>JAODKL010000107.1:11611803-11621819 GCA_026780765.1 Petrocephalus schoutedeni
AACTGTGCTGAATTTTGTGGAGCGTAATCCAGTATTCAGTTGAGAGACTTCACCAGGCGCTGAACAAATGCAGGGGACGCACTGGGGTCAGCCACTCCCCAGGCGCTGAACAAATGCAGGGGACGCACTGGGGTCAGCCGCTCCCCAGGCGCTGAACAAGCCGGCATATCGGTTAAATGCAGGGGACACATTTTGTTGTGTTGTTTGTTTTGATGTGGTGTATCAACAATGACAATCAATAATGAACAACAGATACACATCTAGTGCCTGGCAAACAGACTAGGCCTCACTGCCCTGGGAGATTCTCTGGGATCGCTGCCTACCCGGTGCAGGCTCTGGGGAGGCGGCAGTGTATCCCAGCATGCACAGGGCAGGGCGCACGGTGGACGTGGTGGCCGTCCGTCACACCTGGAGGAACCCTGTGTAAACACCTGGCCAAGCAAATCCAGCTGAGTGGGACGTGAGCTTCAAGCCACCAGTCTGGGAGGGGGAGTCCTGAGCAGCTGGAAGTCAGGTGCTCAGAATGAGTCTATGAATCTTGGCACAGAAGCGATAGGTGTGATTCTGCCTCGATTTTTAATTATCACTCCTCAATTAACAAACCACCTAAACTGCTCAAAAAGACATTTTTTACAATTTTTACAATTATTTAATAAAATATTTGATATGCTGTACATTTACACTGTAGACCTTATAAGAAAAACATTACATAAAGATTATGATTTGATAATGTGATTATCCCTCAGAGTACATATTTGCGTAGAATTACTTGGCACAAACCAGCTTCAGTATTTATCCTGCACTGATTCCTGTGCTGTGTGCAAACAGTAACTTTCCATTTCTGCCTCAGGTCTGGCATCTTTCAGAAATGCTGCGTGACCAAGGAGACATTGGGTCTCCCTAGTGCTGAGACCTTATGGTTCCTGGCCCATTCTGGGCCTGCCTGCAGCACATTAGATACACAGGAGTCTCCCCTGTATCGATTAAAATCATCCCGATATTTATCTTCGTAGTAATGAGAGGAATTATATATTTTTGCTTGATATTTAAGCAGCTTGAGGTTATGTTCTTCTGTAAATACTTTTCTTTACTCTGACCATTTTAGCAACGTTAAAGTGCTTTTAATAATTTGTTTGCTTGCCGCATTGAGCGTTAGATTGCAATGAATAAATAAAAGCAGAAACCGCGGGATCTGACGCAGGAAGCGGCTGTTACTGCAGGCCAGAGGATGTGACTCAACCTTGATTTATTCCTGCGGCATCTGTCTGCCCCCCCCCCCCATCTCCCCACCCGGCAGCCGTGCGGATACAGCATCCTCTCCGTTTCCGTAGCGCCCTCCTCCCCCCGGTCCTTCCTGCGTGTGAGACGGCGCACTGCAGAGCTGCCTGTGAATCCTGCCTCTTTCCCCATGGCCAGTTTCAGTTTTACTGCGCAGCACTGGAATGATGTGGTGAGAGCCCCCCCCTCCCCGGCCCTCTCCCTCGCCCGCCCCTCTCCCTCGCCCGCCCCTCTCCTGCTCCCTCACCCCTCCTCTCCCTCCCTCCCTCCCGCCGTGCTGCGCTCGCGGCCTGCAGCCGTCTCGCTGACTCCAGCCTGCGTGATCCCGCCTTCCCGCGCCGCGCCTCCCCTCCCCTCGCACGCTTTTTTCCCGTTTTTCCTGCACCTTTTCCTGACCTGAGGCCCTGCTCAGCCAGAGGTACAGCCGGGGTGATTCACCATTGGGTCGACTGCCTGTCTATCTTTGAATCATTTTGCATTGCTCTGACCGTCGTCGTGGTTACCCCAGTCCGCATGCACGGATGTGCCTGTCCTTCTCTCGCTGAGTGACCTTGTGTTGCTGCCACAGGCTCGGCCATGCAGCCCCAGATGGTAGAGGTGGCCCGCCTCTACCAGACGGAGTTCATCCGCAGCGCGCGGGCCGTGGGCGCTCTCTGGGCCGTCTGCACCCTCTGCTTCGCCGTCATCGAGGTGGTCATCCTGGTGCAGCCCTCCTGGGTGGGCACCCGCGAGCTCCACTACCAAGGCGGTGCGCCGCCCCCCCCGGCTGGCACGCTGGGCCTCTTCGAGGTCTGCCTGGAGTCGGAGTGGCCAGTGCCCGAGTGCCGGGGCTCCCTGGGCACGCTGACGCCGCTGCCCGCCTTCCAGTCGCCGGCCGTGCTGGTCTGCATCTCGCTGGCCATGGTGTGGGTCAGTCTGGGCTGCCTCGTGCTCTTCCGCTTCTGCAATGCGGCCACCGTGTACAAGATCTGCGCGTGGCTGCAGCTCACGGCTGGTGAGAAGGCTGGGGGTCGCTCTGGGGACTGGGGGTCACTCTGGGGGTCGATTTGGGGGTCGCTCTGGGGACTGGGGGTCACTGGGAGTCGCTGTGGGGATCACTCTGGGGACTGGGGGTCACTGGGAGTCGATTTGGGGGTCGCTCTGGGGACTGGGGGTGGGGGAGATCTGCTATAACTGCTGATGTGCTGCCTGCCTAATCCAGTCTCACAGAGTCTTAACAGGGTACAAATTATAGTTTGTCAAGTGATAAAACATTATAATTTGTGCGGTTTACAGCTCAGCACACCAGTTTGCCATGGATACAGTAAATGTCCAGACTCTGCCTTCATCTCTCCTCCTCTTGCTGCCGCTTCCCCAGGCTTCTGTCTGGCTCTGGCCTGTGTGCTCTTCCCTGACTCCTGGGACTGTTCAGAGATGCGAGGCCTGTGCGGAGAGGGGGTGGCCAGCTTCTCGCCCGGGAACTGCTCTGTGCACTGGGCCTTCGTACTGGCCATGCTGGGAGTGTTGGATGCTGCCATACTGGCCACGCTGGCCTTCGTGCTGGGAAATCGCCAGGACGCTCTGCTGCCCCAGTATGGCAAGGACGGTGAGGGTATACGGCGCACCCAGCACTGCATGTAAACAGCCCATCGGCCGGGAGATTGGGTGGCTTCTGCCGACCTCCCATTGGCTTCTGAGTGTGAGTGTGTCCGTGACACTATGTCTGTTCTCCTTGGTCCTGCAGTGACAGGGCTGTTGTTGCCACAGTAGCGGTTGCAGGCCCCAGCAGAGTCCAGGTAAGAGCATGTCATCTCCCTTACAGAAACCACAGGTTTCATTTTAATTAAAAAAATTTTTTTGCTGCTTAAATTCATCTTGCATCCTTATCTGGAAGGGAAAGTGCCCTGTCTGGTGTCAGTGTCAGCTCCCCACCTCTCTCGGCTCCGTGGGCATGTAATCTGCATAATGGTAATGCCCAGATGCTTAATATTTACATTGTAAGTTTCATTGTGAGGTTTCGTGCAACCAGACTCTGAGATGCAGTATTTCACCAAACAAAAAGTGCTGTGGAAGCTCCCAGCAATGTCGCTAAAAGCCGCCAGACTGTTCTGGGTTCTCCTTTTTACTTGGATGGTACCTGTAAGTGCTCTTCATTGATGTTGATTTATCATCTATCCATCCATCCATCCGTTTTCTGAAACCACTAGTCCTATTCGGGATTGTGATGTATCTATACCTTTCCAAATAAGTATGAAACATAGTGCTTATATTAACTGCACCTTCATAATGGCTTTATAATGCATTTGTAGAACATTCATACATTTGTAGAACATTCAACCTGCAGGAACATTCAAAAGTAGCCTGTATGGATACCTTATCAGCTTTTATATACCTTAATAACAAACATTATGAACGTATAATCATATGTGTAACCATTATTTTATTACTTTGATTATTTAGCCAGTAAAATGTTGATTAACCCAGAATGAGGTCTCCATATGTGCACTTTTAATTTTAGCATTTTTTTATTCATGAAGGCAATTAAATTAGTAAAATAGCCAGCTGTATGTTGGCCGATTTGCGCAATCCTGATGTGTTTGCATGCGGTGTTGGGAAGTAGCCTGTTATATAACTGCGTCAGGGTCAGCTCTAATTAGAGGTCGACCGATATTGGTTTTTCATGGCCTATTAAAGTAAGGCTGCTCTATTTAAAGTGAATGTTACTTTTTAAATGATTCATTATACAAAGTATAACCAAAAAAACATGTATACACTCTTTACAGATGCTTAAGTATCCATAACATGAATGAGTGTGTCCTTGACTCACTACTGACGCAGCTCTCTTTCTGTGCCTCTCCTGCCTGTCCTGCCTGTCCTGCCTGTCCTGCCCCTCCTGCCTCTCCTGCCTCTCCTGCCTGTCCTGCCTGTCCTGCCTGTCCTGCCCCTCCTGCCCCTCCTGCCCCTCCTGCCTGTCCTGCCTGTCCTGCCCCTCCTGCCTCTCCTGCCTGTCCTGCCTGTCCTGCCTCTCCTTTCCCCCTTAGCGTCACCATTTTCCGTGTGAGTTTCTCACCCTGTCTCAGATGGAGGCTCACCAATGACATCACTCGAGGAGAAATAGTCCCATAACTCCGCCCCTTAAGTATGACATCATCTGTGTTTTCTAGTTATATAATCCCTCAGAATGGAAACTGTTGCTTAGCAACAGCATCTCTATTTTGTTTCTCGGGCATTTTGCTCGAGTTTTATGGCCCGCTGTGCTTTGTCTCCACCCCGCAGAGTAGGAGTTTACCTAGAGTAAATTGATTGTTGTTTTGTTGCTTTCAATGTTAATATTTTATTTAGACTTTAGACAACGAATGAGTCAAAACAGCAGACACATTCTTTGGTTCATGAATATATATTTTCACACAGTATAAAGAATGCTGCGTTTTTGTGCTGCTGTTGTGGTTGTCATTATTTCATGTTTTCTGTTACGTAACTAGCTTAAAATTAGATGATTGCTGTTAATACTTTGTATGGCACAATTCTGTCCTCATCATTGACAAGCATGAAAAAGTATGTAATTAGTCTACACAATGGATGTTTAATTATTGCAGGATCTTAGCAGGTTAAACTCAGCTCACTAATTATAGAGATTTAAACAAAAAAACACCATAGACTGTAATCATAGTGCGATTGCTCCCTGTCTAATGGAAGCCGACATCCGGCACTCTGGGCTGTCATTTGCTTTGACATTGTTTGCTATACACACTGCTCAGCCCAGTTTGGATGTCATTAACTCCTATTAACATTAATGTCATTAACATTAACTCCTAAATTCCCTTCTGGATAAGTAAAGTATCTCTATCTATCTATAGCGTATTATAGTCATACGTGTTGTCATGGCCTTTTTACAGCAGTTTCTACAGCACCACTCAAGAATGGACAGTGATCATGGGTTAGTCAGTGTATTATACTGGTCTTGACATATTTGTTTACATTTTACCATGTGTGTCATATGCTTACATTTCAAGATATAAATATTCATTTTTACATATTCATAATATTCATGATTTTTCTTGTTTGTGGCACCTGCAAAATTGTGAAGGGACTGTGTTGTTTGAGCGATGCTGTAAATAGCAGAATATTTCCCATTAAAACAAGTGAAAACATCATTTATCTGGCATTTATTTAACTTTTTTTTTTGCGACAATATCATCACTTCCCAGAATCAGCATGCTTGCAATTAAAGGCCATTTATTTACCTCACATTTAACAGAAAAAAAGCAGTAAATAAACACAGGTGTCAGTCAAAAGCAAATTGGACCAAGAACAGCAAATGGAAACGTATAAATCGCGAGTCATCACAATATACTGTGATCCAGTCTGAGGAGATTTTATGGAATGCTTTTCCCCCCAAGACTTCAGACTGCACAGATATTTTAAAAAGCCACAATAATTGGAACCACTGACTTTCTGTCCACAGAAGCACTAAAACGGAGTGAGGGTTGGGGTTAGGACAGGGCGTTTGTGGCAGACGGGCGAGGGCAGCTCGGAATTAAAGACCTAATATAGATGTCGCGTCGGTAACTGCGAGCAAGCAGTGGGGAAACGGGCCAGGACAGACTGAACAAACTTACTGACAATAAATTCATGGGCCTGCGATGTATCTGGAGGAAACCGTCGTTGTATTAATGCCACCTTACAAGGTTTTCATTATCTATCTTGATGACAACTTTCCGGAAAGCTTTACGTGATCAGCAGAGGAAGCACTTGTTACAATGGCTCCCATGTCCTAAGTTTTGCTAACGCTTGGTGTTATTCTGCCATCTGACAATACATTGGATGCAGTAAGCTGGCAGTAATGGGTTTGGTGTGTTCTTCTCTATTGGACCATATAAGCCGCATCTCATTACTATTTCCTGGCCGGAGAGGTGGAATCTGACATGGAGACTCACCGCCATGCAGCGAAGGCACGATAACAACAGGAGAGAAGATAGTTCATTTAAGGTCTTAACTGTAAGAACTTCTCAGTATCATAAGCACAGCAGGATAGCACTGTTGTGATCTTTATAGCCAGAGACCTCATCCTGTGTTATACTCCCACATAAAAAGAGTGAAATATTCCATGCTGATTTAAAAGTATGACAATAATCAAGTGAAATAACCTTCTGGCTCATGAGGAACAGACCTGATGTGCTGCCACGACCAAGCAATGAAACAGCACTGTCCAGACTGACATGAGTCATGGTGGTGAGCCCCCAGAGGACATTATGCAGATGGCACTGAGCTGGACCTGCAGAGGGTGTTTAGGGCCTGACCTTCTGCTGCGTGACCTTCTGGTGGAACAGGGAGAGTCAGAGAGTCACTACGTGGTCACTAGTGATGGACTCTGGACGCCTCAGAGGAGGCGTGTGCCACGCGATTACCGTGTTACATGTCCTGCTGGGCGGCATTAAAAAAAGGGACGGAAATTTTAGTGGATTTTGGATGGAGATATAGTTTTGGGAAAATGACCCATGTGACCTCTTAGATAACAATCTAATTTATCTTAACTGCCCTTCTAGGTCATATCACAGCAGTTTGGGGCACAGCCTGACAGATCACATGTATAAATATAACCCAATAAGGGAGCTGTTGCACTTTGCTCAACCTTCACACGCTTAATGCAATCATGAGAAAACCTTGATTCCAAAGGATCACTCTCAATGCTATTGGCTGGTTTCCCCATCAAAGTCTGACAGTTCATTTCCTTCGGAGCTGTTTACTGATTTTAGACCGCGATGGATATTGTCAGATGCATTTATTCTCAGATAAATGAAAAGAAGACATGAAATGCAGAGGCTAACTTATCCTGGGGCCGACAGCTGTGACTGTCTCCTTGTGAGCTGATGCTGTGTGTGCGTGTGGTGTGGGTGCGCTGTGTGTGTGCGTGGTGTCTCATCCGCCACGCGCGGCCACCTCCCCCGCGCCTCCCCACGCCCGAGTTACTCCGGCAGGTACTGTAAGATGTGCTGGGCCAGCACGCTGGGGTCGTAGGTCAGGGCCCGCCTCTTGCGGCTGTGTTTCACCAGCTGCACGTCGCCGTCGATGCGTTTCATCCTCTGCAGCCCTCGCTGCACCCCGCCGGCCGCGGCCGACACCATCTTGTCCTCCTGGTCTTCCAGCCTCTTCACTCGGAGCAGCGATGGCTCGGAGTTGGGGGGCTGCAGCGGCACGGAATCGACGGAACGGCGGGATCGTTTGGGGGCCCCTGCGCTGGCAGCCGCCAGGTCCCGCTTGGCCAAACGGGCCGGGCCGCCCTGCGGGGTGTCCGACGCCAGAGAGGACAGGACTCTGCCCACAAGGTATCTGGATGGGTAATGAAAAGGAAAGCAAGCAGAATTTGCATTGATATTGAACGCCACAAAAAGCATCAGCAATTATTTACCCAGCATGCAACACTGATGCATGTGTTCTGTCCCAGACATTCAGGTTGGGGGGAAATTACACGTAGTTCAGGGATCCCCGTCATTTTAGTTTTTTTTAATTTTTCACCACTGAATTGTCTTGCGACAATCATGATTCACTGTTACCCACAAACTGCCCCTGTCATTTTTTTATCCAGAATACAAGCTGGTACAAAATATTGAGGCTTCCAAGGGTATAAATTTCAGGGCCAGAAAGTAAAAATCCTGACCATGATTTTGATTCAACCAACCAGCTGAGCACTCTGTGGCTGTGACTCTTTATACCAAACTGGCTGGTTGAAACAAAATTTTGGTCTGGACCTTTACTTTCTGGACCTGATATTTACGCCTCTGGAGGCTCCTGCTATTGTCGAATGTCAAAGCAAAGGAACCAAATATCAAACCCGCTTGCCAATTAAAAAGACCTTGAGATTGCTCAGTGCAGGATTATACAGTATTTGTAATCCAACCAGTTGGCAGTTCCGGATATAATTTAGGCTTTAGTGGGGTTATTGGAATAGTTACTACTAATAGTTAATGCCATCTTACAAGGTTTTCATTCTATCTTGATGACAACTTTCCGGAAAGCTTTACGTGATCAGCAGAGGAAGCACTTGTTACAATGGCTCCCATGTCCTAAGTTTTGCTAACGCTTGGTGTTATTCTGCCATCTGACAATACATTGGATGCAGTAAGCTGGCAGTAATGGGTTTGGTGTGTTCTTCTCTATTGGACCATATAAGCCGCATCTCATTACTATTTCCTGGCCGCAGAGGTGGAATCTCGCCATGCAGCGAAGGCGCGATAACAACAGGAGAGAAGTTCAGTAAGAACTGTAAGAACTTCTCAGTATCATAAGCACAGCACGATACCTGTTTAAGGATATAATTTAGGCTTCAGTGGGGTTATAGGAATACTTGCTACGTTATTAAGCATAGTCACTTATTGGTTTAATAACTGAGAGGGATGAGAGCAGTACATGTGCAGAGGGCCACAGCTGCAGGCGCTTCCCTACCTGAGGGCCTCCTCCTCTCTCTCCCCCGCTCCAGCGTCTCCCTGGCTCTCCTGCAGCGTGTTCCCACTGGGAGTGAGCCCGGCCTGCAGCAGCCTTTCCTGCCGGTAGCGGTTCAGCAGGGCCTGAGCCAGCTGGGGGTCCAGGACACCTTGCCAAGGGGCTTGGGGCTTAGCCATGCTCATGCTCTGCTCCGTCTCGTCGTAATCGGGTGGGTAGGCTCCCTGGAGATCCCTGCCTTCCTCGTCTTCCTCCTCGGCCCCTTTCCCAGCTCTCTGGGCGTTAGCCTCACTTTCACTGAGGAGGCGGAGCAAGCTGGCCAGGTATGCCGCCTCCTGGTCCCGCCTCCGGTCATCCTCAACCAATCGCTGCAGGGCCTGTCCCAAGCTCTGCCCTCGCCAGCCATCTGGCTGGTACAGGAGCTCGTTGCCTTGGCCCTCCATCCCAGCGCCCGGTGCATATGACATCATCTGGGCTTCGTAAGGCAGCGAATCACGGAGCTCGCGACGCAGCCGCAGGACCGCAGCTGAAGCGTCCAGATTGCGCCCCCCGTGTGCGCTAGAGAGCGGCTGAGACAAAGGGCGAGAGAGTGAGACTTGGGCATTAGCGTCACGAGAATTAGCACAAAGCTAACAGAAAGCCAAAAGGAACCCATTAATGCGGATGCTGGATGTTTATTGGAAGTACTGTAAACCCAAAGATCCACAACTGAGATGGAAAATAAACAATGCTCATCCTTATTTCATTAACAAAGAGTTCATCTTAGGATTAGGAAATCAGAAGGTGAGAAGATGGTTTCTGCTAGAATACTACCAGCAGAATATGACTGTGTGACATGCATGGAAACATGCAGCATGACCTCAGCACACATGCATCCTCCATAGAAATCAACAGTGACCGTAATCGCAGCAATTCCCTGCTGTTAAGGTGGAAGGCAGCCTGTGTGCGGGCACCCTGCTGCACAAGTGAACTGCAGCCCTGCACTCAAAGGCACCGGCCTTACGGCTTTAATGAGAACTGCTGTCACTGTCTGGCCCACAGACTGCGGATGCCTCTTTAAATGCATCCCAGTGTGAATTCTGGCAGTAACACTACTCCGGTGTGACTGTGAACAAGTCACTGCCATGGCCCAAAATGCACACATAAGCATGGCCCCAAATGCACACATATGCATGGCCCCAGATGCACACATATGCATGGCCCCAGATGCACACATAAGCATGGCCCCAGATGCACACATATGCATGGCCCCAGATGCACACATATGCATGGCCCCAGATGCACACATATGCATGGCCCCAGATGCACACATATGCATG
>JAODKL010000107.1:11798645-11813257 GCA_026780765.1 Petrocephalus schoutedeni
CCCCCCCCCCCCCCCCCCGTGCTGCTGTAAGGCTCCTCCTCCCATCATCTCCCTGCAGTGTGTCTGAACCCCCCGCCCCCAGCACCCGCCCACAGGCAATGGTGGGGCTGAACACATAGTGTATACATTTCACATTAATTAGTAAATGTGAGATAAAAAGGAAAGCTCCCGTGCATTTGAATGGCATGCGCGTCTTGTTGCCGAGGTGACGGAGCTCCAGAAGGTTTGCAGGATCACTCTGAGCTAACATCAGACTGTATTCATTTTCTGCTGTCATCCACAGCTGCCTCTAAAGACGCAGAAATGTAAATCACCACTGTGAGTGATACGTCTGCCCTTCTAAATGCGCTTCCTTGCACACTAAATTCAGTTTTTATGTGGTCTTATTCCTCAAAAACGCCACCCTGCTTCCGGATCCCATTGTTAACACGTATGTACAGTACGTGCATGCTTGTGCATCACAGTATGTTTGCAAATGCATGTGTTTGCAGGCAGCTATAAGTGAACATGCATGGGGGGGGTTATGTGTCCAGCATTTACAACACATGGGAAAGAGGAGGGAAAGGACATATAGGGCAACCCCCCTCTTCCAGCCCCCCACTGGGAAAATAATCTCGGAATTGATGTGGGAAGGCTCCAAACATGGGAGTGCTTTTGGAACACAAATTGCTGCATAGCTAATGCTGTCTGTGCTACAGCACAAGTGGAGCGGCGTGCCTGTATCCTCGTACTAGTCCATGTGTCCTTGCACTAGTGCCTGTCTCCTCGCACTTGTGCCTGTGTCCTCGCACTTGTGCCTGTGTCCTCGTACTAGTGCCTGTGTCCTCGCACTTGTGCCTGTGTCCTCGTACTAGTGCCTGTCTCCTCGCACTTGTGCCTGTGTCCTCGCACTAGTGCCTGTCTCCTCGCACTTGTGCCTGTCTCCTCGCATTTGTGCCTGTCTCCTCGCATTTGTGCCTGTGTCTTCGCACTTCTGCCTGTCTCCTCGCATTTGTGCCTGTGTCCTCGCACTTGTGTCTGTGTCCTTGCACTTGTTTCTGTGTCCTCGTACTTGTGTCTGTGTCCTTGCACTTGTGCCTGTGTCCTCGCATTTGTGTCTGTGTCCTCGCACTTGTGTCTGTGTCCTCGCATTTGTGTCTGTGTCCTCGCACTTGTGCCTGTGTCCTCGCATTTGTGCCTGTGTCCTCGCATTTGTGCCTGTGTCCTCGCACTTGTGTCTGTGTCCTCGCATTTGTGCCTGTGTCCTCGCACTTGTGCCTGTCTCCTCGCATTTGTGTCTGTGTCCTCGCACTTGTGTCTGTGTCCTTGCATTTGTGCCTGTGTCCTCGCACTTGTGCCTGTGGCCTCACACTTGTGCCTGTGGCCTCATAATTACAGATAGGAGGCCCACAGATTGAACTGGGCTTGATCCTGATATGCAAAATAACATCGGGAACGTGAGCGAGAAATGGCACGTGACTGCTGTGGTGCAGGCAAACCCCCTCACCTCAGACGGACATTTGGAGTCACAAGAAGCACTGTGCTGGGAGCAGGGGGGAGGTGTTAGAAACAATTACATAATCCATTTGGATGGTGATGTGATGGCACAGTCTACCCTGAGCTGCCATGGATCTGTAAGGAGGTCTCAGTGCCATCACACTACGGATCTCCTCAGCTATGCGGACCCTGAGAGTGCTTGGCAGGTGCAAGCCGCACAACACTGCTCCTGCCGCCTACTGCCAAGGCTGCGACAGGGCTGCATCTCAACCTACACCGCGAGCGCGTGGCCTCCCCTCTGACATCCTTCCCAGTGGGAGATGGATACATTGAAGACAGCTACAGAAGCAAAGTGTGCTGGTCAGGAGCCCCACATTCCCTCTGAAGCCAGGTAAGCCTCCATGATGTGAGGAAAACACCTCAGAAATTCATGACACCAAAATGTCTTGTGCCCAGTCAGCTTGCCAGTGAGTCCTCATGTTGAAGAGACCTTGCAATAATTCATGGTTCTTCGTAGTTCTGATTATAGCAAGGAGGAAAGCCAGCAGACCCTGGATGAGGGTGTAAATAATCAAAGCAGTTCAGGAATGCTTTTGACTTCTATAAGAACAGAAAATGCTGCCAGAAAAAATTGCAGCCACTAAGCTGAAAGAATGATAGAGAGAATGAACGAGGGGGTGAATCACTTTTTGCAGCTGAATAATTAAGACTGCTGTGTGGGAGAAGCAGAATTCACATCTCCTTCTCGCCTTTCACTCCCCTATTTTTGCCATTTTACATCCTTTCCCTGTCTGTCCTGGCTTCTGCATTAGGAAGTGGAGCGCTATGCCTTGCTGCGCACAATCAACAGCAACACGGCCTCTCCTAGATGCTAAGAATCTGCTGAGATCCCGTTTCTTCACCAGTTTTGAACACGGTTGGGAATGGGAATGCTCCCCGTATCTGATACTGAGGCGACTCTCACATAGGAAGCATTTGGACAAGAACACAAAGCCTTTTGAAGTGCAAATCTGTTCAATATTAGTATGTAGGGATCCAGCTGAAAGTAACAGAAGTGAATGAAGCACTGAGTCATATTCACAGGTAGTACAGAGAAATAAACCAGTTTATCCTATTCAGGCATATGTGATACAATAATAAAATTGAATATGCAGTATAGACTTTAGTTGAATATTTAGGCAATAATATGCGGTGTTTTTTTTAAATCTCATAAACAAATGGGTATTAATTGCACACAGTTCTCTTCTCTCTCTCTCTCTCATCCGTATCAGCCCAGCTGTGTGTGTTGTCTACCTCCAACCTGGAGGGTATGGGTGCCTGGAGGAGATGGCACGTGGGAGGCAGAGAAGGGCGCTGGATCCGTGCAGAGCGGAAAGCAGCATGTGGGTGGGTGGCACAGAGATGGACAACAACATGGTGGAATCCTGGGAAGGGGACATGGGCAGGAGATGCAAAGCAAATGCAGCAATTCCCCTTCCACAAACACATTTGGCTCGGTGGGTAGTTCTAAGGTTTGGGATTAGAATCCCACATGTTCTCCCTTTATTGCAAAGCTTTCCTTCTCTCTAAATTGCCCTTGGTTGTTTGCATGTTGTGGGCTCCCACCTCCCCCCTGATCTGAATAAAAAGTTGGGAGATAAGTGCACTGTTATTGTGATGTGTTGACCATGCATCCATCTTCTGACTCCTCATCTTAGTGAGAGTTGGCACAGGACACAAGCAGGGGAATGCCTTAGATCGCCCATCTAGGGGACAGTGTTTCCCAACCTGGTCCTCTGAGACCCCAAAACAGTGTACGTTTTTCTGCTCCCTCTCTGGGTTGTCTGGAGGTCCTCTAGGGCCAGGTAGGGAAACACTGCCCCCTAGATGGGACACTAGACTAAGGCAGACTGATATACTATCTTTATCTTGGCAGAAACATAGCAGGTGGGTTGAATGGAAGCTGCCGCCCTCTTAGAATGCATTCAGAGTAGCAGCAATAAGCTCCAGGAAGCACAGGCCCAGCATGCTGGCTCAGCATGTCAGCACCCGTGCAGTCCTCAGAGCTGACACACTGCGCATTTGAGGGGCCCAAGTGTCCATGCAAGGCAAGCTCATTTCCATCCCAAATTTTCCTCCTCAATACAAGATGACTGGGACCACGGCTGAAGAGAAACCAGATGGAGGCCCTCACAGTGTGGAAGCGGTGCACCGTAAAGCTGCTGGAAGACATGACATTCACTGCAAAACTACTTTGGATTTGCAATGCATAAGGTCTAGTGGGTGTGTAGACAGAAAATATTGATGACATCAGCTAAAAATAATAAAAATGTTTTTATTAAACCATAACTTTTACTGTTCCTGAGGTTGTGCCAGGCAGTTAGACACATGGCTGCTGTATTCCTACATCTTCCAGGCTTTCATGGAAAGACTGAAGGTTTGCACAAGGGTTGTGGGCAGAGATTCATATATATATATATATATATATATATCCCGTTAGTTTTCCTTAAAAAAAAACACAAATGAATCTAGATGGATGCAGAAAAGCAATGCTGACCGTCTCCGTGACCGTCTCACAGCAGATTTGGGAGCGAAGGCCTTCTTGGTCTCAGGAATTCAGACTCTTGTGCATCATACAACCTGTACAGGGTTAAAGTTCAAGGCTGGGCAGAAAAAAACCCGAAATCTGAGCTGTAAATAGTTAGAGTCTGAATTATCAACAGAAAGGCGGCTGCTGCATAGAGACACAAACATACACTTATACCGCCATAAACTTGTGCAAAAGCGGGAGCTGGACTCCAGCAAGCGTCCTCTCAGCTAGCTGGATCTTACACAAAAACAAGTACTAACAGTGACCCACTAGCACACCTCAGTTAGTACCCTCACTTTAATCATGAACACAACATAACTAAAAAGAACTCACAAGGATAAAAAATGCTAGTCTTTTAGGGTCTACAATGGGTCTAAAATGATGACAACATGCGGCATCTGTGAGCAAAGGATGGGGACTGGAACTTGCTGACAGGACACCTACCTGCCAAGACGGAGGTTGTGCCAACGTGGCAGGAGATTAAAAGGTCAATGGGGAGCCATGCTCTCCTGTAAGATTTCATAGATATAGGGAATGTACAACACAGTATGTTTCTCAAAGCCAAACCTGCTAACAATACGAATTGCCCTGGCTTTCACTGAATTCCACGCCTGGACAAAGTGCTCATAATATTCCAGCAGCAATAATTATACAGTACTGTGGAAAAAGTCTAAGGCAGCCAAAGAAAATTCAAATGATCTTCATTTTGATGTTAAACTATAAGATTCTCTGCAAGCCTCTTCCAGAGTCACCCCAGTGTTTCCAGCAAGCATCCAATACACCCATGTAGTTCTTAACTAGCATATAACACACCTTGTATAGCTAATCAATACCTCATTGTCTTTTTTAAGCTAATTTAATTAACTGAGCTGGTGGTGAAATTTAAGGAATACATGGAATGGCTGAGTTGCCCCTGAGGAGAGGTTTGGGAAGGTGTCAGTGAGTGTCGAACAGGAGAAAATCCTGATGGTTTATGTTCTATACACTTATATTGTATTATATTACATACACTTACTATCCAGAAAAAGCACTGACATTTAAACATTGAACTTTTGCACAGTTCTTTATGTAGAACAAAAAATATTTATTGACGTTTATATTACTCGGTTTGTTTAGGATATTGTGCATCAAATGCTTACGCAGTGGAAATTTGGCCAGCAAAACAAGTTAAACTGGATCACACAGAGAAACCGGTTAGGTAACTAGGAGCACCACATTGCCTCAGAGGCTCTCCCAAATCGCCATGGACAATTAAATGGTCAGTCTTATAATCTTATATAAGCTTATAATCGTATGTCTAACTGGCCATCAAACCCAAAGCCGATGTTTTCCTCCACATCGCCACAGACCGGGGTTTTTTCCTCAACAAAGACGAGAAAAGACACACAATAGCGTCTGCAGCTCAACTAGTTCTTCTTTACTGGCACACATTTAATTAATTCTGTTTTAATTTAAAAAAAATGGAGGAAAGCTATCAAATAGCCAATATATTTCATCTTAAAGATTTAAAGTAAAAACATGTACTAATTTTCATTAGACCTCAGTACTTTTCAAGCATTAATACTAAATAGTACTAAGTGTCATGAATTTTTAAATTTCAATTAGAAAAGTTGGTAGGGGCGGGCGCGTGCTGGGGAGACGCAAAGATAAACGAGCCGGACTGGCCATTTTGGCTCCGTCCGATGCCGCCCGTCCAATTGAAAGCCTTCCGCCGTCAGCTCCAAAATGGCCGACGCGGCAGCTTAGTTTCCCGGCGATATCCAGTGATCGCTGCTTCGCCATTTAACGTCACATCGGCGGATAAGAGAGAGCGGCGCTTCTCCCGCGAGTCAGAGCAGCTCGCGATCAGCCGGCGCCTTTCCCGCTCGCCGGGCAGGCAGACGCGCTGACGGCGGCCCCGCGAGCCGGCTCGAGGCGGCGACGGAGTGGCGGGGGCGCGCGCCCGCTCGCCCGCGCGCTCTGCTCTGCTCTGCGGCGCAGCGCCATGGCGGAGGGGGGCGGCAGGTGCAGCAGCGCGAGCAGCAGCGGCGCGAGCAGCATCAGCGCGAGCCGAGCGACGGCCCCGGGCGCGGGCAGCAGCCTCCCGAACCGCCTCACGAACCGCCTCCCGAATCGCCTCCCGAACCGCGCTCCGCCGAGTCCGGGTCCGAAAGCCTCGCCGCCGGCGGGACGCCTCTGACGGCCGCGGAGCTCCCGTACGCACCGAGAGAGAAGTCAGTCGTACGACGGACGGATAGGAATATACATTTAGAGGCGATGCATCATTCTCAAAGACGGCGTCATTGACCGGAGCCGATATGTATTAATGCTATTAATGCGTAAATAATGTCCCCAATTACCTCCTTAATGGGAAATTAATCAGTCCGTATTAATTATGGGGAAACGACCCAAGTCCGTTCGGGATTCCGATGTGACAGCTTAATTATAGAAATCTATATTTTCGTAAGTATTTTTTGTTTAATCTGCACGCTTTTGGGAAGCACGGACTCCGGCGCCGCTTTGCCTTCTTTCCGCGGCCGGATCGCCGTCCGGGAGCCGCAGTCGCGGGGATATCCCGATAAACAGCGACGTTGGGAGCGGACGCCTGCAGAGGAGTGGCGATAAGGAGGCAGCTCGGGATCCGCCTTGGCGCCGGCTACAGAGGCTCCGCTCCGCCGCTCACCCCCGCTGCCCACCTCCTCGCCGTCCCTCCATCCGGGGTGGAGGACCGCGAAAGACGGCGTTTCTCCGTCTACGCGTATTATTTTTGGGCAGCGTTTTACTTTTTGCGTATATGCGGAATTAATAGATATCGGTAAGGAGCAGGAACACTCAGCTGGGGGATTCAAGGAATGTTAATGAGTGGTTTGGAAGGGGAGCGCAACGGGACCTTTTCGGAGTCGTGCGTTGTGAAGACCGGAGAATAAGCGATGTGCACTGCGAACGAATAATATTTATTGTGTGTCAACGTAAGGGAGATGACGAGTTTCTGTATGTCCGAGAAATAAGGCAATGAGTGATTCTGGGGGGAGCTGAGTGTGTGTGTGTGTGTGAGTGTGTGTGCGAGTGTGTGCGTGCGTGCCTTGCAGATTAGAAAACTGAAGTGAGGAGTAGCGGCTAAGGGGTGTCAGCTGCGGAGGGGACTACAGTCAGGACTTGTGCAGATGCAGAACTGGGTGGCGAATTTGCGCAAAGGATGGATGGAGAAGAAGTTGGCTTTGTTCTGATGGAGACCGGGAGATGCTCAGCCATTTGTTACTATGGACATATGTAGCTTACGTTCTGTCTGCCTGGATCTTCAATTTTTTTTTAACATTTCTTCTTTCACGCTCCTCCTTCTCTGCCTCCTTTCCCTCCGTGGGATGGAAGGTTGGGTATTTGCTTTTTTTTTGCCAATGGATGCATTGATTGGCATTTATTAGCCAACCTGAAAAGCCACAGTTTCACGCTGTAAAGGAGCTGGCACTAGGGCTCGCCTGTAACAGGAGTAACTTTATGAACATATACTGCAGAGGCACCTATAGACAGAAATAAATCTGACCTCTTTCTGGATTACTGGCATTCACGCTGAGACTTTGAGGCAATTTCACCTGTGCGTCCATTTTGTCGACCTTGTCTTTGGCGAAGGCCTTTCGAAGACATGGCCAATGAAATCAATTCTGGGGACTAGAAGAGAAGTGAGTGAAGGGTTAAAACCTCCAGTCTTTTCCCCGGCTGTCAGACCGCCCCACCCCTGATATACAGGAATTCCCCCCCCCCCTCCCCCAAAAAAGTAATACATAGTCTATTTCAAATGTGATAGGCTTTGACAGGCTACGATGTCCTTTCTCTCAACGCTTTTGTCTTCATCCTCCTGAAAAATCTACTTTTCCCACTGGACCTAATTTTTTGTTACATACAGGTTCCATGTGAAAGGAGCACATCAGCTCACGCACACAGAAACAAACACGGGTAGAATTCCTCTTGGCACCTTAACCTTGGTTTATGGATCTTATCTCAAGAAAAACATTTAATTCTTAACAGTCCAAAAGTTGAGACGGTATAAACTGGATGTTTTCTATTCCACCTCATCTCATAGGGCAAGAAGAGTGAAAAACAGATTGGTGACCTACCTTTGTCAGGCCATTCTTTGATAGTCCTCTCCCCCCCACTTGCCCTCAGTGGGGGGGGGGACGTTCTCAGAGCCATCCTGGGAGATTGTTTCTGTGGTTAGCCTGGCTGGAGGCCCCTGACCATGGACGCCAGTCAGGGCAGCCCGGAGAGCCCCAACAGGGCTGTTGAGTACCTTCTTGAGCTCAACAACATCATTGAGAGTCAGCAGAAGCTCCTGGAAACTCAGAGACGGCGGATTGAGGAGCTGGAGGTCCAGTTGGACCGTCTGAGCCAAGAAAACAAGGATCTCCGCTTAGACCGCCAACCCCGCACATCAGAGCCCGGCAGGTTGGTCCACCAGAACCCTGTGGCCTCTACGACCATCCACACAGCCCACTCCCACAACAGCAATGCTGGCACTGGCCCAATTCCCCTTCCCCCGGTGCCGGCCCGGGACCGGCGTGTGCACACCAGGCTATCGCGGGGGCTCTCCTGTGGATCGGCCACGGTGGACAGGGAGAAAGACAGGGACAGATTGGACCGGACGGACAGCTCCAGCACCAGCCCAGCCGCCACCACCCTGCACAGACAGTGAGTCCTCTTCTTGCTGGCACCACAGACTTGGCTGCCATTCTCATGCCCGCTACTGAAAGCATCAAGGCCTGTTTCAATATTGGATAATAGACAGCAGTACATTTCAGTATAATAAATAATAATGGTGCTGAAATGCATACATATATTTGTTGGCAGCTGAATACTTAAAACTGAAATAGATTTTTTTTTTAAAGTTGCGTAAATGGCACTGATAGATTATTGAGAACCCAGTAAGAGCTGTGGGACTTTAGACTGGATATGACTCGTGTGTCGTCTTGTCTTTATTGTTATTACAGTTGGTAGTTGGCAATAATGAAGCAGAAGGCAGTGTTTGACTGCAGCTGGCCGTGTCACATGCCAGAGCAAACTAATGATTATCCGGTTGACTTATATGGTTTGAGAATGGACAAGCTGTACCAGACCCTGTCACAACTTACCATGTTTCTGAGAATCGAAGCGTAACGACAGAGCAGCGAAGTGGCCAGAGTCCTCGGGTGAAGCTCAAGGGCGCTGTAGCGAGTGGGCATTTTGGTAACCATGGGCCCCGGTCCCTTTTAGCCAAAGCCCCACGGCACGGCCGGCTCTGCACTGATTGATGTGGGCTGGCTTTCAGAGTCTGCTGTTAACTGTGCTTGTCTGTTCCCTTCGGCACATGCGAAGCATAGTGGCAGTGTCTGTTTGGCTTTGCCAGCAGTTAACTGGAAGGACAAACATGGGGAAATTGCCAGCTGTTGGGATGTTTTTCTGACTGGTCCCCTGTATGTTTGCTTGGGCAGATTACGTAGATTATATGCTTTTTTGCATAAGCAGTGCATGTGAAACCACATACAGCAGCAGGGCTTCCCATAAATGTGTGTGTGTGTGTACACGTGTGTAGATGCATGTGAAGGTCACCTTAATGTAGACTGGTCAGTAACTTGGCACTGTCCTTCTCCATAAACCCTGCTGTGATAACAGCCATGTCTCATCTTATTTCATTCTCTATTTTGGAGGAATATGGCTGTAATGCTCATATGATACTTTACTGAGCATTTGGTATTTTTCTTACTAATAGAGTATGCTCATATCCGACCAGTAGCGAAGAGGCATTATGTAGTGACTTCCTCAAGTTCAGTCGGTGGGGTGCTTCATTTGTGTGGGCTATTTGAGACATAGTTTTAGAGCATGTGTGTTTGTTTGCGTGTGTGCGCGGTCATGTATATATTATATTGTGGGCACCAAATGTGATTAAAAAAATCTGTTATTTTATTATTTTAATCTATTATTGGTCCCTACAAGGGGAAATTCAGTTATATAAAAATCTGTGACTGCAGTCAAAAAACTAAAAATGCCAACAGATTTTTATTAAGCTTAGGGCTGGGTAGGAGTGTCATTGTTGGGATTATGGTTATATGCATAGGAATGAATAGATGATCCCCACGAAGATATGAAAGCAGACGTGTGTGTGTGTGTGTGTGTGTGTGTGCGCGTGTTATAAGTGGAGCTTTCATAAATAGAACTGGGCCAGCTATCTGCATTAAACCTCAGGGTTTGGACAGTCAGGCTTTACTGTTGCAATTAAGTCAGTCATGCAGACTGAGTCTCTTCTTTTCTTAACCATGACTGCGCGTGTGTGCGTGTGTGCTTGGCTAACGTGAGGAGTGGTGTGTGTGTGGGCATGACTGCAGCTCATTCTGTGTAGGAGAATGATGTTTTCCATCCCTGTAAGTTGTGTGTGTGTCTGTGTGTCTGCGTGTGGGTGAGTATTGTGGTAGCACCAAAGAGAGAGAGAGACCCTGCAAGTCAAACATTTTGTACTTGTAACCTTTTTTTCTGGCCCCTTTTGAAATTGAAAGATAAGCAGGTAAAACCTCTGCTCGCTCAGTGTCTGCTCTCCTGTGGCTGTCAAAGTGGGAGAAACTGAGATGCTTTTTTGTTAGTGGGCTGCCTCTTCATATCCCTCGTCATACAGCGGTCCGTTAGCGTATCCACACAAGGCGGCAGCATAATGCTCTTTATAGTTTTCTGTGGTTTATTCAAGCCTGCGATGGTGCATCAGGTTATAAGGCTTTCCGTTGCGGTTTGGCTGCCTACTTTACACATCGCGGGTTAGGACAGCTAGCACTGGCTTCTGAGCCCTTGTAAAGGTAACTCATCGCTTTAGGACTCTCCCCCGCAGCATCCGGTCTACATGCCAGCCCATTTCACCCTCCTTCTTGTGGGGAAAGATGGTAGATATATTGTGCTGCTCTTCAGCTCCCTGCTCCTTTTAGCCACGTGGGTCTGATCGATTCTGTGGCCTAAGCCTGTTACGTGTGGATATTGCATAGCTGCTGTGTTTACTTTACTCTCGGGAAGCCGAATACTACTGCTTTCCATTGTTCAGTGTTCATTGCCCCTAAACGATCACCAAAAGCTATTATGCACCTGTCACTTGTCGATGAACCTCAAAACTTGCTATTAAAGTGATTTAAAAGGCAATTCTACTGAAAAAGAGTGGAGGGTGTAAAAAATCAGGCTGCTTAGTTATTTGTGGATACGCCTGACGTGCAGATGCTATGCAGGATTAATGACAGAGACGGATAATGTCAGGCATGACCCAGGGCGGAGGCAGTGAAGATGACTGTATAAGCTGCCTTCCACTGCAGGGTACTCTTAGACCATTTACATGTCCTCTCTTTCGATATTAGACCTCTTTTTTTCTGAAAAATGAGCGCACGGTGAGTGGAGTTTTATTAAATCAGTGGGGACATTCAGAAAAGGGCCTTGATTTTTGAATTACCGCTGATTACCCTGAGAGACACTGAACGCGGGCAGCTGCACATTAGCAACTGTTTGCTTGGGAACGGCTGTCTGGGAAAAGGCATTGCATTTTGGAGTGTGGTGGGCCGTGCCGGCCAGTGTCCCGTGGGCTGGGCCGGGATGTCAGGGCCGATGTTACCCAGATTTCACAGCCAAATGCGTCTCTCCAACACTCCGGATGAAAGTGTATGCTCCAGTCACTTGCACCCCCCCCCCCAGCAGCACAGCTGTGCCTGGTGGCCTGCGTGTGTGGGGCGCAGGGCCGGGAAGGGCTGAGAATCCCTCTGGTCCTGGTAGGGTACGGCCTGAGGAATTTACCGTGTGTTTACAGAAGCGGGGTTTAAAGATGCTCAGTGCGAGGATTAGCATGTGGAAGAAGGGAATATCTGAAGTAAGATCAGTAACATCAGATAGACAGGAGGGCAAGTGTATTGGTACATAGAGCAGAGAAGAAAAGAAATGTAATGGTGGGACTGTGTCGAGGCCAAAAGAGACGCGGAACGATCGAGCCGAACAGTGGGGGGGAGGTTTGGGGGAGTGGGTGGCCCGAGACAGAGATCAGTGGCGGAGAGAGATGGGTCTGAGCCAAAGCCTGGGCTCAGCATGCCAGCCCGTCTGGGCCTTAGTGTCCATGAGAGGCGGCAGGAGATAAAGCAGGCAGGAGCTCCGGGCACCGCACCTGGACACGGGCAGACATTTTCCCCCTCGGCGAGCCGAAAGGATGATCAGAGGCTGGGCCGCTAGTGGCAGTGAGGGCAACAGAGCAGTTCATTTAGACACACAGAATGGCCATAGGTTCATCATCTTAGTCCAGCGAGATGGAGATGATTGAGGTGTAGAAGACGACGGCCATGTGCTTCTGGATATGTGCTTCTGTTGAAGTTACAGCAAGCCCAGTACCTTGACTTGGCTGATGGCAAAGAAGTACTAGGTTGCCTGGACTTTTGGATAGTCTGCAGACTGATACATAGGCTAGTACTCTAAACAATCCCCATGCAATCCCCCATGCCCGAGACATGGCAGGTCTAAAGGTTGCCAGGAATAGTGGATCCAAGCAGAGCAAAAACACTTTCTAAGCTATAGAAGTTCAGCTTGGTGTTCTCTGACCTCTTAAACTCGTTTAGGTCCCTAGTCCCCCAGGAATGGGGACGCTGACATTAGACCACAGCTCTGGCCCAGACCTCTGGAATCAACCCAGGTAACAAAAGCCTTCTGAAGGATTTATTAGTGTTCCCACTCTGGTATCTGCACCCTGGTACTTTATTTAGCCTTAAAAACTAAGCTTATATTCCTATGGTCCTTTGCAATAATAACAAAACCAAGGCACTGAGTGTGCAGCACCTGGGCAGCGGTGATCCGCTCTGTCTCTGGCCGAAGTGGAGGATGTTTCTACGCTGGTCTCTGTGGAACCTCTGCTCCCTGTCTGTCAGTGACACCTATAAATAAATGATATGCACTGGGCAATAATATGGGCATTAAATGCAGTGCTAAGCGAGCGATGAGGCTGAGGCTGTCCTTCCCACTGCGGGCCGCTGAGGCCGTCCTTCCCGCTGCGGGCCGCTGTGCCCGTCCCTCCCGCCGCGGGGCCGCTGTGCCCGTCCCTCCCGCCGCGGGGCCGCTGAGGCCGTCCCTCCCGCCGCGGGGCTGTTGTGCCCGTCCCTCCCGCCGCTGTGGCTGCCCCCACATGCCCCCCTGCACGGCTCTTTCTGCTTAATTCACTCTATTTATTATGCTTTTCCCCATGTGCTGCCTTACTTTAGCTCCCATTTCTTTGCCTGCGGAGACGTTTGAGCCCACTGTTTACGGTGATAGATTGTGGGTGTGTGTTTTAAGGTGACTGCCATTACTAAACATTCCAAGCGAGGCCTGTCTGCTAGATAAATGTAATGCATTCAGATTTTAGATTCTGTAATTGTTTTCAAAAAGTATTTATTGAAAATCAGATGTCCAAACCCTGTATGAAAGGGGCGCTGATGTGCCAGATGGCCTTGCTGAGATGTTGCCGTATCAGCAGGGCTGATTCTTGCACATTCGCTGTCTGACCCCTGACTCGTTTTGTGGTTTCCCTCTCTTTCTTGTCCTCCCTCACTTCTCTACCTGCCTCCCTTCCTTCCTTCTTTCCTTCTGCTAACCTCCCTGCACTCCTCCGCTGCAGCTCTGTTTTCCCCCAGCCTCCCAGCCTCCTCTGTCCCCTGACTCTCTTCTCTTCATCGGTTCTCCCTCTTCCCCGCTCCCTCCATCACTGTTGCCCCGCCCCCGTTACCCTCCCCCATGCTGTGCCGGCAGATGGTGCGTCGCTAAGTGATCCTGTGGATATTTTTTTCATCTTTTTGAGTCATGGGGATCGGTTTTGCCGTCCCTTTTCCTAGACTGTCTATATACTTGTATAGTAACAGTGGTATATCTGTAGTGTCGGTTAGACTAGCGTGTGCCTGTGTGTGTGCGTATATACACGTGTGTGCCTATGTGTGTGTGTATGCCTGTGTGTGTGCCTGTGCTCCCCCTCCAGCAGACCCCCACCCCTTTAAGGAGAGTCGCCCCCCTCGCTGGCGTGTTAGGCTGCCACACACACACACACACGTGCATGGCCGGAGGCTGCTACATTGACCCTTGGTGACGTGGTCTTATCGGGATCCTGCAGGGCGTGTCCCACTTACCCGGCACACCTCGCCCTCGCTGCGCATGCAGAGTTGGACCAGCCCGTCCTCACAGAGGATCTGTGGAAAGGCCTTACTCAGTGTGTCACGGCGGCGTCTGGACGCAGGCGGCAGCAGCCATGTCTCTAACATCCGGGTGCTGGGAAAGTCTCAGCTGGGCGTGTGGAGCCCTGCGGCATTAATGACTCAGTCGGGGGACCCGGGGTGCCGCCCTAGGGCTGCTCTGCTTCTCATCCTCTGGGCATTTCTAACCCTAACCCTAACCCTAACCCTGCGGCATTAATGACTCAGCCGGGGGACCCGGGGTGCCGCCCTAGGGCTGCTCTGCTTCTCATCCTCTGGGCATTTCTAACCCTAACCCTAACCCTGCGGCATTAATGACTCAGCCGGGGGACCCGGGGTGCCGCCCTAGGGCTGCTCTGCTTCTCATCCTCTGGGCATTTCTAACCCTAACCCTAACCCTA
>JAODKL010000107.1:11817758-11832054 GCA_026780765.1 Petrocephalus schoutedeni
GGGTCCATGCGTGCAGAAATGCGATGTGACGCATGGGGGGAGGGGGTGAGGGGGCAGGCGCCCCAGGGGTCTGCAGTGCAGGATCTCACGCGCATGAGCTGCTGGGGTGGCTAGGGCAGTTTCTGATGCTTCTCCGTGCTCTCTGAGGCTCTGAGGACTGAGCCTTTAAGCCTGCTGTACTTAAAGCAACCCCTTTTCTATAGGAATATTTACCCAGTAATGCCAGTTTTCCATGTCTTAAGCAAGTTCATTTTCAAACCTGTGCATAAATAGCGTCTTTGAGCTCCCTTCGGTGTTAGTGGTGCGTTCCAGGAAAAGCCCCAACTCCCCAATGTCAGCTGTAAACACTACCTGAATGCTCCTGTGAGTGTTTATATTCATGCTTCACCAGTTCATGTTGAGGAATCGGATGAAATGGTGCAGGGCCTATCCTGCTTATGTGCTGTGTGCGTCTTGCAGTATGTGTTTGCGCTTTGCTTTTACGTATGAGGGCTTTGGGAGTCACATGAATAGACTTAAGGACACTTGCAGCAATTTGTCATCTGGACAGCGACTAAGCACAGGCAGCCATTAATAACACTTAGTATACTAAAGGACCTCTGTTGCAATTAGTCATTTTTACTTTGTAGCCGTGTGAATGTTTCATTTCTTTCTTTAAGAATGAGACAGGATGTGTTACTTTAAATTTTTGTTCACAGAGACGCTTGCTGATCAATAACTAACGAAACGCAGCTGCCTTGTTCTCTCCACGTAGGAGAGTGATGGCCCCCACATGATGCTGATAGTGTTATTCATTGGAGTAATGCGGCACTGATCACAGCTGTACAGTGAGTCGTTAGCCAGTGAAGACTGGAGTTTCCTGTGATGCGTGGGCAAAAGCTGTTCAGGGCTTGAAATGAAATGTAGGAGCCGGAGAATGCATTGAGTGAAGCTGCGTGCTCTTTGTGTGTGTGAGTGCGGTGTTTGCTGTGCAGTTACTGACTCATCTTTCCACTTTTCCCTCTGTCTCTTTGTCTTCTCTCACAGGTCAGATGGAGACTGTTCCAAAAAAGTCAGGTCGGTAACCGTTCTGCTTCTCCTCTTCTGTGTCCGTCGTCCTTTTGGTCTCCCGTCAATGAAATCTATTGGCCTTCCTGTCTATTTGAATAAGCGAAATGCCTCCCGTGTGCCGGCGACAGCCTGTGGTTGCCGAGTCCCGCTGCTTTCATGAGATGCATATCGATTAGCGTAGGATGGAATACTCAGGCCGAGGTGACTCAATAAAGCAATTAGGCGCTGATGACGAGCTGCTGTGCCGGACCTCAAAGGTCAGGGTTGGACAGCCCTGCTTTAAGGTTGCATATCCACGGGCCTAAAATGCCCCTAGAGATTACCATCAGCTTTATGTCATATAATCGACAAATGCATGTACAGTTGGCTGCACGCATATGCATACACATTAATTACTGTCAGCCAACAGAAATGGAATCAGAAATACTCGTGGGATTGGTGCATGTTGGGTTTTGTTTCAGAGAATTACGTAATTATCTGAGCTTGAGTTTGCTGTTACACAGCATTAATCTGCATGTCTTTGGAGAAGCATTAGCTACAGATACGCTTATGGTAATAAGGGTTAAATGAAATGATATTTGGTCCAGTTGTGCCTTGGAAACAAATCACTCCACATTAGCGTGATGGTAATTGACAGCAACACACCACTCTTTTATTTAACTGCTGAGAGGTTAGGAACTTTTGTGTAATCGACAAATAGATTTAAACGGTAATGATAAGGTTTATCTCCACTTCAATTGCTCTCGCAAACAACTGGAAAATGTGTCAATATTTCACCGTTCCAAATAGTCCAGATTCAGGCAGCAGCCATGTTCAGATGGATGGGAAAGAGCCAAGTCGAGACACGGGGCATGGTCACGGTCGTGTTTAGGGAGCAGGTACTCTGCTGGACACAGGCGACTGTGCACACTGCCTCTGAAACAGACACGGGGGAAGTGAGCACTTCTAAAAACACTGCCACACAAATATAATATCTGGTTGACATTTACAAGAAACCGCAGAACAGAGCAATCTCTCCTTACGGCGAATGCGACAGGCCGCGGCTGGCCCTGCACCGGCACGAATGTGCATGTCTGAGTCCCTCTGGTCCGCTGCTCCACTTAGAGAGCATGGAGGCTACGGCGCCAAGCTGGCCCTTGTTTACGAGGCTCTCTTCTAGGACTGGTTAATACCATGCATGTTTACCCGATAGGCTAAGGAAATCTTAGTGAATCAAATATATAATTATAGGCAGATTAGCAAGTGCACTTAGAATAAAATGAACCAGTGAAATGACTTTCATATTTGTAGTACTTCAGTCTCTGATTATATAATTGGAATATTTAAATACACATAGCCCTACTTTCCCCACTGTAGTTAACTCAGAGACGCAGAGGGACACTGGCTAATTGCCGTCTTTTGCAGTTTATTACAGATGAAAGCCGTTTATTACACAGTACTTATGATGAAGTTAAGACAATGCACACAGCTCCTGTGCATTAATCGGCTCCGGTCCCTTGTCTTTCAAAGCACTAAAAATAAACTGGCATGCAAGTGGTAAGGTAAAGGTTCGTGGAGCAGAGCATGGCAGGCCTACAAAACCGGGGCAAAGCGGAGTGTGTGTCTCAGGGCAGGATGTGGCTGAGATGATGTAGCTGACCTCGCTGGCAGGCTATAGCTGCCTTTTAAACAAGCTTGTCACAGCACTGACAATGGACGCTTTTATAGTTAAACCCAACTGAACATTTTGAATGGCGTAGGTGGTCTTTTGAAAAATCGGATTGTGTTTGGTACTTCTGTGCTTTCATTGTATAGAATCATATAATTATCTGTCCCTCTAAAATCTGCAATACTGAGGCTGGCTGAGGAGTATGCTCTTTGTGTTTTAGAAAGCTGGGTCAGTCAATTGAAATAATCTAAACCAGTGTTTCCCGACCTGTTCCTCAGGGGCCCCCAGGTGGTCCACATTTTCCCTCCCAGCTCCCTGCCAGACAGTCCACGTTTTTGCTCCCTCCCTGCTCCCTGCCAGACAGTCCACGTTTTTGCTCCCTCCCTGCTCCCTGCCAGACAGTCCACGTTTTTGCTCCCTGCCAGACAGCCCACGTTTTTGCTCCCTCTCAGCCACGTATGTGAGCAGCAAGAAGCATAATTGCATGAGAGTCATTATAAGCATCCCTGAAATGTTCATTTTTGTAGCCCCATGGTCTTCTTTCTGCTAGAATATTGGTCAGCATAGCCTGTGTCTCTTCACATGGGATTAAACAATTTTAAACAATAAGTGTTTTAAAAACAAGTTTATCAACATATGTTTCTGGGACAGAACTGATCTGACTGCTAGATTCAATTTCATTCTATACCCCAAGGATGCATATACTGTACTTCCATTGAGCATTGAAGAATGCCATCTAAGTTTGCATGTATACAGGAAGCCAGTGTTGGGGAGTAACGGAATACATGTACGGAATACATGTACCCAAAATATACTGTATTATACATTTACAGTTACAATTTAAGTAGATGGTACTTAGAGTACAGTTACATTGCTGAAATGAATGGATTACATGAAGGGATTTATCGATTTCTCATGTATATTTTTATTATTAAATTATGGCCATTTGCCGCATTTCCCAGAAGTCCTTGAAATAAAACGCAGCTAGAAGCCTTGGTAGGGTTACGTTAGCTGGCCACTCACTCGCGGTGATGGAGCTGGCGTGGCAAAGCTGGGACAGGAGTCTGCTTCTGTCTGGGAAATTCAGTCACTATTTCACATTTAAGGAAAGGAAAGGAGCATGTAACATTGTGCAGGGCAACCTCTATTTACCAGCCAGCAACTTACTTTCTACGTCCACAAACTCCACTTCCAACCTAATGAATCATCTTGAAGTAAGTTAGTTTTTTTTTTCTTTTTTGGCTAAAGTCTGGCTAAAGTCATCCGCAGCTTATTGGTTAGTCTGACTGTCCGAGCCCTTTATAGTTATAGTCAAACTGCCAATCGACAATCTGCTATATGCTGACAATGGCTAGTTACGATGCTAAAGCTGTGAGATCCAGCACGTTACAGTAGCTTCATGCAGTATGTAGTTTCGGGACTGTAAACAGTATAGGCTATCTGCTGCTGGGATTCGTGTATAGTCCTGCTCCAAAACCATTTACAGATTTAATGTTTCTGCACACTGTTTTCGCCGTATGCATGCATGCTCTTGTTGAAATGTGTAGCCTAATGATACCACTTTTTTAGGATAATGCTTTATGGCAGTTCCTCCACTGAACAGTGAGACATGTTAAATAGATGGTGGTGGACTTGTCATGTACATTTATGATGCGCAGTTATTTAGAATCTGTGTAAACCATCACCAGGGTTTCACCAGCACTCACGCATCTGGCGTGATACTTAAATACATTCAACCAGTAGCTGCAGTAGAAGAACATAACCGAATTGTCTTCTTAAGTATAAGTATGGTGTGATTGCCACATTCATACCATTGTAAAATGTAATCCAAATTATTTGGAATATGTTACTCACATTGAGAAATCTAACAGAATACGTTACAAATTACATTTTAGGGCATGTATTTCGTAATCTGTAGTGGAATACATTTTAAAAGTAACTCTCCCAACACTGCAGGAGATGGTGTACTAAGAGCAAAAGGAGATGGTGTACTAAGCACTGGGATGGACACTAGCACGATTGAGTAGGCCCGGCTGCTGGCGCAGGTCCGTGCTTCTCAATCCAGTCCTCCGGGACACCCAGACAGTCCGTATTTTGCTCCCACCTGAAACTGGGAGGAATCAAAAAAGCGGACTGTCTGGGGGTTCCTGAGGACTGGATTGGGAAGCACTCGTCTAAACAGTAAACATCTGCTATTCAAGTGTAATAAATGGTTGAAGAACAAGACACTAAACCTTTGAGAGAAGGTTCATATAGTATCAGTGGTTTTTAAAAGTTCATGTGATCGTGTCAGGTTCCCTGTTGTTCTCATGCGACACTGAGGAATCAGAGCCAGTATCAATACAGGAATCTGCCAAATAAACGAGCCGGGATCGCCATGGTCGGGATAAGGGCTCTGAATCATGCCAGTCTGTTTCTGAACGAGCCGTGCACACCAGGCGTCTGCTCCTTGAGCTTGTCTCACAGCAGATTTCATGTCATTGAACTTTTTTGTCGCTGTAAAATGCCTTGCCTATTGAATACATCACTGAAGAATGAATAGGTACTGATAGGCAGAGTTGCTTTTGAAGTAATATAACTTCAGTGCTGCTGTTTACTGTGGTAAATGCAAATGTTATTATGCAACATCATAGTGATCCTGGGAGACTTTATGTTGCGTTCATAAATCCTCCAATAGCAAACAAGTTTTTTTTTTCTTTTATAAAGCAGAATCCACCTGCAACTGATTTGCTTTGCTGCGCATATGAAGCTTTTGCAAGTTTGATATGTATGTGAAAAATGCATCTGTAAATATTCCTTTATTCATTTATGCATGGATATTGACAGCTGGCTCAGTTGGAAGCACTTTGACCTCACAGTTCCCGGGTTGGAGGCTTTAGCTTCACCCCCACTCTGTGCATGTGTCCTTTCCATGCTCTGCATGTGTTACCCAGGGACAGTTTGGCTAACTTTCCTGTAGCCTGTGTATCTGTGCCCTGCGATGGACTGGCATCCCATCCACTGAGTAGCCCCGCCTTCTGCCTGGGATAGGCCCCACTCATGGTAGCTTTACTTACACAAACATGTTCTGAGAGCAGAATGGAAAATTGTTGGTTCAGAGAGAAAACCTACAAGAGGCAAGACCCAGAAATCGAATGTTTTGGTTCCGCCTTCTCTAGTTACTTGGACCGACCTCTACAATCAGATTGGTTATCTCAATGAACCAATCATTTTTTGTTCTGCCCTCAGAACATTTTTGTGTTAGTAAAACAGCCACGAGCATAGACTCCAGGGGCTTCCCGTTACCCTTGGCAAGTTTCTCTGCCTGCAAGAGGGAGGCACGACTTTTATTTCAACATTTATTATTATTGTCAGCCACCATTTAATCACTAAAAATCCAATTAAATTTAATGCTCCTCAAATTCTGCATTAGCCTTTTCATGCTGGTCCATTTAGGTTTGAAACAACTCTTCAAACTTTCAAACGATTTTTTATATAAATGTAAACAATATCTCTGTGCAACTGCAGGAAAAGCTAATGCAATGGTCCAGAAGTCAGATGGCTAGATGGCTGTAACAGCATAATGCCAGAGGCGCATGTTTTAGCTTTTCCAGTGGGAAGCATCCTAAAGTTTTTAACCAAATTTTTAAGCAGTAGATAATGGTACTTAGAAATAGCTGTGGATCTGAAATGTACAAATTCTTAGTGAACTAACTCTATCTTTAGGATCATTCAGCTCCTTTGTTTTGCCAAATCATGTAATACCAGATGCTGTGCGGTTTCTCTACCAGAGCTTTCACTGTTTCTGTCCTCTGACATTGTTCTTGTAAACATGGTGGGTGAACTAAGCTGTGGGCTGTGCAGGTGTCAGCCACTTGACCCACAATGACCAAGCAGAACCAGGGGGTGAAGAAACGCAGTAGCAGAAGTTTGGTAGACATGGCTGCCACTAATTACAGCTGGCTGTGACAGAACTGCTGTCCCAGCAATGGAAGTTTAGAGTATCAATGCACAACCTGGGTGGGTTTTGGAGTTCTAGTGTGGAAACACCTTCAGGTACTTTTGTGAACCATGTTCTTGGGATTATTACCCTGCATTTGCAGTTACATATAATAACTTTCGAACACTGACCTGTTAGTCAGTTCACTGTTGTTTGCATCACTCATCTGTGTAATTACATAGCTAGCTGTACACGTAATGAAGAACTTTGTAGCGAGTGGCTTATTTGGGTGTATTTGGATGAAGGAGATACAGAGATCCTTACAGGTATCTATACTGGTAACTGGCCAGTTGTGCATGCTGGTTTGTGTGTGGTTTGTGGTCCGTGCATCACGCCCTGCCAGTTCTCTTCCTCGTGTTTTGCATCAGACTAACCATAAGATGCAAGGGGGACTAAATTACCTTGATTACCTCTCATTCTGTTTCAATTTCTCTCATATCCTCTTTCCAGGATATTTATGACCTTGTCATCGAAAGTCACAGCGTTAATGAAAGGGGCTTTTGGGATTCCTTACAGAAGCAAATAATTTAATAACCGGCAATAACGTAATAGTAATTTTTGGCCATTTACTACATTATAAACTTTTATTACATTAAGAATGGAGAATTGTATAATGTTATTGGCATATTATTACAGTACATTCTTGGTACTTACTACATTACTGTCTGCTACATTTCCTTATGTTAATTCTGGTACGACTTAGTATAAAAATATCTACATTGCTGACCTGCAAAAAATGAAACTTGTTTGTGCACAATTATTGCAATACACAACAACTCAAGCATGAATTGATGAATTAAACACATCTCATAATGTCTCCTAATCAATTTCAGCACATAAAAATAATCCTCCTGTACTCCGGCACATGTAGCGGTCTGTTGCCGTTTCAGACGGCTATTTGGACCCACCCTGGAGTCCCCTGCCGTTACGTTAGCAGGTAATCCTGCACAGGTGCTGTAATGCAGATACCGTGGCTCACCTTGTTTTTACTCGCCACCATTCAGCCATGGAGCCGCGCCGCCAGCCAGCTGTGGGCCGGGCCGGGCAGGCTCGGGTTCCCCCGGCACGCGCTCACACGAGCCGTGCCGGATTTCCCATGGGAAGGTATGCTGAGGCCTGTTAGAGCACCCCCCAGAGGAGCTGAGGGGTCACTTCCATCTTAGGTAAAGCACAGAAACGGGGTGGAATAAAAGGGAATAGGTCGTGTGAGAAGAGTAGCATGGTCTGAAATTGATTATCGATTGTTGTTCTGGGTGTCGACCACCTGCTTTGGCTTGCTGATTGGCTTGGGTTGGCCTCTTGCTTGGCACTGATGTGGGGAAAATGTCACCGCGCTGCCTTGTTAGCCGTGAGGATGGACAGAGTGAGGGACAGAGTGAGGGACAGAGTGAGGGACACAGCGAGGGACACAGCGAGGGACACAGCGAGGGACAGAACGAGGGACAGAGCGAGGGACACAGCGAGGGACACAGTGAGGGACACGCCCAGAAGGCTCTCAGACTGCTTGCCTTTTCCCCTGCACCCGGCTGGGGAGCTGCAGCTGCCGGGTAAATTGCGTCACGGGCGAGTTAGGGTGGTATGTGCCCCACACCCGCTGTGGTTCCAGTGGACAAACTGACCCCACCTGCACCCAGGACCTCGGGGTGTTCAGGAACATACAGTACTTGAACTATGCTTATACATTTGAGAATAGCCAGAAAAACATCTGCAGTCTGCACCTTTAGCTCTGGTGTTTTAGAGCTGCTCACTGTACAGCAGTGGTAGTCAAACTTTTTTGACAGGGTCCCCCTAGGCCTGATATATTTGTCCTGATCCCTGCCCCCCTCCTACATACACATACACACAATCCTGTACAAATTTTACCTTGCAGCTCAATGGGAAGGATGGAGCTGCAAGCAGCTTATCAAAGTCCAGGGAGATTTTGGACATTGCAGGTTTCTCTATTTTTAATATTCCTAAAGGTTAGAAGTAGGTCTGCCCCCCCAGCCTCCGCAGTCAGTTCCCTGTTTTTCCCTCACACCTGCCCCCTGTCATTTCCCACGGTTTGGATACCTCTGCTGTACAGTAATGGTCCGAGGTGTCGGGGGGGCTTGTGGTTGGTTAAATAAGTGGATCCACTGGGAGGAGACATCCGCTGACTCCTTTCATGTTGTGCCCTGATTGCTGGCTGGGAGTGCGGTGTCGCTGGAGCAGGCGTGAGCTACCCCTCCCCCACGTGGCGGACAGCGCTCCGTAGGTGTGGCCTGCCACGACCCCTCCCCCACGTGGCGGACAGCGCTCCGTAGGTGTGGCCTGCCGCGACACTGCGCATGCACACGTCGCTGTGCCTTCCGGAGAAACCTGCCTCTGGATGAGCCAATTCTTCATTTGGTTATCCACAAAGTATTTGCTGTCTGGAAATATAGTGAAAATGAGCACAGGGAAGAATGGAGATCGGTTGTCATAGAAATAGAAAAGCTTCCGTTGGCTGTTTCGCTTCATTAGCCGCCCCCTCGCTTTCCACATTCACTCACCCCCAGGTTGGCTGTTACAGGCTTTACCACACGCCCCCATTATCAATATAGCAGGAGTAAAGTGAAATTTGAGTCAGCCCGGGTTTTATAAATTGCTGGGTTGAACTATTTCCAGCATTTCTGAGATTTGGATCTTGCTCATCATGCTGCGGCTGAATTTTAATGCTCCAGGTACACGTGATGTATCTGCGAATCCATACTTCACGGCGCCCTCTGGCTCCGAGGTGTACTCAAGGGAGGCACAGCACATCCTCTTCTAGTCTTCCAAGATGTCCCATTTCAGTCGGGATCTATAAAACGGATAGAGGTTCTGTAATTAGAATAAGCAAAGGAAGTTGTTGGAGATTCTGCAGGCCCCTGGAATGGGCCCCGAGACGCACCGAGAGGGAGGAGGTAAACGGGAGGAAGAGGGCCGTGGCTTCAAACAGGCCCGTTAGCAGGACTCCACAACACCGACAGGCTTTGGAGTCTCTGAAGGCCGAGAGCCCAATTCACACAGGGCCATGTACAGGAACAAAGCACCGGCTGACCTACTCTTGGCTCTTTCTGCTCCCGATACTGGGATAAATGAGGGCGATTATTATCGTGCCGTTTGACAGCAATGGTGCGATGATAAAGTAGCCGCTCCAATTGGAAATGTGAGCAGGAGAGCCCCAGAATCCCCCTGGGTTATGGTATACTGTACCTGTATTTCTGCATTTGTATAGCTATGCATATTACATTGTACCTGTATTCAATTTCATATATTAAACAGTGCAGATATGGGCAGATATTACATACTACTAAGCAGTTCTTTTAACCTCTCGAGCTGGGCTAAAAGCATCCGTTTATTAACGGTGAATGTTTCTGTTACTGTGGAAACCACTTACTTCATTTGCTAATGTTACCCTTAGCAACATAATGCCTGTGAGCGTAGAGCCCTGGGTTGCTGTACAGTGGGATAGGATGGAGGCCTAGAGAACCTGGCGCCTCCAGATGCTTTTCACACTTGTCGACCTCGGGTCATCTGTAAATGGACACTAGGGGAACGGGGGAGCAAATAAAAACACAAAAGAGAGCCGGTCTGTGGTCACCTTCTGAAGCTGGTTGCCATGCAATTTTAATGCTTTTAGCATTACTGCATGGATTAAGTGTGACTTGCCATGTATTTGCTTTGAAATGTTTGAACTCTTTGCTTTTGCCCTCGGCTTCTCAGGTTTCCGTATGAAGTGCTGCTGAATTAACCCAGTGTAGCTGAAGCTCCCCTGAAATAGCGCTGAAGTCCCATGTGTGTTTCAGGTTCGAATGGTGCCCCTTTGCGTCACATGGACCGGGGGCGGCCATTAATCTTTTTGTAGGGAGTTGATCTAATGAGAACAGAGCAGAAGGGGCGCGCTTGGCTTGCTGTGAGCCGCTTACTGTGGGTCTTTCTCATATTTTTCTCCATTTGCATTCACTGTAGCTCATGCAGAGAAACTGTCCTCAGTTTTGTAGCCAAACTGACAGGCTGACCGCTAGAGCCTCCCAGATTGGTTCATATATGGCTGGTGTATATCCACAAGGGGTGCCGTTATGCCCGGAGCATCCGCACTGCGCCTGTAACTCAGAGCTGCTCCTAATTCAGAAACAACCGATTGTTGGGTTTTGCTCTGAGGACACATAGTTCTCATCAGGTATCAGTCTGCTGTTAGTAAATGTTTTTTCTCATCTCATGGTATCCGTTTGGTAGTTAGTGGGACCAGGCTTGCCCTCCAATTAGGGCTGCACTAAACTGGACAATTTCAGATATTGCAATGTGATAGATGTTGCAATATTTATAATGCAAAAAAATGAGTTAAAAATAAATGAATTTTCTCACTAACCTGTCTATGACTGATTTAAACAGTAAAGATGAAAACGATTATGATTTGTGCAGAGAGCATATCCAGAGCTCATCGAAAAGCAGTACTGGAAAACTTTAACCTGATTTTTATACACATAATTATATTGAGCAATCATTAAAAATGCAAAGCTTGTTAAGTTTTGTTTCCTACGACAGAGTAAAAATGTTTATAGCCCGATCTCAACCGAACTATCAAGGACCTTGGGATGTGAGAATTGAGTAATATATAATATTCAATATTAATATTGCATGTTGCCCAGTCTTAATTGAGATTGGTGGTTCACAAAAACCCTTAATTGGGAATAAATTATATCAGACAGACTTCTCTTATAAATTCATCAAGGAAAATTGTGCAAGTTTTCCTTTTATATCAATCAGCAAAACAGTTGTAGCATGATGTGTTTGATTCAGGCCTCACTGAACATTGCACTTCCTGCAATATAATGACGACGCTGAGCTGATATGTTGTGTGTGTGTGTGTCCTGTGGTGGACTGCTATGGGGTCCTGGGTGTACCTCAGCCTTATGCCCTGTGCTGCCTGAGCTCCAGGCCCCCACTCTATCATGGGCGGATTAATAACAAGTGGCACTGAGACTCTGTCTGTGAGGGAAGCCTTCCCTTACAGGCATCACGCCATTATTACCCAAGCTACAGTCCAATCGGCACTAGTTGACCAGACGGCCGGCTCCCTCGCCTACGGAATGTACCAGTGTGTTAATGAAAAAAGTGTCCCGATGATGGCAGGCGTGTTTTTGCTGTGAAAACATGCCAGGGTCATTTGCAAATGTGGCTGTGCCGGCAAACCCATTAGCTCCTCACGCGGAGGGCCTCAGCTGGTGCGGCGCGCATTTTGGGGCCGTGTGCCGCTGTGGTGGCGTGCTCCTCACATCCCTGACATCACGGCCTCCGGCTGCCGTGTCGAGACGGTGCGGCTACATGGCGGCTCTCACTTGTGTATCATTAAAATGACCTGCACTGCTGTCTTATTGGAAGGGAGTACAGTTAGTTACATAATGTGTGTGATACAGTCAGATAAAGGGGGAAAGGGCAGAGCTGTAGCCTGGATTGTGCTGTGCTGTTCCATGCTGTCCTTATTGCTGATAGCACCACCCTCTGGTCCCTTGGGCTGCAGTGCCCAGCCTATTCTTGTGTGCAGATGGGACAGCAGTTTGCTGGACTATACTGGGCCGCACTCGTCAGCTGACCTCTGCGGCACACAAGCACAAGGTCGGGCACGACCGGGGGGCAGCTCCCCCCGTATGGCGGTGACCCAGTGAAATGCGCAGACACATGCACACTGGCTGCGCGTGAGGTGCTCGGCGGAGTGGTTGCCTTGGGAACGGCGTAAATTATCACAAGTGCTCATGCGAGGAACTGTGTGGGGGCGAGAGGAGAAGAAGAGAGTCGTGAGGAAGAGAGGGAAACGGAGAGAGATGCGAGGAGACAGCGAGAGGGGGAGGGAGGGATCAGATGATGGACAAAATGACAAAGAAAGACGAGTGGGAGGGAGTGTAAAGAGGGTGAGAGCTGGAAGGAAGGAGGCAAAGCTGGTGCTGGGCCGAGTGGCGGTGACACGGGTGTGATGCGGCGGCGGCGTGGCCAATGACACGGGCTGGCGGAGGATGGGGTCTGACAGATGCCATGCGTAGGGGTAGGGGTGGTTACAGAGTGATGCCTGGGCAGCGTGCTCATGAGGGCGAGCCCGAAACAGTGTCCTGCTCTCCCGGGACAGCAGAGGGGCTCGTGTCGGGACGAGGAGGCACTGGGCCGGGTGGCACTAGGCTGGGTGGCACTGGGCCGGGTGGCACTAGGCTGGGTGGCACTGGGCCAAGTGCTGAAAGACTCTCACATGTGCCACACGTTCATTTAATTTAAATTTTATTTCCCAGTCTCACATCCAGGCCCATGCGCTCCCTGCCTCGGCTCGTGCCCCCTCCCCACCCCCAAATCCCTGCAGCGATTCAGGGTGGATTCATCTTAAAGGTTTGAATTGAAAAAGCCAATAGCCAAGTAGACGAGTATTCAGACTGTGCCCAAAAATAAGAGAAGCCAGCATGGCCTGTATCTGCTCTAGGCTGAAGCAGATCAGAGTAGCTGATGGTGGGACTGCTGGCAGGCTGTGTAGGAAGGTGTGAGAGGCACCTGCTTTACCAAGGAACCATGAGGGCCAGCATGACCTTCTGCTCTGGGGGTAGCGATCGACACGGATCAGCACCTACACAAAAATAAAGCTCACACCTCTCTAACTGTTGGTTTGTGTAAATGATAGGTATGTTTGTAGAAAAAACAAGAATTATTGAAGAAAGGAAGATTCACCAGTCAACTAATGTGGGCGCTGTTCAGTGTGGGAGATGGACCTTCGGATATAAATTGGTATAAAACTATTTCAGTACAGTGCATGGTCCGAATTCCTTAATAGAAAGAGCTTTTTCTTACATGGGGCACCCTTATGTTTTGGAACAGATGTTTTTGTTTATTGTGTGTTACACTGTTTCACCGTCCTTTATGTAATGCAGTTGCTGTCACACCTGGACAGACATCAGAGAATGTTAGAAAGCCTGGATGGAATATTTTTCCAGATTTGCTATTTTTTTTTAACTCCAGAACAACGACAACTCTGACAGCCTTGATCTCTTACTGTCCTGCAAAGCATGTCTACACACAAAGAAAGACTGAGCTGCTTTCTGCCATACCCTCCCCAAACCTTCAGTCAGCTTCAAGAACAACTTCTGGGACCTGACTCTCTTCTCCGAGCTCATTCCTACACGCACCCCTTTCCATCTCTATCCTGTCCTTCTCTCGCATTTCCGCCCTCACTTGGCTTTGAGTTAGGACCTGTCTTCGGTTATCCATCTTCTAATTTTCTTAGGGTCTGTCTCTCCTTCTCCACCCTCTTTTATTATGTTAGGATCTGTCTCTCTTTCTCCACCCTCTTCTATTAAGTTGGAGTTTCTCTCTCTTTCTCCACCCTCTTTTATTATGTTGCAGTCTGTCTCTCTTTCTCCATCCTGCTTTATTATGTTGGTGTCTGTCTCACTTTCTCCACCCTCTTTTATTATGTTGGGGTCTGTCTCTCTTTCTCCACCCTCTTTTATTATGTTGGGGTCTGTCTCTCTTTCTCCACCCTCTTTTATTATGTTGGTGTCTGTCTCTCTTTCTCCACCCTCTTTTATTATGTTGGTGTCTGTCTCTCTTTCTCCATCCTGCTTTATTATGTTGGGGTCTGTCTCTCTTTCTCCACCCTC
>JAODKL010000107.1:12142971-12157233 GCA_026780765.1 Petrocephalus schoutedeni
ACACTGCTCGGCGTGAGAGAAACAGCGTTACACACAAGGCTAAGCAGGCGCTATGAGCGCGTGGGGACACTGCTCGGTTTACCTCGCGTTAATTTAAACGTGTGCCAGTTGGGGCACGTGGACAATTCATCTTTGTCGAAGCAAATTAGAAGGGACGCTTATGTGACGGTTTAAGCCAGAGTAACAGCTATTTTCAGTTTGTTAGATATGATATGAACGATACATAGCATAACGTCTAAGAGACAAATGGCCCATTCTGAGCATTTATTTAGGCAGTTTCCTTTGACATTCAGATATTTGCCCTGCAGACATTTTTGAGACAGTAATCTTGCATATACATGTGTGTGAAACCTGTCATTGGCTTACGATCTGCTTTGACGGTATTAGCATCCTGTTTGGCCAGTGGATTTTTTTTTACCTTCATGAATTCATGAAGCCATTTCTTTGCTCAGTAAATTTAAGGCTAAGTTACCTTTCCATCTGAAACCACTGAATTGCAATATTTTAATCCAGATAAGAGTAACAGTGTGTTACATTTGAAATGCCATGTTGCTGTACAAATGTCATACAGCAACACGCAGGTTAAATGGATGCAAAGAGCTTCTTCAAGGGCCTGGGTCTGACGCCACTGTCACCTGAAGCAAAGACTCGGGCAGATTTACGAGTTTAATCTTCCTCAGGCTTGTGTATAACCAGCTGTTGGAAATCTCAGGATTTTAATCTAACGTGTCAGACAACTACAGTAAGATAAGACTCACTTCACACCAACTGCAAATGCTCACATCAGCTTTACTACATTCTGAGGGTTGCCCACATAGCAGTATAAGTACCTTTAATATGATTGTAAATGGGATCACTACATTTTTTAACAATACTTCCACCCCTGACATTTTGTTGTATTGTCTGATTCTGTCTGCTTAGTAGGCAGCATACCATACAGGTTATACTGTTTACTGATTTATTTATGCAAAGTATATCTGCTAGGGTTTAGTGCATTATCAGGATCTTTATTGCCTCTCGAAAAAGGCCGGTGGAAATTTGTGTTGGCACAGCTTGCTGCTGTGAGAGACGTGACAATAGACAATTAACAATTACAGATGGAGAATGAATACAAGACACAATGGGAAGGGAAATGCAAGGTATGAGAAGTAAAGCGGTTTGCACATAAGGGTGCAGAATACAGACTTCTTAGTCACAATACTATCTGATGTCACAAGAGCTTGCATAAAACAAACATGTCACTGCAGAAACTCAGCTGGAACCGCATGAGGCTGATATTGATTCTTCATGGTTTTGTTTGACAATGTGAAATAGGAAGGAAAGAACAAAACCTAAAAGCAATATAATTGAAGTCAATTTGCATTACAATTACAGGCATAATACATGTGACTTTCATTCATGTGTTACTTTGATGTTTGGCTGCTTCATGATTCCATTTTTTGCATTAATGTATAGATTTGATTGTTTGAAGTAAACCATTAACAGCACATAGTTCACCTCTAGTATCTTAACTATTATTCACCACTGCTAACAACAAACATTTTTGAATATGTAATTGGCTTCGTAGACCAGTTTCAAAGATAAATTGTAAATATTGTAAGAAGACTTGGCATAGGCCACAATATGAAATCATTTTTCACTCAGTTACCTTTATCTAGTATAAACTACATTGTATAATCCATGCCAAATAATGTAAATGGCAACCTCTGCTTTTCAAAGCTAATGTTAAATACAATGTTCCACTGTCTGCCATTCTGTCAGACAAATGGCAGTCCAGTTAAGCTTAAATCGCACCTTTAAATTGGTTACTGGCATAACTGCAGTATTTAGAGTCCAATCACATTATTCGCTGATACTGTACTGTGGGGAAATTATCACATTGCTAGTTTTGTATTTTCATATCTGGCAAAGAAAAAGCACAAGACAGTACTTGCTAGGGAGAGTCAGTTACATTCTGCTGCCAAACCCATCACAGCCCCCCGTGCACCTTGGCTTATTTTCCTAAAGTTACATAATACAGGAAAATGTCATTTGCGGCACTCTTTGGGCACGCTGCGCCGTGTTTCTGTGACTGCACAGCGCGAACCTTTCCTGTCTGACAATGGAGCATTCAATGGCGGAAACATCTAAAAAGGTAAATACAGAATAGTTCTGAAATATTAGTTTCTGGAAATTTTATTTGACAAGTTTCAATATTAAAAGATGACTTTTTAATTTGAGAAGTCATTTTAAAATTGCATAACCATAATTGACTGTAGGTTACCACTTTGCTGCCCACTCCGTGGCCACAACCTGCAATTCCATCCCAGCTTTCAGTGACAGGAAATCAAGTTCCCTTCAATATAAATGTATCCGCTGGTTCAGGCAGCAACAGGTACATTTTCCAAGCAAATCTAATGAGCATTTTCTTAGAATGTTTTGTCAAGTGAAAAAATAGTCATTGACACATTATAGGCACATGAACATCAATGACACTTAATGAAGAGCAAATAATGACCCATGAGAAGGTGTCTGAAAAATTTAAATGAACATTTTTATTGAGTCACGGCCCATGGTTAAAATCCAAAATGGTAAATTTACGATTCAGAATGCCAAGCTATGTTTGCAAAAGAGTAACGTAATCCCCAACTCATCTCTTGCTTTGCCAAAGCTTTCCAAATGTAGTGATTTAACTACATTCAACTTTGACGTAAAGCAACTCACAAAACCAGTTTTCTTCATGGTATGGCTGACTATATTCCTGAAGCATTTACATAAAACTGTGTTCAACTGTGAAACGGTGCCGCTCAACATACAAACTTGCTTTTCCTTGTTTCCTCAAACTCTGAAATAAGTTTCCACCGCATTCAAACTCCCAGAGAAACTTACCCGAGTTGAATTCAGGCAGCCCTGTATCAGAGTAGTTTTCCTAATTGATATTTGCACATGTAAACCTTTCTCTTAAGTTCCACCAGCTTCTGGACAGCCACAGCGTTGATATCCAGACTAGTGAGGTTTTTTCCAAACATATGAACAAAACTTGGACAGTGTGCTTTGAATGCAGCAGAGGGAGGGCGTGTACTTGGTCACGCCCCCAATTAACTATTTTCATGCCCCTGAAGTCCCATGAGGTTTTCTAACTTCTAGAATTTTATAATTGTGTTTAAAGTGTTTTGCACAAGGATACAAATACAGAAGAAAAGAAATAAAGTAGCCAGTGTTAGTAGGTAAAACATAAGTCCAGGTTGAAGTCATTCAAATGTTTTCCCTGTGAAATGCGGGGCTATAAGCATGCTTCCACAGTTTGTTAAATTACACTATCTGGCTTTACAGTTTCTCCAATATGTATTTAAAACTGCAGTCACATACTTCACTTTGTCCAAATCGCCCCCCTCTTGCCATCAGTCCATATCTTTGCGGCGTTTTGCCCCATATAGCACCATCCCCTTCTCCATTTGAATACAACGCCGCTATTCTTACACATTTACCATTTTCTGCAACCTCATATAAAGCAAATATTACAGTTTTAGATCTACTACAGGATGTTTGAACCAAAAAATTTTAACCGAGAACACTTGCCCGTCACCTTTATTTACATTTCTTAGTACATCTAGTTATGTGTTTGCGGACAGTAGAACTTTAAATACTTTCCCGTTTTTGGATTATATAAATATGGTGTGTGTGTATATATATACATATATATACACACACACACACACATATACATACATATATATACACAGACACACACACACATATACACACATATATATACACACACCCTGAGGACATTTGAGGACAGTGTCGCCCTTATGATCAGGAACGCGCGATGAGAGGCTCCTTTCTCCCCCCCCAGGGTTATGTAATACATGTTCTGTCCACACCAGTCGGTGGGCCCCCAGCAAATGCCAGCAGCCAGCCTGTCAGGACCTGGACGACGCCCACTTGTGACTCTGCGCGTGAGGATTGTGCGTTCTCATTGGACGCTGCCAGAGGGGTTATGAAAGCCTTCTCGTTATTCCCTGAAAATCCTTTTTTTTTAATTCTAAACAAATATCTGATTGGTCAGTATACCTTTCTTTTCTTGTATGTCATTTATGGATGTAACTACTTGTTCACTCCAGCTGATTTAGCCTTAAAAGTTATTAAAGTTTATTAAAAAAAAAGGTTACAGTGATGTGGGTGGAACCAAGAGCAGGTCAGTATTCATAAGAACATTCAGTGTTGGGCCTGCTACCAAGTCAAACAACATTTTTTCTTTAATTTTTTGTACTAGAGACTCGTTTGGTTGGCTCACACATGACTGACTCTCTTACAGCAGCATGATAGAAAACAGCAGTTTGAACTGATATCTTACAGAGAAGTTTTCTTTTCTGCCTTAGTGTCCCGACCTTGATTGAATATCGAATATCACATCAATACAAGAACCATTGCATTGATCCATATTTACTGGCATTATGACCCCAGCAAAAAATATGTATTTTCATGGTTAAATCAACAGAAAAAAGTCAATTGTAAGATTCAAGTTAACTGAGATATTATAATGCAATAATCTTTTAAGATTATTGCAGTCTGGTCACCACTAGATGACAATGAAAGAATCCCCCTTAAATAGCAGGGTGTTTTCTTGCCAAACGGAGTTCAGACACCACATAAAGCGTAGTTCTTTTTTTAGTCCTTAGGCATGGTCTACAGCTCAGCCAAGCTACCAAATTACCATTTTGCTCTTACATTTCATCGAAACATTAGCAACATATTTATCACACCGACATCCTTGTATATCCACTATTAAAATCACTGTTAAAATTACTGTGCATTAACAAACCAAACCACGCAACAATGCAATGTTATTTTTACTATATTTATAGTATTATATATACATACATAATTTGTTTTCATATTAAGCTAACATAAGTCCTCATAGCCACTAACATCCTACATTACATATCCATGTGACCGTACAGTTAAATTAAAGGGAAGGTGCTGTCCCCAAACAGCTAGCCATACTAGTGTGGCATATCCAATGATTTAGTGAAGCCTTCACAGCCATTCCAAAAAAGAACATATAATTTAAGCGTGACATATCCACACTTGGTCACATATTCATTACTCCTTTACTTCACCGTAGGCGATTGACATCAATGCTGATATCTTATCTCAAGTCCATCCTCAGAGCTGTTTAGTCCTCTTCCTCACATGTCTTTGGTTTCTGGAGCTGTCTGCTCTGCTCTGAGACATGTTCTTTGATGTAACGGGAGCAAAGAGTGCAGATGACATTTCCTGAACAGTTTTCAGTCAGCCAAGTAAAACAAAAGTCATCTCACCCCCACTTAAAAATTGTATTTTTCTGAGTAACTATCCATTTTCCATACCAGCTTGTCCTGTTCAGAGTGATGGGGGTGGAGAAGCAATCTCGGAAGCCATGGGCACAAGGCAGGAGTAACCCAGAGCAGGTAGCCGACCCCAGACAGGGCGAAATCACTCACACGCATTCACACCTAAGGACAATCTGGCTGTTTTTGGACTATGGGGGAAAACCGGAGAACCTGGAGGAAACCCTGAAGCGCCACTGGGAGAGCATGCAAAGTGAATGCACACCGAACCGGGGCAGGGACCCCAACCTGGCCACCCTCCCCCATCGCTCCCATTCTTCCTTTATTTGTTTTTATTTTGCTCATCGGCGTTAATCATTTGCATGAACTCTGTAAACATTCACTCATCTAAGGAAATCTGGAAATGGAGGTTTATTTGCGGAGATTTAAGTGTATTGCTAGTGCAGAGACATTCAAAAGCTTTTAAACGTGGGATATTAGAAGTATTTACTGGAATCATGGATAGAAAATTCCTTTTGAGTATTTGAGAAGTCTTTATCAGAATGTTAGCTGAACAAATTACTTTCTTGTGCAATATGTTTACTCATTACTTTAAAATGGCAAAAAAGATCCACATAAAATTAAAATAAGGCATATTGCATGCGGCACACAGTGAGGTCATTTCTGGAGGCTCCTGTGAGACCCGTCAGAATCTGAGCTTTTTGGAACAGGGACAAGTTTAAACTGGTCTTGGAAGAAGGCAGCATTTGCCATGTATGAAGTCTTGCAACACAAGCAATGACGGCAAAATTAGGCTGATTCAATGTGCACAAAAATAGCAGCGAACAAGGAAAAACTTGCCTGAAAACTTAGGAAAGACATTATGGCATGAGCTTGCCTGCAAGCAGCACACACCCGGAATAGCCGACTTTCCCCCTTCCTTTAAAGAGAAACCTTTGCATTTGAAAGCAGAATCCCAACAATGAGAACAAGGAAAAGCAGAAACTCTATTTCAGCGCCCAGACAGTCGCCCTGTTTTTGTTTGCTTTTTCCCAGCACCATTCGGACCTAATCTCCTCCTGTCACAAGGGGTCGTTATACTTAAAGGCCCACGTGGCACAATGGCAGAGAGCGGCCAGATGAGTGTTCTTTGTTGTCTTACCTTCTCTGGAGCTGCAGAAGCAGGTTTTTCAAAGCGGAGAGAAGTAGCCACAAGTATTTGTATGTGTTTTTGTTCGTGTCTAGTGCTTCTCCTGAAGTTTTGGAAGTAGATGGTAAAGGAAAGCCAAGGCAAGAAAACACGATAGATCTGCAAAAGGGAGGAGAGCAAAGCGGAGAGGCCACATGTGGGCCAAAAGGAGGGGCAGCTCAAGCGGGGGCTCATGTTTCTTGTGATGTCACACAGTCACTCCTAGCACTGGTCAAGAGGAGGTTGGATTCTTCCCATAACAACAGCACTAATGATCTGAACACACACATGGGCTGGAATCCATAGCTCCAAGACCTTTAAAAATACAGTAGGCTCATTGTCTACATCCAGGATCCACTCTGTTTTCACATATTAAACGATACATCAAGTCACATGAAATATGTTCTGTCAATTAAGCTCCTGCTGCATAAAAGCTGGGCTAATTTCTCATGTTTTCTGAGTTTTATGATTTGCATCAGGCCCGAAAATGGTAGCGATACCACTAAGAAAATGTCAAAAGAATAAAGTGGCAGTAATGCTTTAATAAAGATATTGTTCAAAGTTCTTCTGGGCAAAACCAGAAAACATAATTCTTTTAAATAAAACAGAACTGAACAAATGTTAAAAGATACAGTGATAAACACAATGTAAAATTTTGAAATGTAGTTTCTATAAGAAAGAAAGAAAATTGACTGTAAGATACTGTACTAATGCTTCAATAAATGATCATCAGCATTGATAAAAGATCAAATACTAAAAAAAAGCTGGATTGGAAAAGCGTTTCATAAATCACATTAAGTGCTTTATTTATTTATTTACTTGTTGAATTTGTCAGTTTTAGGGAGGGTGTCCAAAAAAAAGAGGCTTGCTAGATTTCCATGGTGCAATGCTGCCACTTAGGGACAGCACTAAGAAGCATCAGATCAGTCGTTAGGCAGGGTGCAGTCTGGCTGGCACGGCGGCTTAGCAGTGTGTGCTGCCCATCTCATAGCTCCAGGGTTACAGGCTTTCATACAGCCCCATACCCATATGCCGGTCTGGGGGGAACCAACACGTCTGAACTGCTCACACTAAGTATCAGACAACAAAGACCGACACGCTGTCTGGGTTTCACCCTGAACTATTTCCAGGTTACTTCCTGGACTTGGCTCGGGATTGTCATGGCTGGACTTTGATGAATAGTTTCCAAAAATGGATAAATAAATATACATTTTGGGGGCTGAACTAACAAGATGAAAAATGCATCAATAGTTTAAGATCACTCTAGGACACGTGATCCATAAATAACATAAAAAGAACAATAACACAAGATATGGAAATATATTTAAGATGCAATCCAGATGCACAAACACATAGTATATTGTTGATAACATCCACACACAATGGCTAACCCTAACTTAGCATATTGTGTAAGTTTGGACACACCATAAGCATGCTGAGATTTCACATCTCTATGTACATTTGCAGGACAGGGCAGGCACTCATCCTGACAATAGCACTGTAGTAACAGGGCCCTGATTAAGCCAGAGGCCTTTAGCCATCAGCTCGGCCTACAGCCGCTCCTTGGCATGCCTGTCAAACCCAAACTGCAGTCCATGGCACATGTGCAGGTAGGTCTCCAGCACCTCTACACCTGCTCCTCAGGTCTGGGGCCGCCACCTTCCTCTTGCTGCTATTGAACCACGGCTGGTTCATTTGCATCCCGCAAACAAAGTTCTTCACCATCCTCACCATGCTCCTGCAGTCCCTCTATAACAGCCCCCACCTGCCAGCTATGCTCACGCGCTGCACATTCCCCGCTTGCTTATTACCATCTCATGTTAGACATTTATTTTTATACAGAAATTTTAGTATGTCATACTGTATATTGCCCATTTTTCTCTTTTGTGTGGGTATTTACTGTGCAATCTGTAACCATAAACAATTTTCTCAGGGATAGTAAAAGGTTTTTGATTCTAATTAAGCTGAAAAAAAAAACTGGTTTGCAAGTCAGACAGTCCATAATCGAGGGCACAGCGGATATGTCCAGCTGCATCCACAAACAACACAATTTCTCCCTCAGTAAGTCAGTAACCAACATACTTTTTCGTAAATATGCACCTTATGTACAATATGCCTTAAATGTCAATAATAGAGTTGAGCAAACACCTGGAAGTTCGGGTTCGGCGAGTTCGGCCGAACTTCGCACAAAGTTCGAGTTCGGGAACCGAACTCCACCCGAACCCGAACCCCATTGAAGTCAATGGAGACCCGAACTTTGGGGCACTAAAATGGCTCCAAAAAAGTCATAGAAAGGGCTAGATGGCTGCAAAATGGGGGTAAGAGCAGGACAATTGCCCTGCAAACAAATGTGGATAGGGAAATGGCTTAAACCTCTGGGGTCGGCAGGAAACAGAGAATTCGCCGAAACATTTAAATAAGTCCACGAGTGTTTGCCATAGAAACATTTTAAAACACCACCAGAAAACTTGAACGGTCTACTTTTAAAAAAATATATAGGAAGAAACTAAATACATTTTCACGATTTTGCAAAGAGAATAAAAAGTAGAAGGGGGGTGACTCTGGTGTCGGAGTCGGTGATCCGCCCCTCCCTTTGCAAAACGCGCTATTCACATGCTAATGATACGCTAAACGCAAAAAAATCACTATACTGTAGGTCACCCACAGAAATAACAGCCAGATTATTAATTATATTTCTGTGTCAGGGCTACAAAAATGGTGGATTGCACCCACAAAAAAATCGCTATAGGTCACCAACAGAACAAATAGCCCGATGAGATTCCTAACACTGTACCTCACTAACTCACAGCTGCCTGCTTCCTGTCCCTGCACTACTCAGAGCTGATGGGCGGTACTACGCGTGATCCAGCTTTTATAGAGGCTGGGTCACATGATGCACCGGCCAATCACAGCCATGCCATTAGTAGGCATGGCTGTGATGGCTTCTTAGGGCACACAGCCTAAAAGCTTGTTAATTGGCTGCCCTGCAGCCTTTCAACAAGCTTTATCAAACGCCCGAACACCGAACTCGAACTCGGACTTTTACGGAAAAGTTCGGGTTCGGGTCCTGGTACCAAAAACCGTAAAGTTTGCAGTTCGGGTTCGCTCAACACTAGTCAATAACCCATACATTATTACTATTTTAGCTTAGACTTTTCACTCCGAATTAGGTTGTCTGAAACCTGCGTGACGTGCCGGAATAGCTCAGTTGGGAGAGCGTTAGACTGAAGATCTGAAGGTCCCTGGTTCGATCCCGGGTTCCGGCACAAACACAGGATGGACTATGATATTTAGCTCCCCGAATAGAGCCATCCGAGGTTAAAACCTACGAATTGTCTTCTTCGACCACGTTGTTTCGGAAATTGACAGCGTGTTTTACATCTTTTTGAAGTACAGGTAAATACAGGTACTGATATTATTGCGTTGTATTTTTACTGTTTTATTAATTTTGTCATTATTCATATTTTACATATTTGTCTAGGGTGGACCTAGGAAAAATATTTTACTGGACACTTGTTTTAGATTAGATTCAACATTGTTAAAGTTTATTGTCATTGTACAGGTACAACAAAATTCAGTTTTAGAAGGGCAAATAGTACATTAAAATGCATTAGACATTAGACGCCAGCATTCATATGAGAATATATATATATATTTATATATATATTCACACACACATACATATACACACAAGGGATAGTATATAGTACAGTTTATGTCAGTGTGTGTACGTCACCAAAAAAGTTGAAAGTTGAATCATGAGGACATTACACACAGAAACGATAAGGTCGCCCCCCTACACATGGCACTACAATTCCCAACCTATAGCGTCCAAGCGACTTCGTGTCACGCGACCACAGTGAGCGGTGCTTCTTGGGAATTGCAGTTCCGTTGTCTGTTCGAAAGGCGGGAGCGTTTGGTCATTAGAACTCAATTTCCCAGAGATCAACGCGAAGGATTCCTCCTTGCATATGATTTCCTGCTTGCTTTCAGATGTAGAATTTAAGAAAGTGTCAGTTATGCGGACTGTTATTTAACTATCCTCTTGTGGTTAAAGAGAAATGAAAAAAAGCATTAAAACAAACAATTAATAGCATTTGCATAAATGAGAAAACGAGTGGAAACGTAATGTGAGCCGCTAGTTTGGGTAGCTGTGTGACGCTGCGGAGAGTCGCTAGTTAGCTAGCTACCCGGCCACGGGCATGTCAGCCCAGTAACGCGGCGGGACTCCTGCGCTAATCTGCCGTCGTGCGGAGATATTTGCCGAAAAGAGGACGAGCGCCTACGGTACCGGACAGAGGCAGCAGTCTGACGCCATGGAGGAGGTCGATAGGATTTTAATTCATTCCCTCAGACAGACTGGGACGTAAGTGCCGCCGCCGAAATCCCGGCCGGTTCGCTCGTCAGTCCTGCCTTCTTTGGGCTTCGTTTTCGGGAAGGCGATGTGGCTGCTGTCCCCAACCCGAACCCGAACCCGAGCCCTGCCTCGGCGCCGCCCCAGTGCCTGCCATCAAATCCGCACTGGCTGCTTATACGGGGTCCGACCCATAACGCCGGCAGCTGGAGCCTCCCGCCTAGTTGTATTGGTTCCTAGTTAAATGTTGGAAAAGGTTAGTTTAAGTAACATTCTTATGTTCCTGGCTAGTAGGGTCCGGTTTGGGCTTAATTGTTCCGTAGAGGTACAGGTGCAGCCCTTCTTATGGCTGCAAAGAACATGCATATATAACATTATAGCTGCTTTATTTCCCGGGGCAGTGTCAGTACGCCTTTGTAAGTCCTTGTCAAAGTCTGGCAGGTGAGACACTGCTGTTTAATGTAAGACCTGCCCAATTAGAACAGTGCAGGTAGAGTGTACTGCAAAAGAAACTACAGGTAGTAAGTCTCTGTGCTGCGTCTGTCTTTTGTAAGTGAGAGTTGGAGTCTGGCTGAGCTTTGTGCATGTCACTCTTTGCAAGCATCCCGCTGTGTGACCGACGGGGGTGACTTTGCAGGGCGAGGCCAGCCATGCCCGCCGTCTTAGGCCCTCTCCCCTGTCTGTGCATGTCACTCTTTGGCAAGCATCCCGCTGTGTGACCGACGGCGGTGACTCTGCAGGGCGAGGCCAGCCATGCCCGCTGTCTTAGGCCCTCTCCCCTGTCTGTGCATGTCACTCTTTGGCAAGCATCCCGCTGTGTGACCGACGGCGGTGACTTTGCAGGGCGAGGCCAGCCATGCCCGCTGTCTTAGGCCCTCTCCCCTGTCTGTCTAGGGACGTTCCAGAGGATGTGGACAGCGTGAAGCAGTTCACCAGTGAGCTGATTGTGGAGGCAGCAGTGCGATGCCTGCGCGTCATTGACCCGGCCCTGGGCAGCGGCCTGTCTCCCTCCCTCCCGCCAGGCATGTCTGCCCGCTTCCGCCTGGGGATGAGTCTGGCTCAAGCTTGCCAGGTAAGGGAGGCTCTCCGCTGTAAAGACTTGCAGAGTTTGCATCAATTTCTACTTGTTATACAACCTGCAAGTATCTTTTAAACTTTGTTGAGTACATCTAAAATGGTATTTAGATGAACTTTTTTTGTTTTTATATTACCCTGTGCAGAACTTGCATGGTTTAGACCAGGGGTGCCCACACAAATGTCTACCTACATTAAAAATGCTAAATATTTTTTATACATGTATTTACACTGAGTATATTATATATATACACAGTACATGTTGGCTAACTGAACCTTGCATCACTCCATGAACCTTCACAGCGCAATACAATTCAGTACATTTATGGTCTCTTACTCGGTCCGGCTCCCCCACTCATTTTTTAATAGACGTAATTTGGAAGGCTAGCCGGGTCACTTTGCACACAGGAGTTTTGCATTAGCTGGCAATACACTTGCGTTTACTGCGCGGTGACCCATGTGATATTCATGATACGTTAGAAGATAAGGGACCTAAGTAGCTGTTATTGTAACCTAATGTAACAAAGTTTTAAGCGACAAGTGGCAAATGCCAAAGGGAGGATAGATGGTAGACTAAGATCTAAGCACTTTTTTTAATGTTGCGCCATCTACCCACACTACCTTTGCCATCTACTGGTCACTTGTGATTGACGTATCCCCTGCTTTGGACTGTGTACAGTATGTACAGTGTGTACTGTATGGGCTCATGTACATGCTTCTACGATTGTCAATTCATTGAAGATAGTTCCTGTTCCTGGAACCTTTTTTTTAATGGCAGGTCTCTTGTGAGACTCGCTCCTGGCATCCTCTGTCAGAGTCACCTGAGGCTGCCAGTTAACATTGTAGTCTAAAAGTGAAATGTTTTGTGGCCTTGTTTGTGTGAAATGGCTATGTGTGTCTAGGACCTTGGTTACAAAGGGGAGATCGGCTACCAGACCTTCCTGTATAGCAGTGAGCCCGAGATTCGCTCCCTGCTCATGTTCCTGGTGGAGAAGCTTCCGAGGGAGAGCGCGGAAGCCTCCAGCCAGCCTGCTGGTATGCAGAGAAGTGCATTGCTCAACCGAATGGCCACTTTTCATAATCTGATATAGTGGATCTTACGCCATCAGGGTATTTGCTGTTTTACTGTTGACTTGTATACAGCCGTGAGTGTCCACTTTTTGACAATTGTGACTTATAATAGACGTAGTAGTGTTTATGCATGTAGTGGTTAACATTTGTATTCATGACCGCCGTTTGTGTGGATATCTTTGTCGCTAATTTTAACAAATGTAACATTGATAGCTGCGTAGCTAGCTAGCTAACATCCATTATTAATTGTGAATATAAAGTGAGACATTTGCACCCCCCTGCATCTGCCCCAGGAAAGTCGGCCCTCTTGATGAAGTCCATCGCTGCTGAGATCTCAGCCCAGCTAGCCTTCCCCTGGGTGCCCCCCTCCTGCCGCCTGCCCCTCTCCTGCCGCATGCAGGTACGTCGAGAAACATCTCTGGTGTAGAAGCTTGCTGAATGTTGGTTGAAATTCTCTGATCGATGAAATGCTTGTTTCAGAGTCCAGGCCTGTCTACTGGTTTTCGTACTCAACCCTTGAGTTTACCTCGTTGTTCAAGAACCTCTGGGAAAACCCCGAAAGGTATGTTGGCATTGACCCAGAGGACGAGCTCGTGCCACCAGAAGATGGGTGTGCTTCTGTTCTGCTCCAGTGGCAGCAGATCCGTGACACGTTTGGGGTCACCTTCTCATTTATGTGTCATCTTTCCCAGAGGTGCAGGATTACTACAGGGATTTCCTGCTGCCTGTCACGGCCCAGGCCTCCCAGCACTCCTCCATGCCGGCCTCCCTGCTGGAGCAGCATGCCTCGGACCTTAGCGCTGCCCACGAGTGGGAGAATGAGTGGAACAGCCAGGGGCTCCTGTCCAGACTGAGTCCTGAGGTACAGCACCACACAGAGCACACAGGATCCGCCATCTTTGTGTTTCAGACCCGGCATTTGTCCTGATTTGTAATCAAGCTCTTTTAGCTTGAATCCTACTTAGTATGTCTGTTATGCATGTTAAACCTTCAATAAGACATTGCATCAGGAGGCTGGGATTTAACTTTAAGATTACTATACAGCTATGAGATTCCCTGAGCCAGTCATTCACAACCAAAGCCAGCAGGCAATGGATCAGGGCTACACGGGGCTACACGGGACTACACGGGACTACACGGGGCTACACGGGGCTACACGGGGCTACACGGGACTACACGGGGCTACACGGGACTACACGGGACTACACGGGGCTACACGGGACTACACGGGACTACACGGGGCTACACGGGACTACACGGGGCTACACGGGACTACACGGGGC
>JAODKL010000107.1:12197543-12208126 GCA_026780765.1 Petrocephalus schoutedeni
GCAGGGAAACCCCCCCCACGCAGCGGCCCTGTCCTGATAAGACTGGAAGGTTGCAGGTTTGCCCACTAAGGCACTGCAGGGAAACCCCCCCCACGCAGCGGCCCTGTCCTGATAAGACTGGAAGGTTGCAGGTTTGCCCACTAAGGCACTGCAGGGAAACCCCCCCCACGCAGCGGCCCTGTCCTGATAAGACTGGAAGGTTGCAGGTTTGCCCACTAAGGCACTGCCCCCAAGCCCTGCTTCTTGGACACTGAACCAGCTGCCCGCTGCTGTGTCACATATAGCCTAAGTGTCATGGACACATTTCGTTGCTGTGCGCTGTAATGTGCTGACAACCCGCTGTCATGTAACTGGTAGAACACACCACTGACAGTTGTGTAATCATGGAAAAATTATGATGATTAATAAGATATTATATGATCATTTAAATTATTAACAATAATCAAACTCACTAACCAGCATTAGCATTTGATATTTGTTTGGTCCATCTATGTAAATAAGACTTTTAATTTGATATGGATGCACTTTATTGGGCTCCACATTTGAAATATTCATTGGTTTCATCAAACTATACCAAGATAATGTGCTGTTTTATACGCCTCAAATAAATGCAACAAGACCAGGTTCCTCGGTGCCACCTGGGTGCAGCAATCCGTGTTCTGAAATCAGTCACTATGATGCCTGAGAAGGCACTGCGACTCCTACTTACAAACCAAAGCCATGGAAAAGGCTTCCCTGGCATCATGGTGCCTCAGAGCGAGGCTCTGCGCCTTTTGTCTTTGTACGCATGCACCCGGGAGATGCTGCAGACAGCCAATCAATCTGCTGGGGGGGCTGGGCTGCAGTGCGGACGTGACGAGCCGGGAGGCCACCGCCACACAATTACAATTCTCATCTCCCTGCCAAGTAATTCACATGAGAAGCAATTACTGCTCTGCGCAGTTACGGGTCATTTTCCTGCAGCTGAAATGGATGAGTGGGGGAAAGGAACAGCGTCAGAGCGCGAGTCTGCCTGCTCTCCTGCACGACACAAAATGGCAGCGGGCAGGAACGCGGGCTTAGCCAGTGACCAGCGGGCTTAGCCAGTGACCAGCGGGCTTAGCCAGTGTCCAGCGGGCTTAGCCAGTGACCAGCGGGCTTAGCCAGTGACCAGCGGGCTTACCCAGTGTCCAGCGGGCTTACCCAGTGACCAGCGGGCTTAGCCAGTGTCCAGCGGGCTTAGCCAGTGACCAGCGGGCTTACCCAGTGTCCAGCGGGCTTAGCTAGTGACCAGCGGGCTTAGCCAGTGACCAGCGGGCTTAGCCAGTGTCCAGCGGGCTTAGCCAGTGTCTAGAGGACAGCAGTGACTGCATGCCGGCTTGCTGTTTACCGCGCGTGCTGTAAATCACGCGTGCTCAGCCCAACGCCGTTCACTCTGCTGACTCATGACTGTACGGCAAAGTGCAGCTCAAACAGCAGAGTCGAGGTTTCTGATGACAGTAGTGGGTCTCATCAGTAGCCATGACGAGTCCGCATGCTGACTAGAGGGGGAACAGCTCATGGACTGATGCAGGGGCAACGATCTGTCTCTCAGTGTAGACAAAAACGAAAGAGGAACCCCCAGGTTGTCCGCTCCCAATGAAGCATCAATGGGTCTGCAGCAGAGTCAGGGACTCTGGATTTCTTGCACTGCACCTAGCAGAAGACCTCACCTGAATTCTCAACACTACTCTTCTAGTCAAGATGTGTCTCCACTTCCTGCAGAAGACTCACCATGTCCTACAGGGGCGCACTGACAATCTTCTCACCAGCTGTATCACTGTCTGCTTTGGAAATTCCGAGGTCCTGCAGGAGACGTATTCAGCAGAAAAATCATTGGGACCTCTGACCCCCATGTCAAGGACATTTCCCCCGAACACTGCACCCTCCCATCCTGCCGGGGTCTTCCCCAAGGCTGTCAGGACACTGAACACCTCACTGCCCCCCTTACCTCACACCCATTCCCGAGACCCCCCACCTGACATTACTTACTGTAACATTATAGTCCATCTATTCCTTCAGTTCCACGGTATTTATTGATTACACACAATTAATATTCAGTGTTTTGCACTGTCCTATGCACTTCAAGTATTTAAATAGTCACTGGCAGTTTGTATGTTGCACTGTGGTCCTGGAGGAATTATTTCCTGCTACTATATACCTGTACATCAATAGAACAATGAAGCCCTCGACTTAGCTTAATATATGTATGCATGTTTACATCATTCTCCCTAATAGGTTATCCAACCTAGAGCTGATGCCAGGAAGCAGAGGTCCAAGACTACTAACTAATAAGCCTTCAATTAGAGAAAACTTTAATTTAGCTATTGGGTAACTTATCCTACCAGTTGCTGGCCACTATACTATTTTTAAGACAAAAAACGCATATCAAAAAGAGAATCGATTTGAGTTATTCTGACATTCCTAAAGCGACAGAGTCTCAGGGTGCTGGTGTGTTTCTGCTACCATAGAACCTGTTCTGTGCTCAAATATCACTTCACATCTTTGAAAGAACAAAATAAAGTAGCTCAGGTGCCGTGATTCACTTAGACGTGATCTGATGAGCCTTGTCGCTGACGTCGCACTGCCCCTGAGAGATTGTTGTTTGATTTCACTTCCTGAACTTTATTTTTGTGTGGAAAGCATTAGAATGATGCTTTAATGCCAGAAAAAAATGGACCCAGGTTGCCTAGTGAATCTGTCTTGGGTGCCAGTGACTTACTCCAGCCGCCGTGGTCGGTCATCAGGTCATTCGCGTAGGAGAGTCGGGCTGATGCGGCCGGACGCCGGCTTCACACGCTGTCGCAATCAGCCGTGAATGACCCAGGGCCGCACATCACTGTCACCCATTGCTATTAATCTACACACAACACGGATGGAGTATTAAGGTAATAGGGACACTTAGCAAGGTGCCAAGGTTTTACTCAGCTCTAGTACTTTATGATAAAAAAGCCAAGCGCTTAACCACTGATATCAAACAAACAGCCTTTTCAGTTTTTTTCCATTAAATAAAAACTTAAAAATTTGCAGCTTATGACAAAAAGTATGAGCCGAAAATGCAATATGCAACTCAAAGGACTTCGTTGTTTAACTTAAGTATTTCAAGGAGGAAAATGGCAGCATAACTGTGTACATGCTTTCAGCATAACGTTTAGCAGAGGTAGAGCAAGTAGGCCCCAGAGCTAGAAGCTAAAAGCAATTATCTGTTAATATGTAACATTCCGAAGACTCAGATAATTTACCTATTTAAATTAATGCTTGTTTTTACAGAGGAATTCATTAAACTCTAGTGCTCCTGGAATCTGATTCCTAATACAGCAAAACGGAATAGAAACTGGGACCTACGTTTGTAATTAGAATAATAGAAAATCTAATTCAGCTACCAAAACCTTTTTTTGCCTATAATGCATGAGTATAAATATATATGAATTAACAGAAAAAGGCATTTAGTATTCTTTGGGATATTTTAACTCTGACAGCCATTCCAGTCGAGACGTGACAAAGAGTGTGAAGTAGATTTGAGTCATAGTGTCTCAGCCAGTGTTCTGAAGATTAACTAGGAAAAAAGATTCAGTTGCTCTCCTCCAGCACCACCTCCGTCACCCCGAAGCTTTCCAGCCCCGATCTAAGTCCACAGTAACCTGTAATTGGCCTTTAAATATATAAGGGTCTCAAGGTTTTTTGGCAGGAGCCTGCATCTCTCAGGCCTGAGCATCTTCCCTAGATTCCTGAAAATGTTTTCGACGGGGGTGGTGGTGGCTGGGACTGTGAACACCTTCTTAGCCACCTGGGAGAGCAGGGGAAAGTCCGTAGCCTTTCTCTTCCAGTAGTGCAGCGAGTCCTCCTCGGTGGGCTCCTCCAGGAGGTACGTTGCCACCTCCTGCTCAATGCTCTTGGCCTGGGAGGCGGGACGCTGCTTGATGAAGGAGAAGAGCTTGCTGCGCTTGGAGGGCGGTGGCTTGGGCTCCTGGCTGGGCTCCTGGGGGTTCCTCACCTGGACGTGCTTGCCCATCTCCTTCAGCAGCACCTGTCTGTGGCGCTCAATGTCGCTGCTCCAGGTCAGCTTGAACTGGGGGTCCAGGGCGGTGGCGGTCACATACAGAGGGTCCTCCAGGATGCCAGACAGCCTGCGGTCCAGGGACTGGGCCAGGCCCACCAGGATGCCGGTGCACTGCCGCGTCGCCGTCTCCGAGAGGTGCTTGCGTAGGCCCAGCACGCACGGCACTGCCAGGCTAATAGACACGTGCTTGTCTCCTTGCACCATATCTGTGGCCTCTTCAAATGGTTCCAGAACTTCCACCAGCTCCCTCAACACTGCTTTCTCGAAGCTGGTGAGCGTCAGGTCGTGCCGGTCCACCACGTCCTCCAGAAACTCGGCCGACTCCAGCAAGCGCCGTACCGTCTTCAGCTGGCAGTTCCAGCCCCTCTCTCGGTTGAGGGCGTCCCGGATGACCGGGTCGTCGGTACCGTATGCCTGGCCTAGTTTCTCGGGTGCCACTGTGGCCGTCACGTAGTTGTAGAGGCAGGCGGCCTTGGTGAGGGCCATGGCGAGCTGGGGGGAGGCCCGCAGACCTTCCCGCACACACAGGCCTAAGGAGCGGGCGAAGCAGTCGATGCGGTGCGCGCCGAAACACAGGTCCAGAGAGCTGTCCAGCGCACCCGCCCTTCCGGCCTCGCCGGCGTCTCCAGGCATGACGTCCTCATCGCTGCTCTCTTCCTCTTCCTCGTCTTGCTCACCCCCGTGCAAGCAGAAGCCCGGCAGGCGGAAGACGGCACGGCTCTCGGAGGGCGAGGCGTCGGCTACCACTCGGAAGACCTTCCCCACGATGCCGTGGGCATGAGAGATCTCGTCACACTCCGAGAGGACCTGCTGGGCCGTGTGGCTGCCGACGAGCGGTATGCAGGCCAGGAGCGCCGACTGGATCTGCCAGTCAGCAGTGATAAAGTGACAGGTCACCCCCAGGTAGCCGCCCAGGCCGCTGGCCATGCCCCCGCCCCACAGGTCCAGCGTGATGCTGCACGATTCAGCCGCCATGAGGGACTGCTTGGTGGCCAGCTGGACCTGATAGGAATATCCTGGGAGGAGCTGCTTCTGGATGTAGTGGCAGGGTTCCGGGGTGTACCGTGGCTCCAGCAACTGGAGCAGCTCCCTGAAGCCCTCGTTCTCCACGATCTGGACCGCCTGCAGATCCCGGATGATCATTTTGGCAATGGCCTCCGAGATCAGCATCTGACGCGGGTCGTTTCGGTCAAACTTGGCCACGCCGCCGCCGACGTGGGACGACCGGGCGCCCTCGGAGCGGCCGCCTCCGTGCAGCTGCTGGACGGCCCCGGAGGCGCAGGCCTCCCGCTTGACATCCTTCTTCTTGACAAACTCATCGTACATGGCCTGGTGCTTGCGCTGCGCCGCCGGGGGGGACGAGAGAGAGCAGGGCAGTTAGTAGCAGAATGTCACACCTTCCCATACATATTTGTTACAGATTTACACACAGCCTAGCTGTACAGAAACCTGCCAGCTGACTGCCAGCAAAGCACATAGAGGCCACAGGCAGGCCGGTTAGGGAGCGTCTCCCTCCTATGCACGTTTGCACAGTATCGCCATTAAATACTATTCCTCGGCTGCATAAGGATGCGGCGGTAACAGTGTTACGGGAATAAAGGCGCAGAATGCGGCGGGCAGCCGGAGGCAGAGGGCGCCCGGGCGGGGACGCGGTGCCGGAACCCCGGCGGCCCGGCAGCAGCCCCGGAGCCCCGCTGCAGCCCCGCCGGCCCGGAGCCCCGCTGCAGCCCCTTCGGCCCGGAGCCCCGCTGCAGCCCCGCCGGCCCGGAGCCCCGCAGCAGCCCCGGAACCCCGCCGGAGCCCCGCCGGCCCTCACCTTGAGGTGCGTGACGAAGTTGGACGTCACCGAGCGCTTCGCCTGGATGCGGGTCCCGCACGCCTTGCAGTTGGACTCGATCTTGCCATTTTCGCCCTCGAACACGATGTTAAAATAATCCAGGATGGAGACTCTCGGCTGCGAAGCCATTGGCGGGGAGCCTGTCGGCGGCGGCGGCGGCGGGGGCGGCTTGGCGGCGGCTGGAGGACGACGCGACCCCGGGGTGCTGTGCGCGTCGGGCCTGCGGACATGGGACGGGGCGGCGGGCTGGCGGGCGGAGTAGCGGGCTGACTGGCTGTCTAGCTAGCGGGCTAACTGGCTAACTAGCTGGCTGACTGGCTAACTAGCGGGCTGGCTGGCTAACTAGCGGGCTGACTGGCTAACTAGCGGGCTGACTGGCTGTCTAACTAGCGGGCTGACTGGCTAACTAGCGGGCTGACTGGCTAACTAGCGGGCTGACTGGCTAACTAGCGGGCTGGCTAGCGGAGCGGCGACCAGGGCCGCCTGCATGCGAGCTCCCGCGACCCGCAGCGTCGCCCAGACGGCAGCCTCCCCGAAGGCAGCGAGCGGCGAAGCGGCTAAGCGGCGAGCGGCGACCCGAGCGGCGGCGACAGCGAAGCCCAGCAGCCGCTTCCCGAGCGGCGTCTGCGGCTGACGGCGCTCGGCGTGTGACGCGGGGCTGGGATGCGCAGCGCAGGCGGGCGGGCGGGTCGCGGTGGCCGCTTCCCCGTCACTGATCGCCCGCTATTGTCGGGCTGCAGCCCCCCTCCGTGCGCCGGGCTGCTCCCCCCGGCAGACGCGCACGTACGGCGGCTGTTTGGCGCAGGTTCGTACTGCTGTCTCTGTGGGGACCGTCCGTCCGTCGCTATGGGCGGAAGCCCGATCCCGGCTGTGACCCCCCGCCGGCCCTAAGCGTAACCCCGATCCCCGGCCCTGACCCCGATCCCCGGCCCTGACCCCGATCCCCCACCCTAACCCTAACCCCCACCCTGACCCCGATCCCCGGCCCTAACCCTAACCCTAAGCAGCCTATTCACAGCTACAGGAAACCGCGTCTCCCGTCGGGGTGCCAAGGAAATGCCCCATTTGGTCCTCACAATGTAACATGTACATGACACAATAAATGCAGCAATATTATCTGTCCGTCTGTGATTCTTTGTATTATTCGATTGACCATTATTAGTAATGTATTAATATACTAATATTCTGATAGTTTTTTCCCCATTTTATCACATTTAGTGCCCCTCATACAATGATTCCGAAATTGCCAAAGGACGCACCTCAGTACACATTTCAGAATACATATAGTTTTCTATAAAGTCTCTCTTGGTGCGGACTGTGTTCTGTAATTGCACTTCCTATCACACCAGCGATGCACAGAGACATGCATTAAGTTTAAAGTGATATCAGAATAATCCTCATGGGACGAGCGGCCATCGAAACGGGTGGCCGTCCGCTCGCAGGGTGACAGGCCGCTCGCAGGGTGACAGGCCGCTCGCAGGGCGACAGGCCGCCGCAGGGCGACAGGGTGACAGGCCGCCGCAGGGCGACAGGGCGACAGGCCGCTCGCAGGGCGACAGGCCGCCGCAGGGTGACAGGCCGCTCGCAGGGCGACAGGCCGCCGCAGGGCGACAGGGTGACAGGCCGCTCGCAGGGCGACAGGCCGCCGCAGGGCGACAGGCCGCTTGCAGGGCGACAGTGCCTTGTTGTGCGTTTTGCATTCGCGTCCCCTTGCTGCAGCGGCTCTTGCTGGGTTGGGGTTAGGCTGACAGTTCGCATGTTTTGTGTCACACGCTTAAGCTGTCCGTCCATCCGCCTTATACCCGCCTTATACCCGCCTTATACCCGCCTTATACCCGCCTTATACCCGCCTGTCCGCGGCGGGGGCTCCGCAGAATCGCATTGCACACGGCGGACAGCCCAGAGCCGCCACTGAGTCTCACTGCGCGTCTTTAGTATAATACTTAGTTATTTACAGTAACCTTTCAGTCCACAGGAACAAGAATAATTCGCATTCGTTCACCTGCGAATAGGAAAGTTTTTTGAAAATGTACAAGGATTAAGAAGGTTAATCTAATGCAGTTCTGGATGGATGGGTGGATGGACTGGAAATGCATTCGGCTTTCGGACCACGTTTCCGAGGATGGCACTGTGGCGGAAATACAAGGCGCCTCCTCGTATATATATAGCAGGGGGTGGAGCGTCGTGACGTCACCACGGCTCCGTCAGTTATGCACTATATCGTAGACTAGAGAGCAGTGTAACTGTTACGGAAAACAGACGCTTCGCGTCGCTTACTCTACTATTTATTTGCTCTGCACGTATAATAGGGGATTATAGCGTAACGGTGATCGTACAGCCCATTAGGAGCGCGGCCCGGCCCGAGGCTGATGTAGGCCGGGCGGCGGCCTGAGTCCCGGGTCCCCGGTAGCTCGCCGTGATCGTATAGTGGTTAGTACTCTGCGTTGTGGCCGCAGCAACCCCGGTTCGAATCCGGGTCACGGCAGGATGCGCGTCCTGACACGGCACAGGGGGTTCGCTTTTATTTACGCACTGGTCGGAATAAATTACCTTTTTAATCTGGTTTCCCACCATGTTCTGACATTTCTGGCATTTATCGGCACGTTTCCGCAGACTGGCGGCGACAATCAGTCGTTCCGCTTAACTGCCCCTATTCATAACAATTATAAAGAATACTAATGGCGGTGCCGCCAACTCGCGAATTATCCGACACGACTGTCAACGTGCACATTTTGGTATTCATATGCAGCGCGTTACTTAAATATTGTTTAGGCACCAACAAAATCCGCTTGGTGAAAACGGATCATTTGGGCAGAACCAAAGCGCGCATGTGTCCAGTGCGTAGCGAACATAATACGAGTCCTGGGCATTTGCTGTCACATCATTGTTTTATATATTTAGGGTTAGGGTTAGCGTCCGTATAGCGTATAGCCCCCATGCTAAATCACAGCGTGCTCTGCATGACAAGGCCGCAGTCTGCCTGCGATGACGTGTATGCTCGACATTTAAATTATACGCTTATTTTCGCCTGTCCATAAATAACCCCCAAATGTCCATAAATAACCCCCAAGCTGTCTGTACTGCGTCCTTAATAGTGCATTTAGCGCAAGGAAAGGTTTGTTCTTGATGTACCTCTAATTTAGGGATATTCGTTTGTTTTCTTACGAGAGACCCGACTATAAGCGGGACACACGTTAGTCAGCCTGACCGCGCGGCCGCCGCAGCGCCGGTGATGTAATGCGCATGACGTCACATCCGGGAGCGCGATGGTGAATGGGGCGGCAGGCGGAGACCAACAGCTGTGCCCGAAAATGTAATAAAGCCCGTCGTCGCTTATATTTGTCAATGTGGGTTTTTCGCGGAGACGCCTCGGGATCCGCGCAGCTAAGCCCCTGAGCCGACGCCGCGTCATGGCCGCCGAAGAGGAGCGGGGGGTGGTGCGCGTCCGCGTCAAGGTGAGGATCGTGTCCGTCAGCTGCATGTCTGCGCCCGTCCCGCATGCAGCCGCCGCGCCGCCTGTGCCGATGTCACCCGTGGGGCAGCCAGCCTGTGCACGTAGCAGCAAACGGCGCGGCGCCCCGCTACCGCAGCGCCACTGCCCGTGTCGGTACAGCGCTTCGATTCCCCCTCGTAAATCAGACAACGATGCGCTGGCAACGCGTGTGGAAGCGTGTTGTTTATGCTGCCTTCTTGACGCTAGATGGGGAGGATATAGCGACACCGCTTCTTACTCGTGGTACAGTGAATTTCTCTTGTTGCACGGTTATGAAAATGATAATTGTATAATGTTTGGGCATACACATAACTTTGTGTTTGGTTTCTGCATTTTGTAAATTAATACAGCCGTATTGGGCAAGCGTAGTCGTTGTAGGAAATTAAAATGCACTATTGGACACCAGAAGCGGTAAATGTCATAATGTAAATATCGCCGGTGATGCGAAGACCCCAGCCGTACCTGCCAGCTGTAAAGCGGAAGCGCATGACGTCACTTCCGCTCTGGCGTCGGACTCTGATAGCGACAGCAAAAGCTAAATATGTCCTTAAGAAGTGACTGAGTTGTCTGTGACACCTGATGTCTTAGGAGCGGTGGCCGTCTGTCCCGCCTTTTATTGAGTAGTTGGTGGCTTTTGCTGCATGCAGACATGCTCACACGTGCTTTGCTGTCGTTTTAAAATACATTCCATTGTTTTTTATTGTTTGCCGTTTTGCTGAGATTATTGGTTCCGCCCCCTGCTTTTACTTGGGTTCCACCTGTAACTGGAATATTCTCAGGACACTCTGCGATTACTTCTGTAGGTTCATGTTGGCACAGTCCTTATTCAACACCTGCCTATGTTCTTTCTCACCAAGCCGACATTCTATTTACTTATTTACCTGTTTCTAATAGTCATCTCTTTTGTACCAATATGCACATCTGTTTTTGTGAAACTCCACCATCGGGGGAGGATTTCCCACACCCCTCTTGGATGGCCCTGACGGCTTCTAAGTGCTGACCGTTTCGCTGCTCCTCTGCTTGTCCGCTGACCGTGTCGCTGCTCCTCTGCTTGTCCGTTGACCGTTTCGCTGCTCCTCTGCTTGTCCGCTGACCGTTTCGCTGCTCCTCTGCTTGTCCGTTGACCGTTTCGCTGCTCCTCTGCTTGTCCGCTGACCGTTTCGCTGCTCCTCTGC
>JAODKL010000107.1:12214000-12224045 GCA_026780765.1 Petrocephalus schoutedeni
TGCCCCCCCCCCCCTGGATCTGCTGATGTCACACCAGCCCACCTACAATCCTGTGTAGGGAGTGACGATATAATGAGTCTAACTGCTCGATGTCTCCTGGATTTGATCAGTATTCTCATCCTCTGTCTGTCTCACTCTCCCCCCAAGTCTTGTGTTCACAGCCCCTGTCTTGTCTCTATACTGGCTCGTTTGTTTAAAGACCCAGAAACCTTTTCCCCTGTCTTGGGAATGTCTCTAGGGAAGGACTGTCGGGCTTTGGTGTCGTTAATGACAGCTTACATTTGTCGCTTGACCAAAGATCCCTGTTTTCTGGGATATTTAGATGGTTTCCATCTCTTCCCATTTTCCAAAGTCTCTTTCGGTATCGATTTTCATTTCCCTGGATTTCACTCGAGGTTCCCTGTTGCTCTGTAGTCACATGGATAAGCAAGGACAGGGAAGGATCCATTGTGCAAACGGCTAATGTAGCTGACTGACTCAAAACAGATGTTCCCTCCTTCTTAAGCAATATGTGCAATATTTGAAAGGCCAGTTGTTTGTGGAATTTTGAGTATATCTGATGGTTAGCTCGCACATCAAAGCACTCAACACTCACCTGGCATGGGTATTTTAATTATTATTATTATTATTATTCACTTTTATTTTTTTGCATGGCATTTGTGTAGAAACTTTTCTTGCTCCAATTAAGATAATCGTCAGTCCCGGTGACCAGCGAGGGTTGTCTTAAGCACTTTGGCTCGAGGCAAAGACATGCGAGTCCTTCACAGAAGGTATCTGGCATCATAAACTTTTGGATTGGTTTATACAAATGTGCAGTGTTATTTCCAGAGATAAATATGGTTTGTTCTGCACAGTTTCTCTGGGAACTTCAATTAAATATTGAATATTGGAACATTTAGTGCAGTAGGAGTTTGATACTTGACACTTTATTTTTGAATGCAACATCCTTTAAGTACCGAATGTAAGTGTTTTTTCTTTCTTTTTTTTTTTTTTTAATGAAGTGTTTTCCTTTTAATGATCCTGAGGGTTGTTAAGCTTCGTTGGTGGTCAGATTTGACAGAATGACCTTAGGAAACATAACACTGAACAAACAGCTTTTCATTTTACTGCGTGGTCCATTTCCTCTGAGGAAGGGCGGCTCACATGAGCCTTTTTAAAAACAAAGTATAAAACCTTCAAATGTCTCCTTGCCCTGTGCATAGTTTTCAAGTTATTAAATGTACTTGAAATATGGGCATATTTTAAACACTGACCTGCTTCAAAGGAAAACGGGTCTTTGTGAAAGTAAAGATTTATGTATTTAAATAAATATGTACTTAAATGTATATGGAGTGAAATGTTTTTAAATACTGAAGTTGTTAAATATATTTTTGTATCCCTAATGTTTGAGAATGATATGAGAAGGGTAATGTGTAACTGAGTTGTATTCATTTCTGGTTAAAGGCATGTACAAATTAATTAAATCTGTCAAATTTGGCCACTTAATGAGGTGAGGGAGTTTCCAGATTCAGATGTAATTTGAGAGTTAAAGACCCAGCGTGGAATTTTGTATCTACATGAGGATGGAAAAAATCTGCCACTAAGATGCATCTGCCGGGCGGAAGCTTGCTGTCCAGATGCAAAGAGACGCAGGCCTGCTTATGTCAGAAGGGATTTCATGGAGACCCAAAGGTGCTTTTTACTTGATTTGGGGCATTCCATTGCTGTGCTGTGGACCTGTTACCTTCTCGGGACGTGTAACTGGCCTCTTGCAAAGCCCTCCTGATTGTGCGCTGGTGCCCCATGGCCCTGTGGCCTACACCTTAGGCACCGCCTTTTCTGAATTCCAATTGCCATTGGGCGACAACCCCGGAGCCTTTTGGCTTGTCGGTCGACCTCCTGAAGACCAAGCATCACCCTCCTTAGTTGACTGCATTTTCCTCACCGTCTTTTTGTAAAAGCAAATGTGCCGTCCAAAGTTTGCCTGCATGTTTGTCTTTTTGCTTTTAAGCCTTGGAGGGTTTTGCAGTGTGATGCCTTACACACCTTTACCATGAGGATGCGATCTGTTATCCCCCTCCTGGTCTTAGACCTTTTCCTTCTCAGTATCTCACTTCCTAGTAACTGCGTAAATGAGGACCTGCTCTCTGCACTGGGCTCTCTTACTCCGCCTAACTGCTCTGCACTGGACTCTCTTACTCTGCCTAACTGCTCACTGAGCAGAAGGTGCAGTGCAGAGCTGCTCTGCCCTGGCCTGTCTGCCCTTTGTCTGCTCTTTCTGTATATCTGCCAGGCTGTAGTGAGGAACAGCTGCAATTTTAAAGTGTCTTTCTGGGGCCGGATCATTTTGTTGCATAAAAAGGGTTGAGCTGGAGTTGTTCATTTTTTGGCAGCACATTTTCTTTGCCTTTGCCTCATTCCAGGTGTTCAGTGAGGTTCACATCTGTAATTTCAATAAGGACCAAAAAGGAAATTCCTGGTTCTTGACGGGAGGCACCCTAGGCCTCGCATAGGCATTGATGTGGTATTTAAAACACATGGATTAATTACTTCAGTTTCTTTTTCTATGATGGTGTTCCAGATTTCAACAATTACACAACAGTTGCTTTACCTGAGTGCAAGCAATGAACGTATTTGTACAATAAACACACTTAATGTAATAAACTTAATTTATTGACTTCCTTTGATTAACTGCATATGTTTATTTTGGTGATTTTCAAAGTAAGTGTGATCAATCTGAATTTAAAAGAGTCTTTAAACGCTCAGAATCGTATGGCTGGTAACTAAGGAAAGGCAAGTGAATATTTTCTAGGATATATAACACTATGAACTGAACTGGGCAGAGGACTTTAAGTCAAGTAACTCAGAAGGACCCTATATTTCTGAAGAAAAGCTGGTGATTTCCTGCTGAAGCTTGTTCTGAAACCAAAGACAGAGTCTTTCTGAAGCTGATATCAAGGCAAAGGGTTCCTCTCACGTTTAGCAGATAATAGACACTTGCATTTATGGCCAGTGCCAGAACCCAGAATTCCAAATTTTGGAACGTCTAGAGAAGAGCCACTAGGGGGCAGCAGGTCTCCGCTCTGAGCTACGCCAATTGAATGTCATTTATTTGTAGTATAAGACACACATCTAATTGTAACTCTACCATGCTTGATGTCTTTGATAGTCTTCTTTAAAATTAATTGATTAGGTCATAAAATTGTACAACCGCCTGATGCAGTTTTGAAATGAATCAAATATACCTGAAAAACGAGTAAGCAATAATAATCAATAAGTAATAATAATAATAATAATAATAATAGCATTTTGCGGTTCGAACTGGAAACATCTTGAAGCTTTCATTGTACGTGAGCCCGCCCACTACCTGCGCTTGGCCACGCCCCCTGCGCGCACCGTCCTAAGGCTCCCTCCCTCCGCCCTGGAGCGGTTTCTACACTGAGAGCTATGAAGGCCGACCAGCGCTGCGTTTCTGGCACAGCAAAGCCTGTGCTTTCATGCTCCGGACAGGTACGGGCTTAACATGGAGTACTTCTGCTCTGAACGGCCGAGAGCGGCGCGGATGCCCGCCGTCCGGGCGGCGGGGCGCGTCCCCGCACCGCGTCCCCGCACCGCGTCCCCGGCATTAGCAGCGCAGACGAGCCAGTATGTAGCTGAAAGTCACATCTGTTTTTTGTCAAATTAGTTTACGCATTTATTAGTTTTGCTAGTAAAGCTCGTTAGCTACATGTATGAATACGTTATCAGTTAATTAATCAAATGATTACTTTCATAATGTCTGAAGCTGCTGATACTGTATGTATACATGCTGCATTTATATGTAGTATTTAATTATGACTGTTCTTTGTGGTATGTTCCGTTGTCAGGGGGAAGTGTCACTCCTACCTTGAAAATGTTTTCTAGGCTCAGTAGAGTGAGAGCCATTTTTGAGATGAACTTTGACCATAAAAAAGGCACAGACTCATGCAGGTTAAAATTGACTACACCATGAAGAAGTGTCTTTTTAAGCTTTGCAACAAACTGTATCTGAGGCATGAAGCTATACTAGTAAATAAGTTATAATTATTTTGTTACCCACAGTGAAGTACATATGCTATATTTCAAAGGGAACTTTCTAAGCTGTGGCAGGTGTGTGTAATTCACATGCCAAATGTAATCAAAATCAAAAACGGTTATGCAAAAAGTTTTTGGAAAATTACTGAATTAAATTGGAATGACCCAAGAATTATTCAGGTCCTACTAAATCCTTTGAATCGAGTTAAAAGCATGAAGAGAGATTAGGCAGAAAGAATTTGGTCCGAGTCCCAAAGTTCAGTAGAAGTGGATCTAAGGGACAGATAAACTGGGACTAACTGGATTGAAGAGACGTGGGATGGGAGCTGACAAATCAGGGACACGGGATGGGAGCTGACAAATCAGGGACACGGGATGGGAGCTGACAAATCAGGGACACGGGATGGGAGCTGACAAATCAGGGACATGGGATGGGAGCTGACAAATCAGACTGCCAATAAAGCAGTGTGAGGTTTTGTAGCTATGGTGAAGAAGCTGAGATTGCTCTCTGAGAAGCCTGAGATCAGTGCTGAAACTCCTCCAAAAGCAGGCCAGCTCATATAATGTGAAACTCCACCACACTACTCTGTAAGTGGCTTGGTGTGTCCAAGCTTCTGACTGGCACTGTATCATCAGGTGAGGACAAGCCTGCTGGTCGTGGGTGACCTGTGCAGGCAGAATAGTAACGTGTATTGAATTTAACTATTTCAGTAAAGCTGCATGTGAAATATTATCCATCGGCACGATTGCATTTCTGTATCTAAATAATTTCACAATAATGCCTCCACCTGTAGGGTTGGGTGTTTGAATGACACCACTGGACTGTGTAAAATGTGCATGTTCTCCCTGTGTCATGCAGGATCCCCCTGCGACCCAAAGACATGACAGACAGTTAGACTAACTGACATCTAATTGCGTATATATACCCCAGCCATAGGCCCTCCTGCCATCCCAGCCAGGACAAGAAGATGGAAGGATGAGATCGTTAACTCCTCAGAAAGTTTATGGTCCCATCATTCTGAGAGAAGATCCCTCTGTGTTGGATTGGTGTCTGCATTACAGAGATTTGAGAGTGTGCTTGCTTGGGACGGGAGCGGCCAATGTCACACGAACACCTTCTGCAGGACTTCCAACACCACTGCCAGCTGCTGGCTTCTAAGGACAATGCGGGCTACTGCTCGCAGTTTGAGGTGCACACCAGTGCTGTCCATCTGAGGCTCAGCCCACCCTCTGTGGCCATCAGACAAACATCCACAGACACGTTATACTGGCTTACTTCACACGCATCTTCCTGACATCATCCTTGTTTCTTTGACTTTAGTGTATACATACTGGGTATATAACAGGAGCTCCACTCAGCACTGAGATGTTTCACGTCATGTTTGTATACAGATGCCTGTGTTCTCCATTAGCCCATATCTCCATATTTCTCTGTGCCTGTCTGTAGAGGCTGTCTGATGTGGGCAGCGAGTTCAGTACCAGGGCCGGAGAACTGGCTGCCAACAGGCAGAAGAACAGATATCCCCATGTCCTGCCCTGTGAGTGATATCCCTGCGCCCGCCCCGTGAGTGTCCATCAGATATCCCCACGTCCCGCGAGTGTCCATCAGATGTCCCGCCCCATGAGCGTCCATCAGATATCCCCACGTCCCGCGAGTGTCCGTCAGATATCCCCGCGTCCCGCAAGTGTCCGTCAGATTGTCCATCAGATATCCCCACGTCCCGTGAGTGTCTGTCAGATATCCCCGCGTCCTGCGAGTGTCCGTCAGATATCCCCGCGTCCTGCCCTGCGAGTGTCCATCAGATGTCCCGCCCCATGAGTGTCCGTCTGATATCCCCACGTCCCGCGAGTGTCCATCAGACATCCCCACGTCCCGTGAGTGTTCGTCAAATATCCCCGCGTCCTGCCCTGCGAGTGACAGTCAAATAGCCCCGCGTCCCGCGAGTGTCCGTCAGATATCCCCATGTCCTGCCCTGCGAGTGTCCATCAGATGTCCCGCCCCGAGAGCGTCCGTCAGATATCCCCGCGTCCCGCCCCGCGAGTGACAGTCAGATAGCTCAACGTCTCGCCCTGACCCCCCGATCGCCTCTGATTTCAGATGACCACTGTCGTGTGAAGCTGGCACAGCGGTACTCTGAGCCACACTCCGACTACATCAATGCCAGCTACGTGCCGGTAAGTCCCGCGGAGCACCGTGACTCAGACCCGTTGCCTCGTAGAGCCCCCTGCTGAGTGGACCTCCATTTCTGCCAGTGCAGGGGGCCACCTCAGAGCGGGACTACATCTGCACCCAGGCCCCACTGCGCAGCACGCAGGCCGACTTCTGGCGCATGGTGTGGGAGCAGAAAGTGCACGTGATCGTCATGGTGACCGACTGTTTGGAAAACGACAGGGTGACCGAGGACGTCTCTGTCTGTGTGTTTTTTTTGTTTATGATGGTGGACCTCATTCACAGCCAGAGGCAAAGTTATTGGTGCAAACTCAGGGCGTGAGCTGCAGCACTTTAGCTGTGAAGTTACCAAGTTCTCTCCCCGGGCCACTAAAAATATGAGCGAAAACCAGTAATGGGAGAGTAAGGACTATTCTTCCTCCCCACCAGTCCAGCATCGATACACACTGGGCTGTGTGTCCTGCCTGTTCTTCCGTGTAATTACAGTGTGCTGGCCACCCTCGGCTTATGCTACGCGGTGTGTCCTCAGGTGCTTTGTGAGCAGTACTGGCCCCAGGACTGTGCCTGCCGCTACGGGAGGTCGAAGGTGACCCCGCTGTCCCAGCACCGCTGCAAGAACATCATCACCACCAGCCTCCAGTTGTCCCAGGTGAGCAGGAGCACCGTCTGACCAGCTGGCGGTATCTGAGGGAGCTGAGTGCGTTCAGAAAGCCGGAGGTGTCACGGGGCGGGCTGCTAAAAGTGCCTCAGCCCAAAGGCCTTCAGCCAGGCTCATTTTAACTGAAAAAATGTGTTCGCCCCCTTCCTTGAGACGCTTGGCTATCCATGAGCCTAACTGTGCTACTCGTATGCGCGTGTGTGTGTGTGTGTGCGCGTGTGCCTTAGGCGGGCTGTCCCACGGAAAGGAGGATCACCCACTACTACTACCAGGCCTGGCCAGACCGGGGGGTCCCCCAAGACCGAGCCTCGCTGTGCACCTTCGCCATGCAGCTCCAGCAGCAGCTGGACAGAATGCCGCACGCCGGCCCCCCCGTGGTGCACTGCAGGTGACGTGAGGCCCGGGCCCGCTTGGCCTGACCCGTCTCCCGCTCCTGCGTCTGCCCGGGCCCGCTTGGCCTGACCCGTCTCCCGCTCCCGCAGCTGCGTCTGCCCGGGCCCGCTTGGCCTGACCCGTCTCCCGCAGCTGCGTCTGCCCGGGCCCGCTTGGCCTGACCCGTCTCCCGCTCCTGCGTCTGCCCGGGCCCGCTTGGCCTGACCCGTCTCCCGCTCCCGCAGCTGCGTCTGCCCGGGCCCGCTTGGCCTGACCCGTCTCCCGCAGCTGCGTCTGCCCGGGCCCGCTTGGCCTGACCCGTCTCCCGCTCCTGCGTCTGCCCGGGCCCGCTTGGCCTGACCCGTCTCCTGCTCCCCCCGCAGCGCTGGAGTGGGCCGCTCCGGCACGTTTGTGGCCCTGCTCTGGCTGCTCCAGCTGTGCTCCCGCAACATCTGGCCAGACGTGAGGGGAGTGGTGCACAGCCTGCGCAGACACCGAATGATGATGGTGCAAAGCCTGGTGAGCCCGGCTCCTGAGCACTGAAGCCTGTGCTTTCCCCACAGTCCGGCACCTTCACTTCAATCACAAAGGGCCATATGACGTTGACGTGGTTTTCTTACATTTTCTCACTGACCTGTATTCAGGCTGAGGATGTAGGTAGATGCTGGTGTTGGGATGTGTCTGTCAGTGCTGAGTTTGGTCATTAACACAACCATCCTTAATGTCCCTTAGGAACAGTACGTATTTATCCATACCTGTCTACTCCACTGGATGTCCGAAGACATGGCCGGGAATGGACCGTGGTGGGTATGATTTTATATTTATATATATATATATATATATATATATATATACACACACACACACACACACGTTTGCATTCCTGCCTTAGTGAACGCTGTCCATTCATTTCTATGGGGAAAAACCCAAATCCCAATCACGACACCCTTAACCCCTACTCAGCCCTAACCTTAACCATAAGTAACCAACCAAAATGCAAGACTTATTTACTTTTTTGATTGCATACACAGATTTTTATAAAATTGAGGTCATCCAAAAGTAAGGAGATTTCAGGTGTTACCACACTCTGGCGACATTTTGGTCCCAAAATGTGATATATGCAAACCCACACCCAGATACACACCACAAAACTCCATAGTACTATCCTAATTCAAACAAACAGTTTGTGTAATGGCTATCTGTAAGGAGTTAGCCAATGAACAACCAGGCCTAATATTTGGTTTTCAATGCAGCTGCTTTTGTCAATAATTTAAAATAGTTATGAGGGAAACCGGCCTCAAAGAGCAGACGTCTTACAGAAACATATTTCATGTCTAAGGAGGGGGCAGACCAGCTGCAGAGCCCGTGGTGACAGGGAGAGCACACGAACGTGCCAGGGCAGGGGGCCAGACAGGCGGAAGGAGCAGCGAGCGCCCCCCAGGAGCACAGGGACACTGCCGCACAGGCAGGAAGCGCCCCCCAGGGGCACAGAGAGGCTGCCGCACAGGCAGGAAGCTCCCCCGAGGGGCACAGAGACGCTGCCGCACAGGCAGGAAGCTCCCCCGAGGGGCACAGAGAGGCTGCCGCACAGGCAGGAAGCGCCCCCCAGGGGCACAGGGACGCTGCCGCACAGGCAGGAAGCGCCCCCCAGGGGCACAGAGACGCTGCCGCACAGGCAGGAAGCGCCCCCCAGGGGCACAGAGACGCTACTGCACAGGCTACTCCGCAGGCTGCAGCCAGGCTCCCCTGCTCCGTGAGGGGGCCGCCTGGCCGCGGGTCCCACCTCGCCGTCACGACACAGGGCCACACAGGCCAGATGGACAGCTGGAAATCTGCCATCTAAAATAAGTCTTACCTTTAATGGACTCATTTTAAAACCTGTTGGATTTGAAATCTGTAGAATTTATGGAATATGAAAAATATTTCATGGTGTAAACATGCACAGCTAAGTTTGAGGCTGCAATAATGTGGGAAATGATGCATTTACATGGCAAAACTGAAAATTAAAATCATTCTTTCGTAGCAGTCTTTGTGGGACGGTCAGTCTGTGCCAGTGTGTAAGAGGAAAATGTGGATGTGACGACGGCGCGCCCAACAGTGCAGGCTGACTGGGCCCCCAGTGTTTCCCCATTGACATCATGCATTCGGAAGGCAAACAGTGGCCACCTGGACGGCCACCAAACTGGTCAGTCAGGTTCACCCAGTCAGTGCCGTCACCCAGCATACTTCAGCGAAGGCCCCGGGCGTGTCCTCCACAAGGAAGCGGAGAGGGCGAAGAAGCTACCGCACCCTGTAGAGTCTGCAAACAGCCTTCATGTGAACCGGGGGATAGGGGGAGAGTCATGACCAGTCATGGTCGTTTGAATTCTGGCCATCTGACTGGATCCTGAAGGTTTGTCTGTACTTAAGTATCAGGCCTTAAGAGTAATATGGTTCATTATCATTATTTCCTTAGAAAAGGTGCAGCGTAGGGCCACAAGAATGACTCCTGGTCTTAGAGGAATGTCATATGAGGAGAGGTTAGCGGAGCTAAATCTGTTCAGCCTCGAGCAGAGGAGACTGAGGGGGGACATGATCCAGGTCTATAAGATTCTAACAGGACTGGATGCAGTTCAACCAAATAGTTACTTCAGCATTAGTTCAAATACAAGAACTCGTGGCCATAAGTGGAAATTAGCAGGAGAACATTTCAAACTGGATTTAAGGAAGCACTTCTTTACACAGCGCGTAGAGTACGGAATAGTCTTCCTGATAACGTAGTGCAAGCTGAATCCTTGGGTTCCTTTAAATCAGAGCTAGACAAGATTTTAACA
>JAODKL010000107.1:12279790-12306616 GCA_026780765.1 Petrocephalus schoutedeni
AGGGCTGTAGTGGAGGCTAAACGCAAGTAAACACGGTTTACCCACCTCTGAAATTTCAGAATTAGCCACAATAATAACAATAATAATAATAATAATAATGGCGTTTTTTTTTTTTTTTTTTTGAGGGGGAGGGCCTCGCGAACGTTTTGCCCAGGGGCCCACACAACCCATAATCCGTCCCTGTTTACATCAGCCACCCAATCTGCAACTCCGTTTGCATGTAGCCCCAGTCTCTCATTGTCACATCTCCTGTAACACAATTCCTTTCCAATTGTGCCTTTCAGACACCTCAGTACATGCTTCACAGTGGTCAATTGCTCTTGCGTGGGCTCAGTAAAGTACTTTCACAGTTTACTTACTACACAACTGAGACTGGGTCTTGTACATGTAGTCAGATAGATTAGAATACCTACTGCCTCTCTGTATAGTTTGACATTATCCATCTTCATTGCATCATTTGTGTAGTCCGATCTTTGCTGACATGGTGTCACTCTGTCAGACCTGCATATCAGACCTTTCCAAGTATTTTTTCTAATAATACTGGAGATTAGCAGGAGAAAATGTTTCCCCGTAGTCTACACCCTTCTTTTGACTGTATCCCTTGGCTGCGTATCGTTCCTCGTATTTGTCAGATCCAACAACATCCATCTTAATCGCATACACCCACCTAACCCCCACTGCTTTCTGACCTTCAGGCACTACGGTTAGGGTAAATGTGCCATTTTCTCTTTTATTATCTCTGGGTTGCATTTCTTCATCCATTGCATTAAGCCATTCTTTCTAGTTATGAGGTTACAGCTTCCCTGTATTTTAGAGGTACGTTACACATTAGTCTGTAACAATAATGTATGTTAGTGAGTAGCTGGTCATTACTCTCATCGCCAGGCACACATTCACTGAAATAATCTGGTTTCTTCCTCCTTCCGGTTTCTCCCCTCCCTAGAATGGTATCGCTTGGGCTCATGGTTGACATTATCTGTCTGCGCTTGGTTGTCCACTAACATTATTATGCATTTTGTAGTTTCAAAATGTCTTTCTTATGTACTGCATAGCATGTGCCGCTGTGACCATGCACCCATAGGGAAATTGTGAATAAGGAGCCTTTGACCTGGGCAGATAGTGCATTGTTTGTACAGCAGGTCTTAATGAAGGAGTCCCAATTTCAGAAGGCATTATATTGAAAAATGTGCAATGAAATATAGTCAAATAATAATATGTGAGAAATCAAACAACATACAACTCAGATTCCAAATTTAATTAATCTTATTTAAAAGAACGGTGCTTCTTTTCAGAGCCAATGGGAGTGTGACCAAAAACATTTGATTTGACTTGGTGAAGTGAAATCTTGGCGCCATCGATTTAGCATACACAGCGCCCTCTGCGGGATTCTGCCGAAACAGCACCCCCTATTTATTGTGGGGCGGGTCCTGCGAAGGAGAAGCTGGCGAGTAAGTAGCCGACTTCAGCCTCCTCTTACACTGCAGGCTATATTTCTGTCCGGAACCTGAGGGTGGTATTTGCCATCTTTTTCTGATAGACTTCATCAAACTGCTCATTCTGAGCCACGGTGAAATGGTTTTTCCAGTCAGAAACCTTTCCTAGAAATAGAGAGAGAGAAAGAGCACATTCTGATCAGAATCTAGAAATAAACACTTGACATGAAGAGACCGTTTTTCTGTTATTTCGCTTGGTAAGTGCTCTGGTATCTCGGCCCTTTCAATTCTGAAGCCTCATTATTAGACTATAACAGACTGATGCACTGTCTCACAATCTGCCAATTATACAATATGGGAAAACCCAATTAAATCTTGTGATTACTGATTTCCAGTGTACTTCTAGCAAAAGCAGCAAACACAAATCCTGACAGATACAGACCAATGAAATCCTGAAGGTGTCACAGATATGAACAGATGTGTTTCATGAGAGGGAAGTCGTGGGGATGAATACCACTGTATCTGATCAATGCATCAGTACTTACAATGTATTGGACCTTTTAAATAATTAATTTGATCAGGGCCTTCATTGTCAAAAGGTCTCTCATTCTCCTGGTCTCCTGTCCTTCTCATGCACCTTGTCATGAGGAATGTCATAACCACACACCTTTTCGCATGAACGGTGAAATTTTGAAATCCATGGCACCGACGGTGGAGTAGTTGGCCATTTTATTCTTCTTCATGGTGTCGAATCCCACCTCTCTTCTAACATGGTCCTTCTCCTCCTGCGTCGGTGAGATGCTCAGGAAGGAGCAGATCTTCTCTATCTCCTGGGCAGTGTCCTAAGAAACAGAGCAGTCTGGGTTTAGAATGACAACAATATAACCTGTTCTGTGTGACTGCAGTTTCTCTTCACTATTCCCGCCTCTGTTATTGACATGTGCTTTATTTTGGTTACCTTGTTTCTGAACTAAAGTGTAACTTCTGTGGCTATTTCCCAGGGCCCAGTTGTTCAAAAGTAATCCAGTGGGATTTTGGATAGCGGATTGGATTGAATCTTGAAAATGGGTTGTTAAAGGGGAAAAGAGGGATTCTGAAATCAGATCGCCTAATCAAATCTCGGTTTTAATCTGGATCAAAAGCAATGTCTGCTGATGATATATACATGTATTATGTTTTGTACAATTGTTGAACTAGGACAGTGTCAGTGATAAAGTCAGAAATACTACATGAAGCCTTTCGGTATAGTCAAAGGAAAAAAATCTCTGTGAGATATCTGTACTCAAAATTTCAAAGCTCAAAACAAAAAGCTCTACTGTCCATTGTATTTGAATGAAAATGACAATAAGTACTATCACTCAGAAGTTATTACTCATTACTTATCAGTCTGAAGTAATGCCTTACAATTGTCCAGTCTGTCCCTCATTTGGAGAGAACACTGTTGGCTGCCCTGGAGACTCTGTATAGGTTGGTCTATTCTTCTGTTCTTCACATAGCCAGTAGGCTACACTGTGGGTTCCATTTAAAGCACTAGTAAACCGGATTTGTTAATCCTGAAAATTCAGTATTTGGATAAACAGTGATCTAATCCAGTGTTGCCATAAAAAAACTGGCATGAAAGTAAAATGGATTACCAGATCCTGGATAGCAAAACAAGGGATTTCAAAATCTGGATCACTTTGATCTGGATTACAATGTTTGAACAACTGGGCCCAGGTCGATCCTCACCTCAGCGAGGTCTTCGTAGAACATGTAGTGGATGTTGGCATACGTCTGTTTTTTCTCCCACCATCCTTTCACGTGGTCGTACCATGAGCCAAACGCCACTGGGACAGCAGAGTGAAAAGTTACTGTTGCAATGCATGTCAGATGACCAAAATAATTTTTGAATGCTGAAACTGTTTCAATACATTGATGCTACTATTCTCTATTGACTCACTCTTTCTTACATGTGCAGCTGCATACATTATAGTCCTGCAAAATCACGCTCATAATTTCACCCTTATCCACTCACATTTTCCTTCCTGAAACCTCTGCAGATAACTGGGCCAGTCCCCAGGTAAAGGTTGCACCATGTTCATGCGGTCAAAGTGAAAGTAGGACACAATATTGTCCTTAGCATTACGGGCCACATAAATGATCTGTGTGAAGAAAAACAAACAAATTTTGACTTCATCTTGGCTGCGTTATGTGATCATCAACTTTCAGCCGTAGAATGTACATGGCTGTACCTTGCAGTTTTGTTCCCAGAAGGACTTGGGCACGAATTGAACAGGAAAATGTGTTTTGATGATGCGAGGAGCTGATGTCTTCTTTTCTGCCAGTTCTGTACCTGTGTTCAAAGGGGCCACACCACTACTAGATAAACTTTACATATACACCACTGAGACAGTGAATCCTATGTTCTGTTGCAAACCCATGTTCCTGAACTTCACATGCACCATTTTTATGAGTATTTGTTTTACATAGGGGTGGTCCTAATGTTTTGACTCATCTGTGTATGAATAATTGGAAAGCAATATTCCCTTAGTCACATGATCTACATGCCATAAAATAGCAAAGAATACATCACCTTTTGACAGAATCAGACTTCAGCAGATAATACTTTGTAGCAGGCAAAATCCAGTTTAATTAAACCTATTTGTCCTTCAATCCATCATTTTGAAGATACTTCAAAAATTTATTTCTGATTGCTTTCTCACCTGCAGGTACATTTGGAATGCAGAGCTCTAGGAAAGGAACCCTGTCATGTAAGGGAACTGAGGTCAGGTGGTCAGGGTTAGTCTTTCCAAAGTACAACAGGTCCAAAATTAGGGAAACCCAGGTTGTACCTAAATGAGAGAAGCGAGGCTCATGAACTCAGTCATAAGCTTAACACAGCTGAACATGATGGCACAGTGATGCGAACACCAGCACAGTCTTGACAAAAAAACTGGCAGATGTAGACCAACAGACCTGCTTTAGGATATGTTGCGACTACAATGTCATCAGGTCTGGCCTTGAAATTCTGCACTTCGTCCCAGTTATTAGTAAAGTAGTGTGTCATGGACACACCATGAAAATCAAAAAGGTCTGGGCGACTCAATTCCATCTGAGGAAAGGACATTTCACTAAAAAAAAAAAAATCAATAGAATAATCAATGAATTTAAAGAATCATCATAAATCACTCAAAAATATGGCATAGCACATTTAGCCATCCCTCAAAAATAATTCAGGATAATCTTGTGTTTTTTTACATTAACTTCTTGTAAAGATTTCCAAATAGAGGACAAGTCAATATTGTCTATTCCCCCCCACGATATAAAGCAATTTTAGACTGAAACTAGACTGCTAGCAAAAACCACATCAGTTATTGCAGTGCAAATGCACACAGGCGTCAGATTCAATTTATACTGTATAATTCAGTTAATTACATTTTGTATAATTTGGTTTTTAGCTCAATTTTCCCCAAAGAAATGTGTAGTAGTATTCAAAGTACTGTTAAAAATAACCCCTGAAGCTAGTGTGGAAGATAAAGAACTGCCGACTCACCTTTATATTAACGCCTTCTTTCACAGGTTATAAAATACTTCACTTCCAGGAGCTTCAGCTTTCTGCCAGAGCTCTTCTGCTTACACCTTTTCTCACGGTGTCTAATGTAGGGGTACAGCTTCCTGATTCCCTGCCCTTCCTGCCTTAGTACAGGAACATTGCATAATCCCACTCTTTTCCCATTTTAATTCAGGATCCCTTCCCACGTAATGTCCCATTTTATTCTAACCCTACCCATTGTTTACCTACTTTCAACTCCTCCCCATGTGCTGCACATGAACTTTGTCCAGGTTCCTGCATCCACAGTGTGCATTATGCTGGGGCACGACAAGGGCAGAAAAAGGCAACAATCCAGTGTAGCTCTGATACAAACAGGGGGTTTTATTAATCAGACAGAACACACATAGGAAAAGCACAAAACAAAGGGACGGCGGGGAAACAAACGGGAAGAAGTAAGGAATTAATTAAAACCCACAGAATAAACACAACTAAGGAAATAAGCAAAACCCAGGGAACAGCACTTGGCAATAAGCAGCATTACAAACACACAGCGACATTAACAGACCTCAGACATCTACACACCATAGAAACACAATGACACAGCCAGAAACAGAAAGAGGGCAAGCACTTAAATGTAATGGTCACAATGACTAAGGGAAAGTGTGGCTCTACAGGACGAGGGACAGGTGAGGACAATCAACAAATCAACCAATCAACACAGGCATAGGACAACAAGTAAAAGGCAGAATAACTAATAATTAACTGGTCTGAAGGGCTGAAACACCAGGGCTGAAACACCATGATCAAGAAACAAGCAAAATCAAATAGGACCCAGGCAGGGCAAAAAAAAGGGGAAGCAAAGATAACCAGTAACAAATACATTGAAAACAGAAAAACAAACAAAACAGTCTTAAACCCACAACCGGAAGGTTTCCACCCTCAACCCATGGAGCTATACAATTGTCCTGAGAGCAAGAAAAGCACACGAGGCCTAAAGGGGTGGGTGCGTGGAAGCAAAGGGCAGGGTCTGGCAGGCACCGACCCTGACAGTGTGTACGTGACTGCACAGTAGGCTCTGTGCGCTTGTCTCCGTAAGCAGTATGATCTAGGTCTTACCAGAGGTTCCCTGCATCGCTGATGCATGCGTTTCTGTCATCATACGTGCTTTGTGTTGAGTATACAGGAATTAACAATGGCAACCATTGCGCATTGCTAACAAAGAGATCAGCATTCAGCCCATTCCACTTGCTAATTATTTTGCAGTCCCATAGAAAACAAAAAAGCTGTGTGTGTTCTGGAGAGAAGCTGTCGCACTTCCTTGTAAAACCGGTTATTGCGAAGAATTCTTCATTTCTATATAATCATTGTAATTCTGTGGGTAGGAACTTATAAGTTGAAATAGAAGTTTACTGGCCACCAAAGGGGATATTTGTGCATTCAAGAAACTTCATTCAGAAAAATAAATATGCACCCCCCCCCCTTCACAATACCCACCCTGGAAGTCAACAAGTACAGTCCAGGTGGTCACAGTCAGGTAGAAGCTCAAATGAACATTCTGATGCACTGACAGGCACAGCATATTCTTGGAGTATTTCCCCTAGCTTTGGGTAAATTGTTTTCTTTGTGCTTCATTCTCTCTGCAGTGTCTGGCTGCAGCTCCTGTCCATGAGGAAATATTCTGGGCATTACTTAATACTCTGGATTTGCAACAGTTTCTGTCAGTCAAAGAATATGCTTAAAGCTATTTATATGGGTAGTAAATGTATATTTTCTCAAAAATAGAAAATTAAAAATCAGTGTCTTGCAAAGGTATCGCCCCCCCCTTAAAATGATCAGCTTTTCCCAAATTGCAAATGATACATACACATATTCTTCCCGGCAGTATTTTTATTTTGTATTTATAAGTCTCTCTGTAAGGTTTCACTGTCAAAGATCAGTTATTTGTTTGTAAGCCTTTTGACGACACTGTCACCATCGCCGCCAGCATGTGTGACGTATGAGATGGTACTGAGTAGTGATGGCCGAAAGAAAGCTTCATGAACAATTAGCAGTACTTTTTGAGCCCACTACGTGGTGCTCTTGCTTTGCTTTTGGCATGCGTGCTTTCATGTGCTTTGAGTGCTTTCATGAACAGAGAGTGCCATTTAGTGGAGTCAGAAAGTAGAGCAAATCGTATTGGAAGCGGTGTTTTAGCCGCCACTATTTAAGAGCAGGTGATGAGCGATACCTGAGCTGTGCCTGAGGCAGGGGCGCCATAAAGGAGGGGCAGTTGGGACAGTTCCAAGGGCTCCTGACTGACAGGGCCCCTTTTAAGACATGACTGGTCTGCGTTGAGGGCCCAAAATTATACGCTTCATGGGCCCCAAAATCTCTAGCAGCACCCCTAGCTTGAGGCCACACATTTTTGTTTCTTCAGACGTGACAATTTTGTTTTTCACAATCTATGAGTCCTGTAGGTGCAAACTCTAAGCGGGCTTTTACTGAGCCCAGATCAATAAAAGACTGGGAAATGCTCAGGCTCAGCTGAGTTTGAATGACTCATGCCACATGATGCATAATTACAACCTTTTATTCCTGAAGTGACACATTGGCAAGATGGCTTAATTGTTCAAGTAATTCCATTTTTAAGAATTTACGGAAATGGCACAACACAAAGGACGGAGGATCCGGGAGCAGGTGTAGTGACCAGATAAAAGGGACAATTAAACAAAAGGGATTATTAAACAAAAGGGACTATTAAACAAAAGGAACAAAGCCTTGAACTAAACAGGATCTCAGGAGATCAGAGCAGGGGAACCAGGAAGGACACAGGCACCATGCAGGAGTGACGTCGGGGGGGATGGAGAGGCGGGTGCAGGCTGGATGTCAGGTGGGTGGCAAGGCCAGATCTGCTGGTAACGCATGCAATGACAGACTAAAGAACAGGGAAGAAGCCAGCACTTACTGTAAATACACAGACAACCGGGCTAACGGGGGGCATGTATACAACATAAGACAATTAACCAATCAGCAATGACACTGGGCAACAGGCAACGGATGGGGGCGGGGGAATACAAAAATAAGCACCGAACTAGAGGTGAACCGGACACAAACAAAGCAAACCTTTGACGGAGAAACAAAATGCATAATGACAAACACTGGGGAAACAGAAAATAATCTCAATAAACACAAACAACCCCCAGATCTGCGCCTCAAGACAACCCTTTCTCTGAACTCTCCTGGAAACTGCTAGCTGCTGGCTAGTAACAGGTGAGTGGGGATTAATTTCTTACAGAGTCACAGGGCTTTCATATGGAAGACCAACATACTTGCCTTCTCGTTCTGAAAACGCTTTCTGGAATATTTCATGATATCCGCATATCTCTAAATACAATCAAGTATCGCTTCTCTCGTGAATATTTGTTTTGGTCAACCATGTAATGTTTCTCTCATGAATATTAATTAGCTGTATAATCAAGTGGCGTTTCTCTCATGAATAGTGATTAGTTTTCTCCAAGCACCCTTTAGAAGACGCCCTGGGCGTTCCGTTCCGTGTGAGGCGTATATCGTGACGACTTCCGCTCTAGGAGAAAGGGGGCGGGCAAAAAACAAACAAAATGGCGGCGACCACAGAGGCAGCGTTGACTCAATCACACGTGGGAAAGAAAAAGAAGAAAATCGTGAGTATTTCTATAATTTGCATTGCGTCTTACACTTACACGTTTCATTATAGGTCAGTTTTTTTACTTAATCATCTGAGACTTGTATGCGGCGTTATCTGACATTAGTTCGCATGATCGTTACGTTTATGTAGAATTGCCAGTCGTTTTGCTTTTAAATGTATTCCAGATTAGTAACTTTAACTGGATGTGTATATATACAGGGCTCGAGTTGTAAAAATTTTATATATTTGCACAGTCTTTGGTTTAGTGTTCGGTTCAGTCCAAATTTGTACTCCCTGCTCTCAGTACTTGTGTACAGTACCAGGTATTCGGTGTTCATTGTTCTGGGAATGGGGAGGGTGCAGAATTTTGGACAGGGTTGGGAAGCACTACTTTAGTTGATTTAAGGATCTAGTTATGATAATTGTATTTTATCAATCTTAACTGTGCTGTGGTCGACAGGTGCAGATAGAACCATATAAGTGTTGATTAGATTTGTGCAGTTTCTTTTGCATTTAGGTAACTGGTATAGCAAGTAATAGTAAAATTGTATTTTGGTATTTGGGTTAATGGCTAATTTTGGGAGTCACACTGCTATCAATCCATGAATTGGTCAACCCAGTGTGGAGAAGTGGCTTGATCTCGTAACAGATTGTGTGTGTGTGTCTGTGTGTGTGTGCATGCATGCATGTGTGCGTGCAGTCGCCGCAGTTGCTTTTTACTTAATTCTAACATTTTTTGGTGTCTTATAATTCCAGGCTGTTAAAAGGTACTGGCAAACCACAGAGGAGAATGAAACAGAAGAACAGAATAATGACCAGAACAGAACTCAACCAAACGAGGGGGAAAAGAGGAAAACTGAAACACAGGAAGTGAAGGGAAGCCAGAAAAGGAAAAAGAGAAAAACACTTCAGGGAAAGAAGACCATATCTGGGGTGAGGCCAACTCATTATTCAAATGCAGCATGTTAAAAGCTTCCTCAGGGAACATTTTGAAATTTCATTAATCAATGTTATAGAATGATGACCCTTTCCCTGGACCTGCCCCAATCCCAGAAGAGAACATTAAGAAATTTGAAAGAGGAGATGCAACAAAACTGGTCAGTAATGCTATCTGTTCACTTTGGCGAAATCTCATTTTAGGAAAGCACTAGGACAGTGTATGTGTGTTTGTAGAAATACAGATGGAATGGTCCTTTGACCATAAATTTGTGTAGGTTCTTTTGAGTCTCTTGACTCATCCCCATGGCCTAATATGTCATTAACGATAGGAGAAAATTGTACATGCTATATCAAAGGAGCTATGACTGTTGGTTTTTGGACCGAAAGGCTCGTTCAGCAAAATGCATGAAATCAATAAAAAATTTCAAAGGGCTGTAGTTCCAAAACCATTAATGATACAGACCTAATGTTTGGGATTGCACCGTAAGTACAGAATGGGAGAAGCTTTGATTTTTTTTAGGGGAATCTGAGTGGGTGACCTGGGAGCTTCTGGGTGATGTTACATTTTTAGACGGCTAATTACAATGTGGAAAGTACTTGCTACTAAAGTGTCCGCCCTACAATTTGTCATCCTCGTTACTCTCACACCTTCTGGGAATTGTACTTTTGCCTTTGTACAGTCCTCACAGACCAGGGGAAAACTGAAGCATACCCTGCTGGATTCTGAGAACGCTTCTGACCTGGCCAAAAAACAGGCTGCACGGTTTGAGCTGATGCTCCCTGAGGATGCTGGGTAATGAAATTCATAATTTCCCACTGCGGGAAGGAGCTAATCAGCAGGGAACCGGTGTGGCCGAGATGTGACTGAGCTCTTCCTTTATTTTTAACTGACGGTAGATTTTTGGAAGCCGACGAGGATGAGGACACATGCACCATTGCACAGGATGATATTGCGGAAGCTGTTGACATCAGTTCTGCCACAAAGGTGGGATTGGGGCTCTGCTGACGACTTCTGCTGTATGGTCCATGGAACTGACACATGGTCAGTCTTCCTACATTGTCCAGAATCCTGGTGGGGTCTATTATGCTACCCTAATGAACGTAAACTTGCCCTCCTGGCCAGCAGTTTGGCTGGTACAGTAAAGCACATTATTCATTAAATACTAGCGATACTTTCAGTTCAAGACAAATGGACTTGCTGCTCAGGTAGTGGTGCTTGTGCACTGATATTTTGATTTCGCACTCTCTCCGCAGTACTTCAACCTATCTCTCACGCAGTTTGGCCCTTACAGGCTGGACTACACACGAAACGGGCGGTAAGGGTTTTTTTTTTCCTCCCCCCTCCCTCTCTCCATACAAGATATCACCATCCTCAGACCAGGGATTAAAATGTTCACGTAACCTAAGTGGATTGTTAGATGGATGGTATATTTCGGGAATTGTTGGATGGACCATATGTTTTTTGCTCTTTTAATTGACACTGTTATATTTTCTGCCTAAATTCTTTCTGTGTGTTACAGCCACCTTTTGCTTGGTGGCCGACGGGGCCACGTGTCATGCTTTGACTGGCAGTCAAAACAGCTGATGTGTGAAATTAACGTCATGGAAACTGTGAATGATGTCAAGTAAGTCTGACGAAAAATGAAGTTCACAAACGCACAAGAAAATCAGTTACTGGAAAATCCTGTTGCTTAAAGCCTTGTTATAGTTTTATATTTGCAATGTGATACTGTGCTAATGCAGAAGATTTTGCATGCATAATAAACATATAAGCTTAAGGGAATTCAGTACTACTGCAACCATCATTATATGGGTGCAGGGTGAATAGATGATTGGTCATTGTGACAAGAATGAGGAAATGGGGTTCAAGCAGTATGAAATGTGAGGTAGCAGCCAGTTATAATTAAGGTACCTCTTCAAGCCAATCATTGTTAATGCTTTTTGATAGGTTTGTTGCTTTTTCATTGAAGTGGCCTATCGTTATCTCTCTCTCTTTTTTTTTTTTTTTTATTGTATAAAACTTTCCTGACTTAAAGGAATTTTACTTTACAATGTTTCAACCTAGAATCATATCTTGGAAAACTTCAGAGTTTGTCAGTGTAAGATCTGGGTCAGTTGGACCGTCATAGTGAACAGTAAGTTTTATAATTGGCATAAAGACTTCCACACTGCTTTTTCAGGCACACGTCTTGGCACACAGGCACACAAACCTTTCATGCCTATGGCCGCTGATTTAGATTACTGGTCACAAAATTGTGAACTGTGCAAAAATTTGTGCTGTATTGCATTCTGAGAGCAACATATCATCTTGTGCATTTTGTCCACCTGAAAATTTGTAATCATTGTAATTATTTACTAATCTGGTTGAAAGTTAAGTCCCTAGATTGGCTCTAGTATCCGGCATTAACATCCACTTCAGTATTCTGTATATCTTTCTTTTACTTCTCCTTGGGGTGACGGCTTAGCAGACTGGGGTCAGGCTTAGCTAGTATATTCCACCACCTGGTACATCGTGTTATTGTTGGTAATTGTGGAATTACTGCTACATTGTAGGATTTGGGAGCATAGTGAATGTTCTCAGCTGTTCTGGTGTCCTTGGTTTTTTTTTCTCCTCCCTTTCATTCCCATTTACAGTCGCTTTCTCTCACATCTCGGCCTCTAGGTGGCTACACACCGAGGCTATGTTTGCGGTTGCTCAGAAGAAGTGGCTGTACATCTACGACTCCTTGGGGATCGAGCTGCACTGCATTCGACAATTCAACGACGTGCTTCGCCTGCAGTTCCTACCTTACCACTTCCTGCTCGCCACAGCAGTATGTCTTGGGCACTTTTTAAAAATTTTTATTTATTTATTTATTTATTTATTTATTTTAAACTTCACTACCGGCTGCTTGTGCTGTGAAGGTGAAACTAGTGGGGTGGTTTTTTTTTTGTCACTGTTTGCCAAGAGTGGGGCAAAATGGCGGCAGATATGGAATAGTGACTATTTATCCAGCGAACAAATGAAGAACTTAATCCAAGGCAAACAAAAGGCTGGCAGTATGAAACTGCCCTGTTTTTTTCTTGCTGTCATTCTGCCTAAATTAATGATTTATTCATGCGGTCGCTTGGGGTCATTGGGGTCATTTTTCTCATTAATCTGTTTAAAGTTATTGGGTGGTGCATAGCTCTGCTTGGAAGATGGCATGTTCAGACCCCATGGTTGGCAGACTTCTAACACAATTGCTCCCTTGAGCGAGGTTCTTAACCTCAGCACTCATTAAAAAAGCTTCTGCTAAATATGTAACTAAAGAACTTCACTGTGCCTTCTGTTTACAATTCTGCATGCCACATTTTGGTTGTCATGGCAGATCTTTCTTTGTTTTTTATTCCAGAGTTCCACAGGGTTCTTGCAATACCTGGACGTGTCTGTGGGGAAGGAGGTGGCTGCTATCTGTACTAAGGCTGGCCGGCTGGACGTGATGGCGCTCAACCCCTACAACGCCATCATCCATTTGGGCCACCCCACCGGCACGGTCACCATGTGGTCCCCGAACCAGAGGGAGCCGCTGGTGAAGCTGCTGTGCCACCGCGGGGGTGTGCGCTCCCTCGCCGTGGATAAGACTGGAACGTAAGTTGTGGTTTCGGGCTGCCGCCGGCTTCCTGCATGGCACCATCTCCCCCACCTGCCATCGCTTCTCTGGTAACGCTGTCGTTTCTGTTCTCCAGGTACATGGTGACCTCGGGGCTCGATAGAAGGTTAAAGGTGTTTGATATCCGAGCTCTCCAGCCCTTGCAGTCCTACGCTTTGCCAGCAGGGGCGTCGTGCCTGTCTCTGAGCCAGAGGGGGCTGCTGGCTGCTTCTACTGGAGACACTGTTCAGGTTGCCACTTCTGTATTTTACTTCTGCATCCAAAATTATACATGCAGGTACAGGTGGAAAAACAAGACTTTATATAGTGTGTGTGCAAGTCTTGTCAAGTATGTTATATGATTGATGGTCTTTCACGGTTGCAGGTCTACAAGGATGTGTGGGGCACGCCTGTGAAAAAGCCGTACATGGCTCACCGAGTGCGGGGGTCAGTGTGGGGGACACAGTTCTGCTCCTTCGAGGATGTGCTGGGCATCGGGCACTCGGAGGGCTTCACCAGCATGATTGTCCCAGGTCTGCTGATGCCCTTAGGGCAGGTTTTATAAACTGACCCTTAAAGGGCCATGCACATCCACGCTCATCACCTGCCTGCAGTCTATAAGTACCCCATCTTAACATGTAAATCATAAATGACCCAGGCTGGATTGCATTCACTTGCCCTTGGTCACAAGCTTAACTTCTGTGTACTCTGAATTGGTTAAAGGAAGACGGCTGCAGGGGGTAGATTAGTAGTTCCTGTGGTAGATTAGTAGGTAAGTAATCTACACACAGCTTTTAATGCATCGAGTTGTAGTGAGAGTTTGGTTAGTTGTGATGTGTGGCACCTGAATAAAATGCAGGCTTTTTTTTAGATAGCCATGAAAACTTAAAGTAACATCCCTCTGTGAACTGTCCGTCTCCAGGAGCTGGCGAGCCCAACTTTGATGGGCTAGATGCGAACCCATACCGTACCGTGAAGCAGCGGCAGGAATGGGAGGTCAAAGCCCTTCTGGAGAAGATCCAGCCGGAGCTGATCTGTCTGGAACCGGCCAAGCTGGGGGAGGTGGACCGGGCCTCTTGGGAGCAACGGCACCGAGAGAAGGTCGAGCGTTTGGTGAGTGCCTTTTCCTCACTGGGCCAATTTTAAGTGTAGAGAATTCATTTAAAGGTGCCCTAATGAAATTTGGACCATGTACACCTTATGCAATAATCATCTTTTCTTATACCTCTTTTTCTGTCCCAATCAACTGATGATCAGTTTTTCAAGCTTTTTTTCTTCTATAGGTTCATACTCTACAAAAAAAAAGTGACCGATATTGATAATTCATGTGGCTTACTGTTAATAATTCATGTGACTTATCCACAATAGGCACAACATTATTCAGTGAGGTGAGGGGGCTTGGCTACAATTAGCTTGGCACGCTCTTCACTTAACGACCCATTTTTCTATCAACAGGGATTCGACCCACTCGCCAAGGAAAAGTTCACGCCACGGCAGAAGACCAAGGGCCGGAGTTCTGCTGGGAACATACAGAAGCGCAAGAAACAAGTGGCACATGAAGATCAAAGGGTAGCTCATTCACAAACGCATTCAAACACACGGCACACGTGTTTGTTAGTGTGAACTGCACCGCGTCTGCGCTGATGCGTCCTTGTAGCCTTTCTGATGTTCCTGGTTGGGAAATGAGTTCTACTTGTTGTGCAGAATTCATTGGACCGTGTCGCCTCTGTAATGGCAACACAGAACCTCACCCATTCCATATGTTTGACTTTGAGGCTCTGAAATTAGACCTTTTGGAAGAGATATTAACCTCTCCCCCACTCTTGCTGTGTGTTCCTAGGAACTCATCACAAAGACTGTGGAAGAAAGACTGAGAAAAGAGAGAGAAATTTCCCAGAAGAAGGCGACACAGGGCCAGGGGTCTGCTCTAGACCGATTCAACAAGTAGTACAGCAGGAGTGTGTGTCCAGACATCTCCAGCAGATGATATGGAGAGTGTCTGATGAACTTCTGTTCCATTGCTTAGCTGGTCTGCCAGGAAGTGGATGAAGCTGAGATATGGTCCTTTTTTACAGGAATGTACTTTTATGGTGGATATTTGTGTATTTAATAAGTCTAACAAAATCCAATAAATTGTCATGTTGCATGACAAGTTATACTTCAGTCAGTTAAGGTCATTGTTTCATATACACGCATATAACATATAACGCATGAAATGGAAAAATTACACTTCTGTGATAAATAGCTTCATCCATTAATGAATTAAGTTTAAGCACAAGCAATTCAGATTCTCAAAAGACCAGGAGATAAGACTTTTATTTACGAGGCTTTGATTGAATACATACAGAACATGGTATATGTTTGATATCCAAGCAAATAGTGAGGCAGTCCTTCTTGGTTCCCTTTCTTTTAACCTAGTATGGTTCACTGTCCGTAGGCTCCTCGTACATCATCCTTTCAGTCCAAGAAGTTAGAATATCAGTTCTCTCGCTTTCCAGGATCTGTTGTTGTTTTTCGAAATGCTGAATCGAAAATAAGCTATGGCCATAACTGAAATGCTGACTTAAAGCAATGCCACTGCGATATTTAGGGATAAGCTTGTCTGTAGTGCAGTGAGTCGAGCAGTACATGTAAGTATGTGGTGTCGCTGAAACGACCACTGTAACACCACCTGCAGTGGCACCCATGGAGCTGGGGGTTAGGGGCCTTACTCAAGGGCCCACAGACCATTTGTCCAAAGCCGACCCATTTGTCCGATCGCAGAGAGATTTAGTCCCCTGAGGTAACCCCCAAAATGCATATCAGTAAAGCCAAAAAATCCCTAATATTACGTTTAATAATTATTAAAATCATGCTGGTTAAGTAAGCCTGTTACCAAACTATGGTAATACTCAATAAAATATATCTATGTGGAGCTAAATATACAGTTATCAATAAAATAAGTATCAAGCTGAATATACATTAAGTCTATAAAACATGTTACATTAAGCTAAATGTTACATTTTTATAATAATGAAAACACCTTTTTAAAAACATTCATGAACAGATTTTATTGTTGTAAACCTTTCCTGTTGGAATGAACATGGGGAAAAAAATACCATGAAACAGCCAGAATTTTAAACAATACTATGATGCAAATTTTTGGTCATACTGCCCACCACTACAAGAACAATTAAGCTTTTTGCCCATACATTTTTGGGCCTTTCCAAATAAACGTAATGAATCCTTATCACCAGGTAACATCAAGTTTTAAAATACCTTCAGTCAACCTGTTTTAAGGTCCACATTTCTTCAAATGATACCCAACACCACTATTAAGCGTGAATCTCCTTCCAGATTCCACAATATAATATCATCTCAATATACAAGAAGACCTCGTACACCTACTTCCAAGCTCATTGTTGTCAACACACTGAAACCACATTTCTTTAGGTCATTTCTATATCTCTTGAATAGACTTGGTTCAGTGGGCTTACACCCATATTTAAACAAACCAAATTCAGTCCACTGAGGGACTCTTTTTGCTTTCACATCGTAAGTGGACTCAGTTTACTTTCTGGTCCACTTCAGTTCTGATGGGGCCCCAGTCCTCTTTCTCTTTGTGGTTCCTCCTATTTGTTTTTTTTTTCCGAATGTCCCACTGCAATAGCATGTGATCCGTCTACGCCAAGCCTACAGGGCTGAAATACAATGGTAAAAGGTGACGAGACCCCGGAGTGATTCATTGGGGTCTTTGGGGAGTTTGTTTGGAGTATTCACATATGCGTAAAACATGCTGACTTCATTTTGAGGGCTGAAAGGGACCAAGCCTGAAAACACCCTTTGTAAATAATCCATTTTTGGTTACACCTGCAAGCATTTCCTCGCATCTCCTGTGACAGAAAACAATCAAATTTCCTCAACCTAGTGTAGCCCTCTCAAAAAACTGAAGCGGCTGTACACTGGTAACTCAGTTACAGCATTTTTTCAGTCACCAGTGGCTTTATAAATGTACCAGTTTGTCTTTGGCATATCTCAGCCTTCCCAACACACATTTTGGCCAATATATTGCACCACCTTGTATGCAAACTCAGATAAACTGATTCTTCTGATCTCACCGGAACATCTGTGTTTAATTAATAGGGAATTATAGGGAGTGTGTATGTGTGTGTATATATATTGATTTTTTAATGTAATATTTACATTGGTGTACAGACTCACAGAGGCCTATCAGCATCAGTCATGTGTTTGTGACACATTGTGTTCGCTAATCCAAGTTAAATAATTTTAAAAGGAAAATTTAATCATTAGAAATCCCTTTTGGAATACTGTTAGCACAGCTGAAAACTACTGTGCTGGTTAAAGAAGCAATAAAACTGGCATTCATTAGGTTAGTTGATGATCTGTAGCATCAGAAGCTGTGGGTCTGACTGAAGATGCAAAATGGCCAAAAACAAAGAACTTTCTTCTGAAACTCTATTCTTGATCTGAGAAATGAAGGCTATTCTGAGGGTAAATTCTAAACAACCTCAAACTTTTGAACTGTAGTATGTGTATAAATGTTAGGGATGCAAAGGTTTTCGGTATTTTATCAAACTGGGGTGAGTTTCCCAAAAGCGATCAATCTTAGTGAATAACGAACAAGATAAAGTACTACTTAGGAAAATAACGAACGAGGTCTACGCGCCTTTCCCAAAACCCATCGTTATTTCATAAATAACTAACGATCTCTAAGTAGTACGTTGTTGGCTCCTCCCCCGCCTCCGCGTAAGAAAAGCTCAGACTGTCGATAACAGGGACATCGATCCCACGTATTTCAATGGTGAAAATGTATTATATTATTGTAACATCTGGCATAGGCCAATGTAAGAATGTTATAAAATAATTATAAAATCAACAAAAACACACCAAAGCAACCAAAAAGAGACCAAAATAAATTAACCTATTTGTTGAAAATATAAAAATCTCAAAACGGGATGCTGCTTTCTATTTAAAAATAGCAAATGGGAAAGGGAGTAATATTCCTCAAAAGAAGCCTTAAAACGACTTATTGAGGAGGTGGCCAAAAATATACAGTGGGGCAGTGTATGTTGTTTATGTTAACGTGCTGTGTAATCCATTTGAAATATTAAGCTGTATTGTTACAGCTGCACTTACACTGTGTATGTGAAATGACTCCCATTTTAATTCTACTTCCTTATATTCAACTTCTAATTGCGATTCTGCAACTTTTTTTCAACCAATTTTATGAATTGCATTTCATTTTCAAGTCAATTCTGAATGGTGCACAGCCCTGTTATGTACTGAAAATGCGCACAGGAGTTACAACAACGAGCGCCGTTTGCGCTAATATATAGTCTACATTATAGTTTTATATTTGTCTTAACTGTACATTTATATTATTTTGACCGCTTATTATATCATCGGCATTATTACCTTGTCCAAAGAATACCGCCAGTGTGTTTTTGTGATGTATCTTGGCTGATCTCTGCATCTCTGTGACAGGACAGCGAGCAAAAGTTCAAACAACTAACTACTTAGAAAATAACGAGTGGGTCGATTGACTCGTAAATCTATGAGAGAAAAAACGAACGACTTAGCTACGAAGGGTTTCGGGAAAGCCTTGTTAATTAACGATCAATCTTAAGGGAAGCTTAAGCTTTTGGGAAGGCCACCCCCTTTTCGGTACGCCTTGTTTGGTTCGATACACCCAGGAGAACCACAACAGATCGGTATGCCTGTCATTAAACTTTAATTTTTGAAATGTGGTCATTGTGCATGCATTTGGAAATAATAAATAAATAATGACTGCTTAGGCCCAGAGGGATGTGTTTTCTCTGTAGCTCAGCTCAATGTCTCCACAACCAATCTGAATTTCCCTGAATTTCCCAGGGGCCCATCATCAGAAGTGAGGCAAAGGTAAACAGTTTTCCCAGTTGCATGACCATGGCGAGTGAACGCAAAACTGAGAAAGGGAAATTTGATGAGGCACCATCATCTTATAAATCTGCTGTGTGGGAACATTTTGGCTTCAGTGTTCAGTATGATGAGCATGGCAGAAAGACCATTGGCAAACAAAGCACGGTGTGCAAGCACTGCTTTGCAACTATCAGCTACTCGGCAGGCAACACATCCAACATGTCAACTCATTTATGTCGCCATCATCCGGCTGCACCCTTAAGTGGAGCAGCACGGTCTGTCAGCTAAACCGCAACCATCTATTGCAGCTGCCTTCCAACAATATCATTCAACAAATTCAGAAAAACACAAAGAATTAACGAAAGCAATGGGCGTCTTCATAGCGAAAGACCTGCAGTCCTCCTCGGTGGTTACAGACACGGGATTCCGTTACGTGATGATTACAAGGTACTCGAAACACGTTACAGTATCCCCTCCCACACACACTTCAGCTGCAAATTGATTCCAGAACTGCACAGTGTATCTAAAAGTGAAGCTGAAATCGACCTGAGAAACATTTCACATTACTTTATACTGCACTTTGCTATATTTAATATTGCCTGTTTTTGTAAGCACGATACAAGTAAAAGTGTTCCATTTTTATAATAAATTGTGTGATCTGACTTCATCTGTGCCATTAATTGTTCTTACATTTAATATTGGCTCTGCAAGTGTGAGTAGTAGTACCATGTTGATTTGCAATAGAAAAATCAAAGTACCTGTTAGAGCTAAGATGATGTTAATATACCGAAACCGTACAGTTACTGTGGCACAAAAACCATGATACGTACCGAACCATGGGCACACTGGACTGTTGCATCCCTAATATATGTATATATACACGCATATAGGAGCAAGGCACATAAAGAGCGGACAAACAAACAGTGCAAAATGATGTGCCTTAGATAAAAGAAACCTTTACAGATACAATTACTAATGATTTTTTTCCTGTTCTGTGTTTAGAAAATAATTTCAACACACATGTGCAACTTGTGTGGATGCATATAATCTATTCATCTTCTATTCACTAAGCACATACACGCAGATGTCACAGGCAATTTAGGCAATGTAAAAAGACCTATCATTTTTTTGGAGTGTGTGAGAAAACCTTTGTAAAGCAGGGAGATTATGCAAACACAAAATCTAAGCCAGTGTTTCCCAATTCGGTCGTCAGGGACCCCCCAGACAGTCCACATTTTTTAGCTACAAGGAGCTGGGAGGGAGCAATAACATGGACTGTTTGGGGACCCCCGATGACCGGGTTGGAACACACCGGACTAAGTAACAGTCAAACATCGAGCCCCAAAGGCGTGAGGCAACAACACTAGCCACCATTCTGCCAAGTTAAACAGTATACTAAGGAAGAGCAATGCTGCTTTATTGTGAGACACATGGACCCTGTTTCTATTTAAAACAGTTTTACAGTCTCATTTTCTGCATGTTTGTATGTTTTCCCTCCACGCTGAGCAGCAGATCTTCAGAATCAGAGTGCAGGGTGTTTCAATGTGTCGTGCACTTTGGCAATAACAAAAAAAAATAAGGAAAAACAACATGCAATCAAGACTGCCTATTTCCTATGTGTTCTCCCCTTTGTTTGATTTTTTATGCTCCCCCACCAATCCCTCATCATGGTGAACTCATTAAAAAAAAAAAAAAAAAAAAAGTCAGTCATCCCTAAGCTTCCTCGTCTCCCCACATCAGATCATTAAGCAGTGCTCTGATCTTGCAGACGCCCAAAGATGCCTTCAGACTAAGCCAAGAACAAGGAGGTGGGGACTGAACCTCTGTCCACAAGGTGACCATCTCTCTGGGGGGTGTTTTATGCACGGATATCATGGCCTGGTAGCAGCAGCGGCTGTATGGCATACTGGGGCCCCCGGAGAACAGTGGGCAGTGGGATGGCACGATGCCGGCCTCCATGGCAGCCAGCCCCATAAAGGCGTCCTCCGGGGGCAGGGGCAAGGGTATGGGGGAGGCGGAGCCTACCTGGGACATCTTTTTGACAGCAGAGCGGGAGAGCACATACGCTGTCCCGCTGCAGTAGTCGGGGAAGACCTCCGGGGTATAGGCTGCAGCGGGCAGGTAGTGCTTGCTGGTGGGGTTACGCTTGGGCGCCACCCGCATGTGGAGGCGGCCAAGGTACAGGTCGCCCTCCGCGCTATGGCTCTTGTTCAGATAGCGGAACAGGGTGCCGGGGTTGAACAGGACATCGTCGTCCACCTTGGCAACAAAAGGCACCTGCTCGCAGAAGCGGCGGACCCAGCTGAGCATGGAGAGGGTTTTGAGAGTCAGGTTAGAGTAGGTGTCCAGGAATAGTCCTTGGACAACGTCTCTGTGATCCTGGGCCTCTTCCTCGAGCCGCTGGGAGAGTACTGGGTCATTGGTCTGGCCCACCATGAAGAACGTCATGACCCGTCGACCCCTGACCAGCGTCTGGCCTCCCCAGGAGTCCCGGATGGCCTGTCGCGCCTGTTGGTGATGCGGTGCGCTGATGACCATGGTGACGAGGAAGGGCTTGGCACGCTGGCAGACAAGCGGGCTGGGCATTAGGAGGTAATCGTCAGGGGGGCTCCTCGCAGTGCCGTAGGGACGCCCAACCCACGGCCCTACGGCCACCTTATTTCTACTGATGGCGACGGACAAGGACTCGATGGTATCCAAAAAGAGTATGAGCAGGATGCAGAGCAGTGCTATCAAGCAAACCACCATGCTGCCCCTTCGCTTCCAAAGCGAGCCTCTGCAGCCCCAGGGCCCACGACGCACCATGCCTGCACCGTATGCGTGACTCCAAACAGCCACTGGTGAAAGGTCTCTGTCTTCTCTTAATAGGCCTTCCCCTCACTCCCTGCACTCTCTTTCCTTGGACCGGTCATCTCTCACTCTGCCTGGTGTCCTCAGGGTCATGTGTTCTGCAAACTGCAAGTAAACAAACATGGCGTGTGACAGGCAAATCCCACTCAAAATGCCAAAAATGTTCTCTTAAATGCTGCAAGGGACTCTTCTATTTTAATTTGTATTGAATGATGCCACGTCCTCCATACACATACACAGCAGATTTGGTTCCAAGTCTTACATAAAAATAATATTTCACAAAAATATGTACTAAGAATCCAACCTACAGTATTTTATATTAAAAAATACATTACTCAAGTGATGCACTGGCCTCATACATTATTCAAAATTTCTCAAAGCTGCATCTTTAGGTGAACATTTCCAAATTCCCTAAAAACTAGTGATTACAAATCCAAATGACAGAAAAATGGACGCAATGCATTTCATTTTCTTTAGTTTGAGTTCCAACAGGAACATAACAAATGCTGTCCTGTAGGAAGAAACCATTTGGTGATCATTTCTAAGCTAGACCACAGTAACCTAAACTGCAACTGCAGTCAGATATTTACCTATTTTTGCCTACTCAATTTGCATATTCGGCATAAGGTTACGAAAAAAGATAGTTCACTCAGCTACTAGCCGATGGAAACAGAATTTCAGTTAAAACAACATGGCCATGATATTTGTAATGCAAAAAGGTTGCAAAGTTCTCCTATATGGCTCTGAACTGGTATGAAAAAGTAAAGATAAAAAGGAAATATTAACTTTATTGATTCCAATGTGAAATTCTTGGGCATACTGCAGCAAGGTACATAAAGTGCAGACGAACAAACATATAGTGCAAAGTGATGTATCTTAGATGAAAGAAACCTTTTTAGATAAAATGATACAGGAAATTTCTGTTAAGCATAGGTTTTAATCATGAGCACAGGCATGTTTTCTGGAGAGGTGGGGTGGATACACCCCTCCAATGTCCTCCTAAAAACCAAATAAGCAATTCCAGGGTAATTCCGCGTCAAATCATCGCACTTTTGACCTCACCAGCACAGATTGTAATGAAACTTCTCATACTGCTCTGGTCATACGAGTAACCCATGGAACTGAGTTGTGTCTTGGATCAATATTAAGGGAGATTTAAGCTAACAAAGTTTGAACTTTGAATTTGATTGGCTATATCTTCCTTAAAATACAAGTTGCACAGATATGGTTCCCATGTAGTTTTAATGATCTTTTCCGGCTCTATATTTTGCATACTATGCTATCACCAAAATTGAAAAGTCACCATGTTATCAGTGATTATAATATTTATACAACTATTCATACAACGCGCTAATTTTACAATACGACATGTATCTATATATAAAGTGCATCATTACAGGTCTATTTAAAATCTCCTATTAAAATCTCAAATGCCTTCGGTACAGAGTTTAACATCATGGCGAATTATGCGGACATTTTCATCAAAGCGTACTGTGGAGCTTGACAGGCTAAGTATTTTTACAATGGACAAGGCAATTAAAAACGCCACGGACACGTTTGTCCGTGTATGTACAGGCTGACGATTCCTGTTATCTAAATGCGACATTGTGAGATCAAATACTGAGCATCAACTTAACACCTACTTGTAAACATTTACAAATATATACAAAAGTTTAGCGCAGTTTACAGTGTTCGAAATATTTCCATTAGCATTTACTAAACACGCTATCATTCCGTCCAGGGTGGATCCCCCTATAATGCGTCTCAAACTGCCAGGTACCAATTCCATACCCACTGGTGACCTTCACCAGAATAAGCCTGACCAGCAGAAGACTGGAAGGATGGAAAAAAAGTATTTAATATTTTATCTTGCACAAACCTTATTTCCAAGGGCAAGGGATCCTTTTCTAAATCTCGTTTAGATGAGTCGCATCCCTGTATTTATTTCCCATGGCTGCAGCCGGATAACGGGTAACATCTTTTGACTTCCGCTGTCTCACTGCGCCATCTGCAGGACACGTTGAAACGTTTGCGCAGATTCATTTTTATGTCTGTTTCCAGACCACTTAACGCTACATCTGATAAAGGCGTTCTACGGAAAGGCGCAGTGATAAAGATCCCGTATGTCACCACGATGAAATGCGAAGTGCGCAGTTGTCGTTGTATTTTATCGGGGCATTCTGCATACTTTTCCACCTGCCCACTGATGCGCGGATGGTGGATCTTACCACCCGTAACACCGGGGGCGTCAGAAGCATTTTGAATATTAAGTTATGATATTGTTAAGTCATCCATAACTTATAAACTATAAATATGACAAATGAATCTAATGAGTCCATCAGCATATTTATACAAACTGCGGGCGGGATGATGCGCGTTCATCACAACTCTGAAATACGGGACAATTAAACCGCGTCCCGTATTGATTAAAAACTTTAAAAACAATTCCGTATTTTAAGAGATGTGTGGCAACCGTAATGTGTAATGTGAAATGTGAGGGGGACACTTCCCCCTCAGACTTAATGGCGGCGACGCCATTGGGCTGCAAGTTTGCTCATTTCACGTCCTATAACTTTCATCAACTTCAATACGAAATAAGAACAGGAAACATTTTAACCGAAAACATTAACAATGTGTTAGTAACATATGGCCCATGTTGAAATCTCGGGGTATGACACATGGCAAATATTTTTCGCATGACACTCATTGCTCATATGACACATATGACACATGGCATGACACTCATTACTGAAAATCCAACCTATTCGCAATTTCATTTTGTCGACTTACTGAAAATCTCTTTTAAAAATACGCAAAACTTCATGAAAACATACAGCTAGAAAAACATAATTTCGCAAAACTTTAATGGGAACGCAGTTATTAGGCTTATTGCCAACACTAATTTGCATTAATGTACCTCTGAAGTGTTTCAGCCGGCTCTGCAATCGTGTCTAATACGAATTATAGATTTGTGCGTTTGCTAGGTGTGATATCTCTAAAGACCATAGTAATCTGGTCGTTTCTTTAATAACATTCCCTTTTTGGACGCACGTTCACAACTTTGGTAAATGTATAATATGTTATTTAGCCTAACATTTCTATCCAGTCGACTTCTATATAGTCGAGTACTGAAGGCCAGCTAAACATTCGTATTTAATAGGCACTCGATCAGAGCATCTGGAAACGGTAGGCATGGGGGATATTAACACTGCCACAAACCTGTAGGCGACATCTTCCGCTGCCTTTTCCGCGTAAAACCTCTTTAAATAAATGTTATTGCTGGGTCCGTGTACATGAGTATAATTAGATTTACGACGGAAAATACAAAACGGGTCGTTTTTACCAATTTCACTAGTAAAGGCAAAATTTGAAATTTGCCGTTCAGCCGTGTCTGCTTTAAGAAGTCAGGAAAAGCCTTTTACTCGTTTAACTGGAAGTGGGTTGGGTTGCATACTGCGATATTCGGTCGCAGTATGCACAGTAAGTCATCCGGGCTAAAAAGTGTTTGGTGCACGCATAGACATAACATTACGGTATCACCTCGCGATTAGGAAAATGACAGACTCTAAGCGACCACGCACAAGAAAAGGGTAAATACTTATACGTAGGAAGTACCGGATGTACTTACATATAATTTCTTACTTTCCCATAATGTATAAACAGCTCATATAGGATCTGAAAGGCAAGGTCCAAGACTATTTGCAGACAAAATATGTTCAACTTTAACTATACCATTTTCAAGAAAATGCACTTTGAAATCCACATTATTGTATGTTATGAGCCAGGTTTATACCCCATATGGTATAAACAAGTCTTAAACTTTCTGATAGGCAAGGTCATACACTATATCTACACAAAATTTGGTCAACTTTTACTGTACCATTTTTAAGAAAATGTACTTTGAAATCCATGGTTTTATATGCGTTTGCATGTATGAGGCAAGTTTGACAGGTCGTTTCTCAGGCAGCAATCTTCCCTCAATTTCATATTATGATTACTTTTATTGCTCTGAACCTTTAATGTGAAAATTGCAAAATAAAATAAAATCCTGCTGAGAATATACGGTAAATCATGCACTAAATATGAGCAAGCTTCACATCATTGTAGCTAAATTTGACAGTTGTTCAGGGGGATCTAAGTCGTTTTATTTAAGGTGTCCATTTTCTAGTAGAATTAAGGGGGCTCATTTTCCAACAGGTAGTCTGCAGTAAAATGCATCCTCTGGCATCTTTGTCTCAGGTGATTGTAACGTTTAATACTTTTACTATCTGAGCAAGTTCCATTTGTCTGTTATTTACAGAACCATATTTAAAAGGGAGTGAATTTCCTGGCAAGTAAAATGAATTTCCTGGCCTGCCGTAAAATGCATCCCCCCGGCCTCTTTGTCTCAGGTTATTATATCTTTAAATGCTTTAGACAGTACACTCAGTGGAGCAAACTGGTAATGACTGGTTTATGACTAGGAGCATAGTAATCTTAATTACCATGCGGTACCACAGTAAAACCATGGTTACTGTATAAAAATCATAGGAAACCATAGTGAATTTCCATAAGGGTTCTTCTCCTCCTTTGAACCGAAGAAAAGCATGCTCGTGACAGGGGGTGCATTTCACAGCAGGGCTGCTGAATTTGACACAACACCAATTTTGCAACCTTGCCTTCCAAGAACAAACTTGGGGTGCAATGAATCATGTGAGTGTTCTTATTTGGCGAGGATGCAACTGATGCATGGTTGATATTTCAGGCGCAGCAAGAACAACACTTTTACAGTCCTCTGTACTTGTGTTCTCAGCAATGATGTAAAAAAGATGATGTAAAATGGATACACCAGAACATATGTATACATCCATCCATCCATTTTCCAACCCACTTATCCTGTTCAGGGTCGCGGGGGGTCCGGAGCCTATCCCGGAAGCAACG
>JAODKL010000107.1:12311395-12331682 GCA_026780765.1 Petrocephalus schoutedeni
AAAACTCCCACGCAGGGAGAAAAAAAACCTCTGGGGGTCCAAGGTCAACTGGCTGCCCAACCCCCCTGGGCAAGCTAGGGTAATGGTGGAGGAGGAGAGGTCGTGGTTTTCAACATGCTGTGCTCTGTTGGTCAAGAAGTCCAGGACCCAGTTGCAGATGGGAGAGCTCAGTCCAAGTGTCTTGAGTTTTCTCACCAGTGTCTGTTGGACTATTGTGTTAAATGCAGATGTGAAATGCACAAACAGAATGCGGACATATGAGTCCTTGCTCTCTAGATGGGTGAGAGCCGTATGAACCACTGCAGAGATGGCGTCGTCAGTGGATCTGTTCCTGTGATAGGTGTACTGATGTAGGTCTGCAGTAATATTGATGGAGCTCCTAATGTGGGCCATAACCAGTTTCTCAAGGCACTTCATGACAGTCAGGGTGAGAGCAATCGGCCAATAGTCATTCAGACCTTCCATTGTGGAGCTTTTGGGGACTGGGGTGATGGTGGCTGTCTCTGAGATTAGCAACTCAGAGAGCTGATATGCACAGCTTTCGAGTACCTGTCCAGGAATGTTATCTGGGCCTGCAGCCTTGCGTTAGCTAATCCTCTGCAGGGTCCTACAGAGCTCCACTGTGGTCACGCTGGGAGGCACTTCTCCAGGTGATGGAGGGAAGCTGGTGCTGGAGGAAGGAACGGTTTTGGGGTCCTTGAAGCGGGCATAGAACGTGTTTAGGGCATCAGGCAGGAAAGGGTTCCTGGGGCACTGGGTTTGTACTTGTAGTCAGTGAGACACTTGATACCCCTCCACATGCTCTGCGGGTCACTGGAGGCAAAATGACTCTGTACCTTCTGGGCTTATGCAGCCTTTGCCCACTCTATGCCCGCCGTCAGGTCCCTCCTGGGCGCTCTCAGCACATCTGTGTCACCAGACCTGAATGCCACATTCCTGGCTTTCAGGAGAGAACGCACCTCTGTGTTCAGCCAGGGTTTCTGTTTATTGTAGATGGTGACCCTCTTGGGTCACCAAGAACACAAGTACAGAGGACAGTAAAAATCCCTGGATGTCATTCTTGCCCCGCCCCATCTATGAAGGACATATCGATTGCATCCTCTCCAAACAAGACCAGTTCCATGATTCATTACATCTACATCTACTGCAGGGGTGTCCAACTCCAGTCCTGGGGGGCCGCAGCCCAGCACATTTTTGGGTTTACCCTCATTTAACACACCTGATTCAACTCACAGCTCATTGTGTTAATTACCACACAGCTCTTCCGCTCAATCGTTTATGGTGGAACAGGGAAAGAACTAAACTACACAGGGCACCGGCCCTCCAGAACTGGAGTTTGACGCCCCTGATCTAAGTCTTTTAATAAGTGGTGCTGAAGGTTTTAGAACAGGGGTGTCAAACTCCAGCCCTGTTACACCCCTGCTCTATTGATTTGTTTATTGGATGATCCTCACCTGCTCCGTGTTACCTGTAGTCCTATTAGCTACACCTGCCTCCTGTTAGTCGTTGTGTTCAGTGTATGTTAGTGCCTGCCTGTGTCCTCTTCTTTAGTCAGTCATTGTATGGTGTGTGAATTGTATCGTTTCGTATCGTTTCGTATCATTTCGTTTTGTATCGTTTTGTATCGTTTCGTATCGTGTCGTTTCGTGTCGTGTAAGCGCTGTTTAGTTTCCCTTGTCTGGCTCCCTAGGTTTTGATTTGTACTTCCTTAGTTGATTTCTTCTTTCTGGTTTTTGTTGTGACCCCTCATGGTCTGTTTCTTTTCTAGGTTTCTCCTGTTTTGTTTTATTCCCAATAAACCCCATTTGTTTTCTGAGCCGCAAGTGGGTCGTCACCTTTTTCCCCCCTGCTTCCACCATGCCACGCCACCACCGAATCCAGGACACATATGGTCCTAGAAAGAGTTGCTAAGTCATAACATTTTTCAGTTATGCAGGGGAAAGTTTGGGGTAATAACAATCAACCTTCAGTGTACTACAACCCCAATTCCAAAAAAGTTGGGATGTTGTGCAAATTGTAAATTAAAAACAGAATGCAACGATATGGAAATCTCATAAACCCATATTTTATTCACAATAGAACATAGGAAACATATAAAATGTTTACCCTGAGAAAATTAAAAAATGAAATGAAAGGAAAAATTAAGGTAATTTTGAACTTTTCCCGCCACTTATTGCCCCTGTCCCAACTTTTCAGAGACGTGTTGCTATCATGAAATTCAAACTGAGCCAATATTTTTCATGGAATGGCAAAATGTATCACTTTCAACATCTGATATGTTTTGTTCTGTTGTGAATATAATATGGATTTATGAGATTTCCATGTCATTATATTCTGTTATTATTTACAATTTGCACAACGTCCCAACGTGGAATTGGGGTTGTATCCCTCTCGCTTGGACATTGAATTGGACAAACACATCTGATGAATAAATAAATGTAACGATTTTTCAAAAGTCCGGAAAATTCCCAATTTAAATTTATTTGCTGTAACTTTAATAACTTTGATATTGCTGACGAACTTGTCAGCATTGATTACTATAGGTACAGTAGCAACTCAGACCAGATGTAATTTAAAATGCACTTTCAGGATTCCCTTGCTTCTTCTGGTTAGAGTGATTTTTGAATAATGATACTGTGTATAAGAAAGAGAAAAAGCAAAATCACTTAAGTGTGAAAGCCATTCATCTGGAACCACCTAAGAAGATTATTTTCAGCTTGTAATGTTCACTCCTTAGATGTAAATATATTGATTAAAATACTGTAAAATAGCAGTGGTTAAAACTGTAGCTTCATACTTCTGATTACACCTCCAGCTATGTGTATTTGTGTGTCTTCCTGCATTTGTGGGAGTTCCCCCTTGTAGTTCAAAAAGATGTGGGTTGGCAACTTGTGAACTGTAATACTGTGGTTTTGTCCAAGATATGTACTTTTACATCTATTTTATTTATCAGATACTGTGAAAAGCAACGTACAAATAAGGTAGGCTAAGCTTCCAAGGAATGCCTAAGTGTAAGCAATATTGTAGCAAAAGCTACATATCTTCCAGACAAAGAACCTAAGAAACTACTATTCAATTAGTAGAAAGTGAAACATTATGAGGGGAACACTGAGTGATATTAGGCTAATAGTTCTTTCTGGTACAGACAGGTCTTGAGCTGTTTCTTGAAGGTGGAGAGGGAATCTGATGAGGGCACGTGGTTCAGCAGCTCATTCTGCCATTGGAGAAGCACATAAAGTGTTGGATTGCTGACTGAAAAGGGCATCCAAGGTTCACAAAGCCAAGTGTCTGCTGCAGTCTCCCTTTCTAAGCAGTGTTCCATTAATTTTGGTACAATTTGTCTCAAAATTTGATTACCTCTTCATCTTCACTCATATTTATTCCCTTAATGTGTATATTAAGGTTGAAACATCTGCTTTTTCAGCTACTTTTTCAGTTGTCATGTTAACAAGGTCAAATGCCTGAGGCTGTCCATCTCATTGGTATCATTATGTGGCTCTCCTTAAATTTTTGTGCAATCTATCTCAAAATTTGATCACTTCTATATCTTACCCCATAAAGCGTATCTTCAAAGTCTGAAAAAGATCCATCAAATACTTTTAGTTGCTGTGTTTACAAGTGTCTTCTACAGCTGCCCTTTCCTTCATTTGTTGCCACCTCGCTCTGCTGCTTTAATTTTATGGCAATTTGTCTTCATCCATGTAATGTTTTTGTGATGTTGTAATAAGATTATTCAAACAATTTACCACATTCAAGTGCGATAAGGATTTTTTTAATGCTATCACTATGCATCACTGCTTCAATTTTGGTGCACACTGCCTTGAAATTTTATCAGTTCCAGATCTTCATCTGTATAGGGTATATGTAAAGTTTCAAAAAGATCTGTCAAATACTTTTGGAGTTATCACTGTAACAAAAATGTATCTGCAGTGGTGGACCAGTCCCAAAACTACATATATTGTCCATCTGGGTAATACAGTTATAAAGTAAATAACAACTAGTTATACATGTTTGGTTGACAAATATTATTTAGGAATTAATTATTTTTGGAAACCATTTGTAACACTGCCAAGCCAATGAAACCATTTAGAAGACTGTCACTGGAAAAACACTATGTATTCTTAGTCTTGCTAAAACATACATTTGTGATTCTAATATGTTCACACGCCTAACTTAGGCTCAATTAAAGTTAAATAATTAGCTTTTCTGCCTCTGGTCTAGTATTGCCACAAAGTGTATAGAAGCACAGTATTTTTTACTCTCATCTTTTTAGGTTTCTTTGTCCTTTTTATTTAAGCATGCGTACTGTTATGTCTCTCACCCTCATACAATTCATAATTCACATTACTGTCCCGATCACAGAGGTATAATTTCAAAAAATGCATTACAGAAAAAAAGCAGCGAGACAGAGACATTGACATAGGTGCGGGCCAATGGGCGCCGGGCGTTCGGCAGCAGACGGGGTGACGTCACGTTGTCTGGCTTGCGCAGCTCGGTGCGCTAGGAAGGAGAAGGGCGCTGGAGGAGGAAGAAGAAAAAACTCCCAGCACGCTGGCGGAACGGGGTCACGAACTATGACCTTTCACAGAAGAAAAACAATAACAAATATTTTTCGAAAAATCTGAGATCCGAAAACTGTGTTGTTTATTCCAAGAGGTAAGCCTTAATTCCATTTTCGAGGCGAGGCGAAGCCGGCAATATTGAAAGCTGTCAGCGACAAAAGGAGGTTAATTTCGCTTCAACTATCCAGCGAGCCTCGGCAAGTTTTGGGCCAGGTTTACTTTTCAAACCCTGTTGAGGCTTTCCTGTCAAACTTAAATAAGGCATTGTTAATACGCGTTAACATCGGCGTGTCTTCGTATGCAAGTTACAAATTACATGCATTTTCATTTTATAAATGCTAACAATCAAATGTGTAGGATCGAATGGTGATGTGTTCACACGAAGACAAAGACGTGTGCCTTACAGCAGCTAGTGATTAGCTTTCTAGCTAGGCTAGCTTGCTGGCTATTGCGCAGCTGAACCCGACCCTTTTACCTTTGCCATCCCGGGGACAGGGGTTGGTTTGCAGTCTTGTGCATAGCCATGCAAATTCATACGGTTACACGTGTGCGATTACCTCTCAAGTTTTACGCCTGAAATAGCATAGCAAAACACGGCCTTCTCGTGATGCAAGATGTTTTAAAATCGCACACTTAAATGGGTGTTCAGCATATCTTGGCGTTACGCCAGATTCTCCATTTTGTTCCTTTTTTTCTCTTTGAATGCTTTTTAATGTCGGCAGGAATTTGCTGTTGAATGACAGACAGGGCAACAAATAAGGAAGGACGTAGGCGGAGCTTAGTGATGTTTTTATCCAATCAGGGTGCTACGAGCAGCTTGTGGCCCGCCGCTGGTTAGCTGAAATCTGAAGGGTTAGTTTGCTGCGCTTTAAAATTGAAAAGTAGTGGCCAGCCGCTGGTTAGCTTTTCTCGTAATGTTAGTGTATTTATCTTTGCCATTACGGCTATTTTTGTGTTACGGTTATGATCGAAGCTCATGACTGCATAAGCTGTAGTTTAGCGCCACTAACTTTTATATAGATATCGACTTTTACACAAAATAATTAGCGAACCCGTTATTGTGCTCAGAAAACCATTAAACTAGCCGCGTTTAAATGCCAACGAGCAGATGTTTTTGGCTGCAGAACATATATATATAAACGAATGCATTTTAATTACAGTTGTGTCCTAAAATATTTAATTCGAGTTAGCTAAACTGGGTCCTGCCTTTTTAATAACAGGGGAGGATCATTAGCAGACTCGAAAGATACCGTTGTTGGTGGAAATGCCCCAGTGAACGTTTGAGTAACAAGATAACAGAATACTGAAGTTTACGGAGTGTACGGCTGATGTGGGAAAAGAGCTCAGCGGGGGGGTCAAATATATGCCAGTTGTACATAACTGAAAATTTAACATCTAAGTATGTGTAACATTAAGACTGGCACTGGAATTAACATCTTGTTGTTTTACTGATTGCCATGTTGGTGCTACCAGTATAATAAATAATTTTGAATTGAATTAAACTAATAATAATAATAATCACAACCACAGTAGAGCACTTGTTAGTTTGCCCTCTGTCTTTGGTTGATCAGATAATGGAATGACATAACTGTCAACTTAAGTGAGTAAATGTATTTCCTAACAGTTAAAGTAAAGGCAGGGATATAAGACTCAGTATTTTTGGCCACGAATTGCATAAATCATCTCCCATAAATTAAATTGTATTGTTGCCTGTTTTTCCAGGTAATTTGGCTGTGGTTTCTGCTCCTCCAACCCTCGTGTTATCTTTAAAGACAGTGCATAATATCATTATAATGATATTGGTTGTCTTAAATGTGAATGGCATTTATACAATGGCTCATAGAAGCTGCTGTCTTTTTAAAATCTGAAATAGGTTCCACTAATGATTTTATATTTCCATGACGACCATTAAGGTGGTACTAGATCATTAAATAGTGGCACAGGAACAGGTGATGATGCTGTGAGATTGACTGATAGACTTTAGTTTTCCCTCAGTATTTCTTTATTGGATAATAAAAATGTTCTCCCCGTTCAATTCATATGAAACAGCCGTTTTCCTCTGTATCAGTTCTTCGTTTAGTAAGGACAAAAGTTGTTTATAAATTTTATTTGAGGGCTAAAAAGTTTGGTAAATGTCTTTTAAGGAATCACTTTGTTTAAATAGATGTTCCACACAGGGCTTAAAATGTCATGGGATGCACTTGGATGCCCCACCATGGGGAAAAATTACAAATTCCTTCCCATTTAAGAATATACCAGCCAGTAACCCCACCTCACTATCCCCCTACATTGTTCTGTGTAATTGTCACTCGCGTACTGATAAATCTACTGACTCTGTTGGGGATATTCCAGAAACACAATTTAATCTGGGCCCCGACCACTGGTTTTGCACATTTTGTGGGATATTTAGTTATTTGCAAATAGTTCTATGTAAATTTTGAAAGCCTCCACAGAAAAGTTTGCATCGCTTATTTGTTGTTACAGAGCATAAGCAAAAGAAGCATCATTGTTACCTGGCCATCGGTGTCATAGTTCAGAAACCTTTCTACTGTAGCAGATATTTCGTAGGTGTTGTGCTTCGTGCCACAGTCAAAACCCCTTTATGTACTTCTGTCAATCTGTGATGGACACAGATTGTTAATTGCCACAGTGCTGTGGAGCACTGTAGCTTTTTGACTTCAAAGATTCCAGATCAGAAACTAAACATAAGAGCATAAGAAGTTCACAAACAAGAGGAGGCCATTCGGCCCATCAAGCTTGTTTGGGGAGAACTTAACTAATAACTCAGAGTTGATGCGATCTTATCTAGCTCTGATTTAAAGGAACCCAAGGTTTTAGCTTGTACTGCACCAACAGGAAGACTATTCCATACTCTAACTAAATGCTGTGTTAAGAAGTGTTTTCTCAGATCCAGCTTAAAATGTTCTCCCACTAATTTCCACCTATGGCCATGAGTTATTTTACTTAAACTAATATTGAAATAAATATTTAATTGTTCAGCATCCAGACCTGTTAGAATCTTGAATACCTGGATCATGCCCCCCCCCTTAGTCTCCTTTGCTTGAGGCTGAACAAATTCAGCTCATCTAACCTCTTCTCATAAGATATTCTATTAAGACCAGGAATAATTTTTGTAGCCCTGTGTTGAACCCTTTCTAAAGCAGCAATGGCCTTTTTAAGATGATGTGACCAAAACTGCCACAATATTGTAGGTGAGGTCTTACCAAGGATTTGTGTAGCTGTAGCATCACTTCCCTTGACTTAAACTCTGCACACCTAGAAATAACCCAACATCCTATTTGCCTTTTTAATTGCTTCCCCGCACTGACAAGAGTGGAACATGGAAGCATCAACATACACACCAAGGTTTTTCTCGCGATCAGCTTCCTGTATTTTCATGGAACTAGGGCTGCAACTAATGATTATTTTTATAATTGATTAATCTGTTGAATTATCCACAAAAGCACATGGCACTATCACATACACTCACAGACGCAGTCATCCCTGTCTCAATGCAGTTCATCCTACCTCACTCACATGGCACTGTCACATACACACATAGACGCAGTCATCCCTGTCTCAATGCAATTCATCCTACCTCACTCACATGGCACTATCACATACACTCACAGACGCAGTCATCCCTGTCTCAATGCAATTCATCCTACGTCACTCACATGGCACTATCACATACACTCACAGACGCAGTCATCCCTGTCTCAATGAAATTCATCCTACCACATGGCGATAGATGGGACTGTCTGGGCAGGCAAGTGTGCACCCCTGGCCACCAACCATGGCATTTCGCCATTGAAATAAGAACAGGGCAAACAGAGAATGAGTTGTGGAATAGGTTTCGTTTCGGCAGACGGGGTGTGTGCATGTGTGTGTGCGTGTGTATGTGCGATCGTGTGTGTGGGTGCGTGTGTATGTGTGACCGTTTGAGCGTGTGTGTGCTACTTTGAGTGCGCCTGCTGCTCCTGACGGGCTACTCCGTCACAGTGCGGCGTCTTCACTCTGACCTTATGTCAAAGTAGAGTTTATTTATGCAGCACATTTAAACACAGCTTAAACTGACTAAGTGCTATACAAGAACAACATTAAACTGAAATAAGAGTAAAACACACACTCACACACCATTTTTAACATTTTTGTAATGTGAAGTGCTCCCACACTTTTGACGACTTCGGTCGAACCGTTTTCTCTGCCTCTGTCATGTTTCTTTTGTTTAATTTTATTTGGCAAATACCGCCTCCGCTCTTCCTCCACCACGCCTTTGGCCGCGCCCCGTTCAGCTCCGTCTGCAGGTGAAGTTAACTTCTCCGTGACATAGCGAGTCGTGCACTAATAACATGACATGAATCGACGAATCGACAATTAAATTTGTTGCCAGCACTTTTAATAATTGATTTTTGTCGATTTAATCGACTCGTTGTTGCAGCCCTACATGGAATTTATAAAGTACTTGTGCCTTATATTTCTGTTCCCTGCTTGGATTACCCTACATTTGTCTACATTAAACTTCATCTGCCAGATATCAGCCCAGTCACTAATTAAATCAAGATCCGTCTGTAGCCTCTGTGCTGCTATTTTAGTATCTGCTTTCCATTTTCCCCACTTTTGTGTTGTCTGCAAATTTGACCAATTTACTGTATATATTGGTGCCTAAAAATTTTTTTATTGGGTTGAGAGCTGCACAGAAACTTTTAGAGCATTTTATATAGGCGAATCGCCATTGCCTTTTAGAATGTCATGCCATCTTGTCTTTGGGGGAGTGTGTTTATCACAGAGCTTGGTGGTGTGAGGCTTGCATGCAGCTGCTCAGCCCTGGAAGACCATTTCATGAAGCTCTCAGCATATAGTTTTTGTGCTGGGGTTAATGGCAGAGGAAGTTTGGAGTTATGCAGTTATTGAGACAGACTGTTGGTGACTTTTACACTCCATTCACCTCAGCACTCTGTGGCTGAGTTCCTGTTGTTCCTAAATATTTTGCAAGAATATCACTGGTCATTGCTGGTGGAATTTCAAAAACTGACATATTGCAAGGGAAGCATACTATGAAAGTACCACACTTGAACTCACTGAGCACTTCAGAACGACCCATTCGTTCACAAGTAATTGTAAACCTGACAGCATAGCTAGGTGCTTGATTTTATACACCAGTGGCAATGGGTCTGAATGAAACACCTGTATTCAATGATTAAGAGGTGTGTCCCAATATAGCATCCATATTTTGTCCATATAGTGAGTGCCACATCTCTGGGTGAATTGAAATGCGGGGCTGTTTGAATTGGTATTTATTTGTGTTGATAGTTATAAAAGGGTTAATTAAAGCTGCTTTTAGTTTTACAAATACAGAATCTGATTATGTACTGAAAGATCTTGGTTGGCGCTAGGGCTGAACGATTTTAAGATGATATTGCGATTTTGTGATCTCTGACCATGAAATAGGTAGGTAATTCACTTATAGCTCAGTGGCGGAACCAATATTTTTCTGCTCTGCGAATGTAATGTTTTCCGTGGGCTTCACGTGTCTGTTTGTGGCCATATATGCAATCACTTTTGGCCACTTCTGATTGGTCAGCATGATTGGCAGGTGAGGAGCACGGCACTTCTGTTGGTTAGACCTACTGTCACACAAGGAGGACGGCCTGAATTTATAAGACTATTCTCATGACTGTTTTAAACCTTGGGTAAGATGTGGTGTATAATCCATACCCTAAATCACCACCTTTGCGATTTGCTAATTGCATTATTTCAAATTGCAATTTCGATTTGAAAGCGATAAATTATTCAGCCCTAGTTGAAGCCCCATTCTGGGTTTTTCCCTGTTTTGAGTCTGTAGCCTCTGGGATAGGCTCCAGACCCCTTACAACCCTGAATAGGATAAGAAATGCAGGATGCATAAAATGGATAGATGGGTTGCTGATCATATATATTGATTAAAGAAATGGTTTTCTTATGAGTCATAAACCACATATTATTCAGGGGTTTAAGTAAAGTCTCAGTCTAGGTGGGACAGGGGTTGGGTATCTGACATGTATTTCATAGTCAAAGGATTGTGAATGTGAACATGTTTGTTTCCAAGTACCAAAAGTATGATGCTTCAGGATGTTTGTTGTCCAATGGTGTAAAAATTGGTACCACCACTGAGTGACTTCACAACATGAGGCAGGGTAGTTTGTACTGAATTGAAGGCAGGATCACAATCCATGACCTTAATCCACGTAATAAAGCGCTTAGAAAAACACACTCAGCGTACTCTTTCGGGTGCTTTCTTTTGAAGTGGTGAAAATGGTTTGTCCTGCTGCCATCTGATATGCAAATCTTATCTTTGAAAATTTTGCGGGACCAAAATTTCTTTCATTCTTTTCCAAACTTGTGTCCGGAACCTGGGTGTTATATTCCATTGGTCCCTGGACTTGGATATTCATGTCCAGTGCCTATCTCACTCCTGTTTTCATCACTTAATGTTTTAATCACTTAATTTTAATTTCAAAATTAAAAACAATGCTGCCCAAGACTCAAACTGAGATGCCGGTTCATGTCTTCATTCCATCATGTCAGGATTATTGTAATTCTCTGTTTATATGCTGAAACCCGCTGCTACATCTTCAGTCTATTCAAAACGCTGCTACTGGACCAGCAACCCACAGTAAATGGTCTCACTGACTCCATTTTAAAGGTTTAGTCCTTACTTGCAGAGCACTCCAAGCCCAAACCTTTCAGTATATTTCTGATCTTGTACACTAACATACCGCCAGTTGCTCAAGTCATCTCACTTAAGAAAAAACAGCTGAAGACGTTTAGTCTAGCTGATGGGAAGGTCTCATGCCCTTTCATTTGTTGTTCTAGTGTTTACTGTCCATTGAGTGTGCTTTTGTTTTTTTAATCTTCTCATTGCTGCATCCGTTTTAATGTCTCCTTTAGACACTTTGTAACTTTATATGAAAGGCGCATTTACTTGTTCAGTTATATTCTGCCACAGAAAGATCTGACTCAATTCTGCGAGGAAAGTTTCGTGAGAATGAATTGAGTTGATTTCATGGTATTTTTCAGGTCCGGACAGTACAGACCTCACCAGACAGGTCAGTAATGAGCGGCTCTCCACAGCGCATCCAGATCATCTCTGCTGATTCTGCTGTCTCCACAGCACAGCACATACAGGTACCGTCCCTGTGTGAGGACACGTGTGTCCATGTAACAGCAAACCTGCACTAGTGGCCAAAATCTCGAGATTGCAGAACCTTATTCAACTGTTGCTCCAGTTACTTATATAATTGTCCAATGTATGATTTTACAAATAACATACATTGGGTGATTAAGTAAGTCACGGGAGCAACAGCTGAATATAGTTCTGCAATTTTCTAAGAACTGGAAGTGTTTCAACTATTTTGTCCACTAGTGTAGGTACACTCCCAATGTCGAACCGCACCTACACAGCTCTGCATCCCATGTATATAATTATAGCTGCTTGTCACGTGTTAAAAATAAAGCCTGCTTAAACAGGGCTGGTCTGCGCAGTTTACCATCCTTATAAAGCTCGTATCTGTGCCAAAGGGCCCCTGGCTTGCCTCACCCTGCTTTTCCACATCCTCTCCAGGTGCTTTCCAGCACTTTTTACAACTAGTAAAGCCTAAGAGAGCCCTTTTCTTACTTTGCTGCATGACCTGCTTATGATGTGGAGCTCTGCATTTGTTTAAGGTCCCCCTCTCGGCAGCTAACTGCCAGCACGTGCTTGTCCCCTCAGATCGTCACTGACCAGCAGACGGGGCAGAAGATCCAGATAGTCACGGCAGTGGACCCTTCTAGCACTTCCAAGCAGCAGTTCATCCTAGCAGCTCCCGATGGCTCGAGCGCCAGCAAGGTCATCCTGGCCTCGCCAGAGACACAGAACACCAAGCAGCTCATCTTCACCACAGCTGACAATATCATGCCGGGCCGCATACAGGTATGGAGGTGGGGCCCGTCGCTTCCCTTGGCAGAAGGGTTGCACGTTTATTATTATTAGTAACACCAGCAGAAGCAGCAGTAGCAGTACTTGTAGTAGTAACACAAAATCAAGCATATTTTAAAATGAAGAGTGAGCTGTGCAGATGTGTGGGTATGTCACTCATGGGAGTTTTACTTACACAAGTATGTACTGAGGGCAGAATGAAAAGTAATTGGTTCAGAGAGAGAACCAATCAGATCTTGTGTCAGATGTCAGACCAACCAGTCAGATGTCTTGGCCCCGCCTCCTCTACTTGCTTGGACCCGCTTCCTCTTCAATCTGATTCAGCGAGATAACCAGTCATTTTTCGTTCTGCCCTCTGAACATGTTCGTGTAAATAAAACTCCCACTAGCGGGTTTGTCAGTGCAGACCCACTGTTCTTGTACTAATGTCCCAGCGTCTGTCCCAACTTCTGGCGAACTTCCCTCTTATGGCATGTGGCGGAAGCATGTCACTGTGGCTCCTCTGTGACCCCCGCTTCCCGTATGTGGCCTCAGATCGTGACGGACGCCGCATCGGTGGAGCGCCTGCTTGGGAAGGCGGGCGATGTGGGCCGCCCGCAGCCTGTAGAGTACTGCGTCGTGTGCGGAGACAAGGCCTCAGGTATGGGCCCCGGGCGAGGAGGGATCCTTGTGCCGGCCACAGAGCTATCAACTGCCCTGTAGCTCCCCCATACATCTCGAGGAACTCTCAAGTAACCTCCATCAAGGGGCACAGTGAGCTCCTATTGAAACTGAATTGTGGTCCACTTCTGGTCACCTGTGAGGGTTTGGGAAGATGCACCCCCCTCCCCGCTACTTCTGGGGGGGGGGATGGTGCTCATTTACATGTGTGTCTGATGTGTCTGCCTGACAGGTCGTCACTATGGTGCTGTCAGCTGTGAAGGCTGCAAGGGCTTCTTCAAGAGGAGCGTGAGGAAGAATCTGACTTACAGTTGCCGCAGCAACCAGGACTGCATCGTCAATAAACACCACCGCAACCGCTGTCAGTTCTGCCGCTTGAGGAAGTGCTTGGAGATGGGCATGAAGATGGAGTGTGAGTCGCTCAGACGCACAGCTCAGACGCACAGCTCAGACACACAGCTCAGACGCACAGCACAAACCAGCGCTTACTCTCATGCACACAGACCCTAACATGTGCTTACATACAAGTATGCATATTCTTGTCCTTAAAAATAAACTTACATGTTGTACAAGAAAGAAGAATCATTTGATGTATTATATGACATGTCATTGTCAATTGTTTTTTTATTTAGGTGTCCAAGTATATAATACAAATATCAAGGCTTGGAATTTTCATTGAACTGCAAAGGACAATTTACCCATTTATCTCTCAACACAGGCCGCTGCCTATAGAGCGGAATTCGTGCCATCTTGAAATGCAAACGCAAGCCGTGCCGTGTGGAAATGCAATATTTTTTTGTTCCAGCCCGTTTGCCATGACCATGCCACCTTCCTCCTGGAGAGCTTTGATTGGACAGTGATTACATTTCATGGTGGCAGGATTTCAGCATGTACTTTTCGAAAATGAAAATGAGCCAATGCAGCAGAGCAAAGGTGGTCATTGCATTTCAGTGTGATGTTGTGTGATTTCTTCGTTTAATTGTGTATAATGCTAACCCTTCTAATTGTTTTTCTGGATGGTAGTAAAATAAGATACAAAGCAATGGAATGATGGTTTTGCTTTTCATTATGTCATGCTATCTTTCCGACACTCACTGAAAAGCAATGACTCTTTTGCATCGTATTTCCATGTGGTACAGTTTCTGCATTCTGTGCACTGTAAAACAATATGTCACGTCGGTTGTTTTTCCGTGTATGCCAAAGTTGTGTTTGAATTTCAAGGTGGCACGAATTCCACTCCATAGCTGCCTAGCAGTGTGGCTGTTAAATTCTCTCTTTTGGTACTTTGATGAATATACAGGATTTTTTTTGCCTTCTCACGTAGCCGTGCAGAGTGAACGGAAGCCAATTGACTTGCCGAGAGAGAAGCCAGCAAACTGTGCCGCATCCACTGAAAAGATTTATATCAGGAAAGACCTACGGAGCCCCCTTATAGCCACGCCCACATTCATCACAGACAAGGATGGCTCCAGGTGAAGCCTCACCCCCTGATCTATGACCTCTACCTGCTGTTACTGTGCCAGCTGATGTTGGTTCTGCTCCATTTCCTTTCTCATGACTTAATGCACTGATCTCAGATCTGTTTTTGAATCCTCACTAGGTCCAGCCTGCTCGACCCAGGAATGTTGGTGAACATTCAGCAGCCCCTAATGCAGGCAGATGGGACTTTACTTTTAGCCACGGATGCAAAAGTTTGTGCTAAATATCTTATTGAGGTTGTATAATTTCCCTGTTAGCTTAACACCTTCCATATTAATGCATGGGTTTTCTAATAGGCCGAGTCCAGCCAAGGAGACCTGGGAACACTAGCCAACGTGGTGACCTCTCTTGCCAACCTAAATGAATCGCTTAATAATGGAGATACCGTGGATGTCCAGCAGGAGGAGCAGTCAGCCAGCGAAATCACTCGGTACTCTGCCTCCATCCCGTGCAGTAGGGCTTCAGATCAAAGTGCCGGTTTACTCTCAGTTCGGATGGTTTGTCTGGGTCCTTCTAAAACCCACTGAAGGCCCATTCACTTGGTAGCAGGAAGAGGCCTTTTCACATGGTGATGGGTTGGGTCTTGGCGGCCTGTTCGTGCTGCATGTTTGTGAGCATAGTGTGGCAGTGCCCATGTGTCACTTGTGCATGGCCCTCTCCCTAGTGCCTTCGACACCCTGGCCAAAGCCCTGAACCCCACGGACGGCAGCGAAGGGCGAAACCTGGTGGAGAGTGTGGACGGGGCTGGCGGGGCCTCCATCCAGGTGATCAGCAGGGACCAGGCTACGCCCATCATGGAGGTGGAGGGTCCACTGCTCACTGACACACATGTCAGTTTTAAGGTCTGTTTTCCCATGCGATTGGAGGCTTGACTTTTGACTGCAGATCATATGTGTCACAGAAGTTAGTTTCCTGGTTTAACAGGCGATTAAACCAGGCGATGCCGTCCGTATGACGAGCCACAGGCTGTACCCTGAAATGCCTTTCTTGTTTTTGCCGGGATTCACCTCCGTGTTCCCCACAGCTGACCATGCCCAGCCCCATGCCCGAGTACCTGAACGTCCATTACATCTGCGAGTCGGCGTCCCGCCTGCTCTTCCTGTCCATGCACTGGGCACGCTCCATCCCCGCCTTCCAGGCCCTCGGGTGAGGCCATACGCACTTGGCATAAACAGACCGCTCCCAGCCCAGTGAACACTATGTGTCAGTCATACAAAGCGTCTTTCACATACTTGTAACCCTTACCCTGAGGTATTGTGTACTTTGACACTACAGAAACACAGATGTGGCTATCCTTGATATTATCTAGTCTGCTCTATTTATTAATGAGGTCTCCCCATTAAGCTTTTGGCTTTTGTGTGTGTACGTTTTTCAGTCAGGACTGTAACACTAGCCTGGTGCGTGCCTGCTGGAACGAGCTCTTCACACTGGGTCTGGCCCAGTGCTCCCAGGTTATGAGTCTCTCCACCATCCTCGCCGCCATCGTCAACCACCTGCAGAACAGCATCCAGGACGGTACGGTCCGCAGGCCTACGGGGGGCCTTCATCCGTGTGTCACACCACCACTGTGATATAACCCTTCCCCACAAGGCAGTAGAAGCTGTAAGTCTCTGGAGTGAACCCCTGTAACATCCCCTTTGGTGCTTCCCTGGACGTTTTGCAGACAAGTTGTCGGGAGACAGGATCAAGCTGGTGATGGAGCACATCTGGAAGCTGCAGGAGTTCTGCAACAGCATGGCCAAGCTGGAGACGGACGGCTACGAATATGCCTACCTGAAAGCCATTGTGCTGTTCAGCCCCGGTGAGCGCACTGGCTCGTCCCACTGGCCGCACGCCCACGAAACGGCTCCCCTCTCACCACACGCTTCCTCCCCAGACCACCCAGGGCTGAGCAGCACCAGCCAAATAGAGAAGTTCCAGGAGAAAGCCCAGATGGAGCTGCAGGATTACATTCAGAAGACATACCCAGATGATACTTACAGGTAAGTCTCACCTTAGACAGCTTCCTCCTAAATATCCTGTGTGGCAGCATGTGTTGAGTTGTATAGCTGATTGTGCCCAGCTCTTCCGAGACCTCCTGGAGGGAGAGCTAAGTGCGTAAATGCCACCCAGAGTGTAACTGGACGGCCCCAGTGGCTCCCAGGCCGTAACACTGTGCCCCGGCTCCGTGCCTTAGGCTGGCCCGCACCCTAATGCGCCTCCCCACCCTGCGTCTGATGAGCTCCAGCATCACGGAGGAGCTCTTCTTCACAGGCCTCATCGGCAACGTGCCCATCGACAGCATCATCCCCTACATCCTGAAGATGGAGACAGCCGAGTACAACAGTCAGATCACGGGCACCTCAGCGTGACTCACACCTCCCAGAATGGGGCTGCCTTTCCCAGCTCAGTCCCCCCATCTTTCTTATGTTGGTTTTTTAAAAAAAGACTATCTGTTTTTATAAAATGGGAATTCGGTGAGAATCAGTGACTCTGATTAAGGCTTAATTATTCCCCCTAGGTTCCCCACCCTTCCTGACCAGGTGTTCTGAGCTGACAGGTGCTGCGGGGTGTTGGTAGATGGAGGGGTCCTACTCCAGCTGCTAACCCACATCTCTCCTCCAGCGTACCATCTGAGGGGGAGTGAGCCCATTGGTCCGCACCTTTGCCCTTCACCAAACTGAAGCCTATTAAAGTCGTGAACTTTTTAAACTAGGCTAGGCTACTGTCCCATTTCACCTCCTAGCTCAAGTTCACTATGGTTGCCGCATTCTCGCGGAGAGTAAGGCAGGGAGCTGCACAAGGGCTTCATTAGAATTCAGGCCCCATGAATTTATATTATATAAATCCAGTTTAATCCAGTTATGTTCCAGATTTCTCAAGACCCCTGAATCGTCCTTTATGGTGCCCCCGGGGCTGCCCGTTCTGTCGTTCAAGAGAAACGGAAATTTGAAATAATGTGAATTGGGTTTAGTTGAGGGTGGCATGGTGGTGCAATGGGTAGCACTGTTCCCTCATACCTCTGGGACCAGGGTTTGAGTCTCCACCACGTGTGGAGTTTGCAGGCTCTCCCCATGGGGATTCAGGCTTCACACCCCCACGATCCTGATTAGGACATGAGGTTACAGAAGATCGATGGATGGATGGAGTTTAATTGAGTTCTGGTTAGTACTTCATTTTGGAAGTGATCAAAGTTACCAAGATATACTTTATTTTATAAAACATGGGTTGCCTTGATTCTAACTAGATTTAATTTCCCCCAACTACTCTTGAATGAGATTTTTTTTCCATGATGCCCCCAGACTAGAAATATTTCTTTTTTTACATTCTCAACATGTTTTGCACTTAATTGTTGGACTCAGTAGTGTACAGTAAATAAGCTCAGCCCACGCTATTAGCTTCTACATGAAAACGTCATCATACATTTCCTAGGTGTTCATGTTTGTATGTATTTTGATTTCGGGCACAGGTACTTGATAAATCCACTGAATATTGCATCAGGTTATGGTTTAGTTATTGTTGTTTTTGTTGCCTTCGGTTTTTAGTTCTTGCCTATTAGATTGCTTATGTTCCACTTAGTGGAGTTACTTAGGGCTATAACTTTAGGCTTAACAAAGCAGCTGTCCCCCTATCCATGTCTGCACTGTAATGCTGCCATTGACCCCTTTTCTGTTCCTGCCATGACAATCAAACGCTGTGAGGCATTCATTACTTTTTGAAAGCCTGGTATTTTGTTTTCTTTTTTATTTATTTATACTTTCTTATAAAGAACATATGCAGTAGATGTGGGCCTTGGCTCATCAGTTCTGAGTTGTCATGTCATAGTGTGACTGAGAACGGCTGGCACTGTGGGTCTTACACCAATGCATCCTTCTTTTGTCTTTGTTCCGAAGATTGCATACTCCTAGTTCTAATGTAAAATCGCATTATTGTAAATATGTACGTGTGTTTGCGCTGTTCCACAAGTTGTGCGTTCCGTTATTAACGCTGTAAGCTTTTGCGTTTAACACTTTATCAACTGCACATAAATCCAAGGTTTTTACTGCACGCTGACTATTGAGATATGCGTATTGAGATGTGATCGGTTGTCTATATTTATAGGTCAAAAGAAATAACTCTTGATTTGTCTTAAAACTATGGTTTTCTCTCTAAAGGAACAGTACTGTAAGTACCGATGCTGATTTCTGAAGTTTGAAATTAATGAGAAACACCATGTCTGTAAAAGTAACAAATATAAGAATCAGAACTAATGTATATCTTAAATTTTTAATGATAAATGTGTGTATGTCACTCAGTTAATGGGTTTTAAACCTTCTGAGACTGTTGCATATGACTGGTCTTTTATGTGAATTGAGCTTTGTACTGTACATGTAATTTCATTAAAATGAGTGCATGTCCTTTTTTTAATCTTAAAGTTTTATAATAATCAGTGTCATCAAACCAGAAGAAAAGTGGCATTGTTGTTTTTGTATATAAAGCATTGCAATGCATGAAGTAGCTTATGCATTTTATTAAATGCCGTTAAAATGTGGAGTTATGTTGTGGCTTAAAGAAATCCATACGGAGCTGTTTGTATGATTAAATCACATAATGCAATTAAATGCTTGTTTGTTTTACATTTTTCTTAATTCTCTCTTAATTCTATGGGGCGGTATAGAAGGTAAAGTAAGACTTATGGTTGTTTTTGTGTGATGGAATCACTTTACCTACCACTGTGGTAGTACTGAGAATTCTGGTGATTAGCCTTGTAGTTTGACACCTTCGTTTTGTTTATTCAGCACTCAATGGCCACTTCATTAGATACATCTACAGCCTGATAACTTGTTGGATTCAAGGTACACTAGTTTAAACAGTTTATCGTTGTTCACTTAAAATTAGCCCAGAGAACCTTAAATCCGACAAGGTATCTAGCTAAGCAGGAAATCCTACTTGGAGATATAGGCCCCTGCTAGTTAATTCTAACAGCCTGCTCCTCAATTTATGCGGCACACAGTGTCAAGGGTTCAATTACTGTTTGACTAAGTAAAAAAATGACTATGATTCTGAATCTAAGTGTGATTGTTGGTGCCAGATGTGGTGCTTCCGGCATCTCAGAAACAGCTGGCCTCCTGGAAATTTCAGACACAACAGTATTTAGACTTTATGAGGAATGGTGTAATGGGGAAAAAAGAAAAAACAGGCAATTTGGTTGCTGAAAATGCCTAGTTAATGATCTGAGTCAAAAAATAACAGCTCAGTACTATAGCTTTGTATAGAATGGCTTTTCTGAACAACCTCTGGTCTGTGCTCTGGTGGCAAGGTCCTACACATTACTAGCTAGGTGTACTTAAGTGGCCAGTGTATGTTGCATACAAACTTGCTGGCATGAGTCTTCCTTCCCAGTGTGTTATCTTCCTGTCAGATGTAAGAAGAATATTGAGGAAAAGATGGCAGTCTCCTTCTCTTCTGCTTAGAAGAACATTATAATAAATAAAACCTGACAAAGCCATTAGTTTGCCATGGTTTGAAACTACAGCTGCACAGTCTGAAAGGTATGCACCTTTCACATTGACTCATGGGCGTAAATCCCGGGGGGGACGGGGGGGACATGTCCCCCCCCATCCGAGGATTGTCCCCCCCAAATAACCATAATGACGCAGTCTCCATGCTA
>JAODKL010000107.1:12331782-12369534 GCA_026780765.1 Petrocephalus schoutedeni
GTCCCCTTCAAAAATTGCTCATGAGAAATTTTTATTTATTGTCCCCCCCTACTGTTAAATGAAATTTACGCCCATGCATTGACCTTGGCTGAAATGCTTCTGTTTCTCGCCTGAGGAGGAGACAGTAACTGCGTGCTTTGATGAGATCTTGTGGGTCCTTGCATTCTGCTTGCAGATACAATGTTTGTACAGTTTGCCTCGGAAGATCTGGATAAGGGGACAACACTGCAAGAACATTTTTCATCACAAAAAACATGAGGTCAAAGGAGAATTCAGTACTATGTGTGAATGAACAACATAACCTATCTGAGAATGTTATGGACCTTTTTGCAATACACCGAGGTAGAAGGCCATGATGAGACGATTGCTGGACCATGGGTGAAATTATTTCTTGGAACTCTCATGTGAGGAGACTCAGCCGACAGATCTCACAAGTATGAGTGTAGTACATCTCCAGTGCTGTAGGTGGCAGCATTGTACTTCTTGGTAGGAATAGAAACGTCCCGTGGCGCCACCGAAGAAGAGTGGTTGGGGAAATGTGCATTAGGTCTTCATGTTGCAGCCGATCGCGAGGGAATAAGTGTGTTTTTTAGCCATGCCTATGAAAGGACGGTTCCCCATCCGTAGAACATTGGAGTACCTTCAGAAAGGAGATGTTGTATTTAAGAATTTTGTAAAAATCATGACGGTAAATTATAACACGCACGGAGAGCTGAGTGAAGGGGCAAGGTCAGTGTTATTTGTGAGAGGATGACGGTCAGCGATAACACCACGTTTTCAGAATGTGCCGAATTTTGCGTTTCGGCGTTGCAAAATTACTATTGTTTCAACTGTGTGTTTTAATTCAATTAATCTCATGTGTGTTTTGCCTTTGTAGGAAGTTCGTGTTTTTTAAAATCCCTCAAATTCAATACAAAAATCAGTGGGTCCAAATCTTGATGTTCAAGAATATGACACCTTCGCCATTCCTAAAGTTTTACCTTGGTATGTATGTAAGGATACATGCATGTATGTATGCATGTACGTAGGCATATAGCAATAGTTGACTGTTACCGCAGTGTCATTTAACGTAATCGCGTGTTGTGGAATCGTTCATGAAGGCTGCTCATTATATACTTATTACTATGATGTGGAGATAAAGCGCCAAGACATTGCAAGTATGTTTTTTGAACCCCCTGTAAGAAATAAAAGGGAAAAAGCCTCACTGTGGAAAAAGGTCTCACTACAGTGATTCCTGTTGCAGATGATGGTGAGCAAGTGTTGGTGGATGTAGAGGGAAAAAATCACAATGAAATAACCCAGCATATCAAGAAGATTCTTGGCAAGACACAGTAAGTGCAAGTAGTAGCATCCGGTTCATTAGAGCTGGGACCTTAGATTGTGAAAGTCTCTAATGCCTTGCTTGCAGTCTTATGAAAAACTGGTTCGGGCATTTCTAATTCTGTTGGCTTTGGGCTGACACTGGAATTCATAGATTATGTATTTGTTGGTTGGTTTGTTTTAATGGAGGCCCCAGACAAAATATTCAGCTTGGATATGTTTTTTCTCTGAGTGTTAGAGTATTGTTTTTACTTAGGTCTCAAATGTTTTTTTTTCTTGTCATTGTCCCCTCCTCCATGTCACTATGGTCTCTTCAGAGAGGTCCTGCAGGCAGAGGCACTGGCTGCCATGGTGACGTCTAACCCAGCCAACTTTGGACACAAAAAATACTGCCTGAGGGAGTGTCTGTGTGAGGTGGAGGGACAGGTGCCATGTCCTGGCATAGTGCCTCTGCCCAAGGAGATGACGGGCAAGTACCGGGCCCAGATGAAGGCGAGCCAGGAGTGACGCTGGTACAGCAAGGCCCTTGTAAATAATGAACCCTGGTGGTGTATGCTTTGTTTATGCATAATAAAAAAATGCACTTCTGAAAAGTCAGAATGTTTTGGGTCTGTAACCATATAAACAATGTGTTATGAGTGTATGTAAAAGTATTCCCTTTGTTCCAAAGGTTTTAATCAGGCATTTCAAGTTTACAGTTATTACAGGTTGCATTGTCAAAACACATGAAACGGAAATTCAGTACACTTACTGAAATGTTACACAAACAGGCTACCAATGCAACATCTGACCGAACTGATTATTTAAAATAATGACGTTTGTTTTGTTACTGCAGAATGTAACTTCTGATGAATGCAAAAAGTAGCACAGGTCACAGTCAAGAAAGTTACTTGTTTATCCATGTACAATGAACACATACGTAAGAAACGTACAGTTCTTGGTTCATTCAAAATGCAGTAGTGTGTTTTAGTGGTGCATTGTGGGTATTTGAAATATAGTTTAGTAGGGTTTTTGACAAGGTCGGAAAAGACACCCATGTCGGAAAGACATTGCAAACTGTATAATACTGTTTCTCTGCACCAAATTAGTGTTAAATGCTGATGAATAAACCTGAAAAAGTGCAGAGTCCAATACTGTCACCTTACTCAAAACGGCATACGTCACATCATTTACAGATGATCTAAATTTTTGTTTGGGCCTAAAACAGATAAATTATGCTGATATAATGTAAATGAAAATCAGGATTTTAGGTCAAATGAATATTTTGTGGAATTTGGGCATTCAGTGGCATTTGAACACTCGACAGGAGAAATGTTTACTGCCTTACCGTCTTCCAACTGGCTGTAAAGACAAATGTTTATCTCCACCTGTGATTTGTTCTCCACGTTCAAATCTCAGTACAGTAGCAACACTTTTCATGACAACTGCGGCATGCCGTTCACGATAGTCCAGGACAGGAAATGCGAGGTACGTATGCCTACGTATCATCTGCGGTAAAGAGGGACCTGATTCAGCGCGTCTTCCTCCTACGCATCATCTGCGGTAAAAGGGGACCCCATTCAGCGTGTCTTCCTCCTCTGCTCCTGCAGAGTGCGCTGAAGTTCTCGCAGGTTTTCCGAGAGCAGCTCCACCTCATCCGCCCGGCCGCTCTGCTTGGCGTCAAAGATGTAGGCGCGGATGTTGTCGATCTGCTGGAGCAGCAGCTCTTCTTCGATGACGTCCTCGTCTGGCATGTCAAAGGGGTTTGTTGAGGTCCCTGCGTGGACAGCTGGAGGTCTGCCCTTGGTCTCGCTACCTTCGTCGTCATCTTCGTCGAAGGGGTTTAGTCCCGCTCGTGGCTGACCTGGGCCTGATGTTTGTTCCTCTTCTTCATCGAAGGGATTGTACTCTTTCTTGCCATTGGGCATGTCCTTCTGAGCCTTTTCTTTCAGAATTTCGTCAGCAAATGGGTTGGATAGGTCCTCTGCCAGGGGGCTGGAGTCCTCGTCCTCGAAGGGATTGAGGGAGGCTGCAGACGTGCCGCTCTGCTCTGCAGCCTGGGCCGGCGGCTTGGCCTCCCAGCGTGACGGCTGGGGAGGTGCCTGCTCTTGACTGGGGAGCTGCTGGGAGCCTTTCATGGACTGGGTTTTGGAGAGAGGGCTGATCTTGCTTTTGCTGGTTTCCACGTACGTTTCTGTGTCCTCCTCCTCCACCCCCTCCTCCTCCTCCTCCCAGCCCAGTGCAGGCTGTGCCTCCTCCAGGCTCTCCTGCTCTGCCAGGCTCCTGGACAGCTCGATAGCCAGGTTGGTCTGCTGCTGGTCATACTCATCCTGCAGCTGTCGCAAGTTCTCCTCCAGGGTGGCCACCTCGTCCACTCGCTGGGCAGCACGGGCCTGCTTGATAAACGACTGGATGTTGTCGATCTGCTGCAGCAGGGGATCCTGGATGTTCTTCGTATGCAGTGTGCTAGAGGAAGGCAGCCAGCCCCCAGCCTTGGTCATGGTAGGCTTGACTGGCCGAGGAGTCTCTCCATTGGTACTGGGCACTGGCTTTGTCTTCTCCAGTTCCGACCTCCTTTTTTGTGCCTCTAGAGCAGCCTAATGGTAAAAAAAAAAAAAATATATATATATATATATATATATATATCTTTTGAATTGAATTGAATTGAATCATCTTGAATTACTGCTAATTATCGACTTTTGATCATCCTGTTTAATTTCAGTCCTCCTCACCTGTTTCTCCTGCTGCAGTTTCTTCTCAAGCTCTAGTTTCCTTGTTGCCTTTAGCTCCTCATACTTCTCTTTCGTCGGGAGAGACATCAATCCTAGCAGTTTCTCCTGAAACAATCAGAAACCTACGTCGCTCGGAGCTCTGGCTTGCGCGGGACTGTCCGAGTCTCACCATAAATGTGACTGTGCAGTGCAGCCTTTGGAGCTCACCTGTATGAATAGTGTGGCTGAGTAGCGGACCATCTTCTGCAGCTGCTGGCTCTTTGGGTGGGGTGGGGGTTCATCATTCACTCCAAGGATGAGGATCTTTTTACTGCAGGGGAAGAAAGTCAAGCATTTAGGAGTAGCAATTTATGCCAGAATGTTCCTATACTGAAACTATACATGATGTTAGATGCACTATGTTAGATCCATCAAATATCTACCTTAGTGCATCGATCAGTTCATAGTACTTCTGGACCTCCATTCGCAGGCCATTAGCGTGTTCTAGGTTATAAGTTGTCTCCCCAGAACTGCCAGTAAATAAAAGGACATGGTTAACAAATGGGATCAAATCGAACTGAAGGAGAACAAATGACCGTGGGAGCGACTGACTTCAGGGACTCTGCCATCTGTATGTATGCCGGGGCCTTCTGCTCCACCTTCTCCATGCAAAGCCTCAGCTTCTGATGGAGGATGATGGGAAGGGAGATGTTAGCATGGCTGGCAATGTGCGGAAAAGGGTGGGCGGTATAGGGCAGGAAAGCCAACCTCGTAGAGCCGGACGATGTCGGGCATGTGCTCCTTCTCCTCCAGCCTCTCCTGCCTCTTGAGCAGGGCCTCCATGCAGTGCCGGCAGCAGCGGATGCGTTCCTCGTCCTTCTCCTCCAGCACGGAACTAACGCTGCTCAGGCTGCTAATGCTGCCGCGGCGCGAGCCCTGCGTGCTGCCACCTGCTGGCGGGGACTGGGACTTGCCTGGGCTGCCTGCGACACACAGTGCCTCCCGGGTGCCACTCGTCAGCTTGTCTGCTCCCAGCCCGGCCCGGAGATAAGAGGCAGTAAGCGCATTCGGCTTGTCACACATGCTCTGCATCAAACTTCAGCCATGAATTGCGCAGTTCAAAATGTCACATTGGGTTACATGTAAACATTCCTGCCCTTATATTTGGATGGCAGCATATTTTTTAATTTATTTATTTTTTACAGAAAACTTGTTATATCAACCTCCCATAACTTTATGGTTTTTATAAGCCTGAACATACACAGGGCAATTAATTGTAGTGTACTACAGTGCAGAAAACAGGTCTAAATGGTAGTCTTGTACAGTAGGGGTTCCCAAGTTTTTGATGTCGGGTTGGAATACCCCCATGATAAAATCTGTAAGAAATATGTACGAAAATACAAAAGTGCATGGCTTTTTCTTTTTCATTACAGGACAATCCCACAATGCATGGGACAGTTTGCAACTGTACCCCCAGCAGACAGCAGACTGGGGGGGTCTGGAACCCATCATGTGGAGAATGAGAGTGTTATGTTCTGTCCCAGGAAGCACTGCACTGTATCCTTGTGAGCTGTGCAAGCGTGCGGCCATGTGCATGCATGTCTGCTGACTCACATGCCAGGGGGAGGGGCACAAACTCCATGCATTTCCTGCACATGATGGAGCCACAGAGACGGCAGTGGTGCCGACGGTTGCGCATGTTGAACCTGTTCCCACAGTCTGGGCACAGTGGCACGTCAGAGTCGTTCACCCAGGAAACCACCGACTTCTCTATAGCTGCGTGGCGGGAAAACGGGTGGACATGATTCAAGGGGCTACACTAGTCCCGTGTGTCGGGGACAGCACGCTAGGCACAGGTTAGGCACAGACTGGCAACATTTTTCAGTTTCATGAATTCACAGAACCAGCTACAGCAGGATTTACCTCTGATTTTGGCAGCGTCGGCACTGGCTCGGTCAAATGATGTCAACTGAGAATTTAAAGAACAAAGCTCGGTTAGTCAGGTTAGACATTTTAGGTACATGGCATTTTTTAATCCTGGTATATGGAAAAGTTTATGACCACCACATGAAGCAAATAATGCTAATTATCGAGTAAAAAGGGGCCAGGTCGATATGGCCAGACGACTGGATCAGAGGATCCACGGCTAGGCTTGTGGAGTGCTCAGTCAGCTGTGGTGAGTACCTACCAACAGTAGTCCAAGGAGTGAAAAACCACAGTCTACCAACTGGGTCTTAGGTGGCCAAGACTCATCAATATGAATTTGGCTCACTGATGCACAACAAGGCAATTCAAATCACAGTCCTGACGGGCCGAGAACTGCTGATTTTCCTGCCTTCTTTTACCTGTAAGCCGGGTGTGAAGCCTCTGGCCAATCAGAATCAGTATTATACTAACTTCCCGGGAAAACTGAAAACAAGGCCTGGATTTGTAATGGAGGGCCAGATGTGAAGAGCCCTGGAGTGCACAGATAAGCATATTAGCCTTAGAACAGCAGTGAAGTGAATGATGTCGACTCACTTTTTCTAGTCTGATGACTAGCTTGTTGACCTCGATGACGTAGTGGTCTATCCTTGCCGCCCTGTACTTCTTGAAGTTGTCAAGATGGCTCCTTGTTGCTCCTAGACATATAATGACCAAAGCTCATTTAGAAACATCATCCACACCCTCACAGTAAGGGTGCTATTTTGACTGTATAAATTAGGATTTAGCTATCCTGTTCATTTGACTTCCTCTGTTGGCCTCTGGAGGGTGGGCTCCCCCTTTGGCTCTGGTTCCTCACATGGTTCCTTCCTACTAGGGAGTTTTTCCTCGCCACTGCTGCCCTTGACATTCTCACTGTGCAAATATGAACCTCTAAAATGCCAGATGTAGAAACCCTAAGATGAGATGAGAAACCCTAAGTACAGTCACCCTAATATTCAAAACCTTGTCTGTTTTGCTTTTTTTGGTTTCTGTCCGTTAATACTGTAAGGCTTTTTCCTTAACTGCTTGCTCTAAAAGTAGCCTAAAGTGCTTCTCAAACCAGTTCTAGGGACCCCCAGACAGTCTGCCCTAAAGTACCATCCTGCTGTTACTCTCACCCAGCTCCTGAGGCTCCCACATGTAGGGATCCACTCCCCCACAGTAGAAGGACTCGCAGCCCGCGGCATCAGCCCGCTCATCCCCATCCCGCCTCAGCAGCCTGTCTGTAGCCTTCTTGGCCTTCTGCACCAAGCCTGACACACAGCAAAACACAGTGGTTGGACCCTGGCTTGGTATCTAGTGCTGGCGAATGAATGAACGGGGCGACGTGCCGCAGCTCACTCTTCAGCTGGCCCTTGACGTCACGCTCCTCGCCAGAATGCTCGCACTCGTAATGATCCTGCAGCTGATAGAAGGACTGCAGGTCCTTCAGACATAAGGGGCACAGGAAGCCCTCCTTCACCTCCCCCTGGCCCTCAAAGGAAGCCGCATATCCCGACGCCATGCAGGGGGCGCTGTCGGCTCCAAATGGAAGAGTATGCACAGGTCCCAATGGCAAACAGCCGGGCCACAGTGGTCTCTCATGCTGTGTCCATCTGGGAGTAGTGCACACCTCTCACATGCTCCAGGCCACTGCTGTCCAACCCTGCAACACACATTGGGCCGTCACAGATGATAAAATCATGTAATGGAACTGGGATCCCTGTGATTTTTGAGACACAAGCTCACCATGACCTTGTACTGGACTAGCTATATGAAAATATGGATGAATAAGGTGTTTGAAAAGTTCAGACTTTTCACAAAACAGCTGGCACTAAAAAGACAACCTTCCACTCTTGCCTGTTTATAATGATATGTCTATATATAGATACATCTTTAAATATGTATGGTTTACAATGGATTGTAATGTCCACTCAGATGAACACCTTAAAAAATCTGAACTTTTCCGAAATGAATGCACAGCAAATATAAGAGGCTGCCATTCAATTCTAAGAATAATACTGGGATCAAAGTGTGCAGTGTGGCTATATTCTGAAGTGCCAAATAAAAACTGCCCTGAAGCCACCTGCGATATCTGCAGTGCCGATGTTACAGGAGACAGTACTAGCAGGGCTGCTTTAAAAAAGATGTATTTGACAAGGCCTAGGAAAGCGTTCAACGGAGAACGGTGATGTTACACAGTTCAATCAGACAAAGAGAATGGATCAGAAACCGGGATACTCTCAAAAGAAAAGGAGAGCTTCCCTGAGACACTGGCACTGTTTTGAGTACATTCCATTGGATGACCAGCCCAGCTGAGCGTGAGATATTAATGTTGGCTTCCTCCAACTCATGGGACTTTTGGCACCTATTCATGCTTGGTTTAGAGAATGTCAAAGCTGCTGCATACATCACTTCTAAGTAGAACTATATTATTTGGAGAATTATACCTCTTTGGTCAGTGTTTTTACCTACAAGAATTACCTACAGTATTGTTTGGCACTTGTTAAAAATGAGTCATTAAAAGGAAACCGTGACAGGCAATGTCTTAAAGTAACTATTTTGCTCATACTTGAAAAATGTAAAGGCAGTTTCACAAAAATACAAAATGTCAGAATAGGATGAACAGCAAAAAGTCTTGACTGACATCACTAGCATTAATAACTTTATTGAAATTGAGTTATAATCCTTTGGAACACAGGTCCTTAGAAGCAGACAGGATTAGAAAAATAGTAATCAGAGGCGCTATCCAGCCTATGCTGCTCACACAGCATGCATCATTATAGTCTACGTAACTCACTTGTTTTTAATGAACCAAGACTGAGCTGTTATTCACAGGAAGTCAATAAGGCACATTAACTATACTGAAAATTCAAACGGCAAGCAAAAATTAATATGCTACCTTATGTGCAACACTTACAGTGTCATAATATTAATATACAGAAACAACCCTTAAGATGCATCTGCAACAGCTCAACTAAAGCTTAATTTTAATAAGAAATGAGAATACTATTAACTAGTAATATCATTAGTTTTATTGTTGCTGTTAGAATTAAACAAATTTTTTTTATGCAATTAGTCACATTATCACACAAAAACTAACGCACCCAAATAAAGACCGAGGGTTTTGTCAAATATGATACTAAAGGCATTTAGGAATATTATTTAACATCTTGTTCTGGACTGCTAACAAGGCAAATACATTTTTAGAACCACTTTTCCAACGGTAGCTTTGTTATCTAAGCGATATAACCCACAGAAATGAAAACGAGAATAGTGGTCACTACTTAATCTTGTACTCTGCAGGTTACATAATTCATAATAAAGTTAGGTGTTGTATTTATTGCAGTCTGTGAAACCCAATGACTACTGCAGCCTAAAGATATAATTTTTGACAGGAAAACAATAGTCTGGAGTATTAAGGAGGTTACTTATATGTATTCGCCAACGGTATAAACCAAGATACCAGACTGTCACACGGTCGATTTTTTGATGACAAACGGTCCCAAGCACACTGCTTATAAAAGACAGCAAAGTAGCTAACTGGCTCATAGACACCATAAAACAGTCATCTGACGGGATAAACTCCTTGGCAGTTACATCACTGAAGAACAACAATTTGAAAACCAAGAAAGAAACAGTAAACATGTACTTACAGATTACAGTACCGAGATAAACAATTATTTCTGGAGAAGATATTTTTGTCAACTGAATATCTTCACCAATGCAGCCACAACCCCATAGACTGACGAAAAGGTTACAGCCCTTCCCGGTCACATGATAAGTCACGTGATTGTATCCTTGTTTCTATGTACGGTGTTTCATGTAGGACAAACCGAACAAAACGGATATCAAACCCAGTCTTGTCGCATTGTCCGTCTTAAGTATTCGGGGCAGTCTTACTAGTATACGAAATTTTAGAGCGCCCGTATAAAGCATATTTTAACGACTGCAAGAGAATGATCTTTAAAAAAGCCTTTGAAAGAGATTTTTTACGAATGTTTGTGAAAATAGTATTTATGAACATTGCCACCTGCGACCCTGACTATGGTAAATGGTGAGAACATGAGTGGATTGATATTGACTTTTGTATCCGTTCCAACACAATAAAACAACAGTTTTTCTTTTATTAGATTTACTTATATCAAGACTGGGAAGCTTTATTCTAAATTACTAATTTGATTCAGCTATAACTGATTTGTGTTTGGCACCGTTTAGACCAGACCTGGGCAATTATTTTCTGCAGAAGTCCAAGCCCAAGCTTCGCTATGTCAGCAGGGGTTAGTTTTTAATGATTATTTTCATGTCCCATGAAAGCTACAATAGACTTCTTAGATTTATTTTTTTCCCATCTAGTTCCCTTTCTGAAAATATCTGTGGAAATCAAAAGAACTATGCAGTTTTCATGTTTTACTTAACCTGGGGGGGAGGGAAATTACCTTTTTTTTTAAAAATAAAATAAAATAAGGATCACAAAGGCTTTTGCCCAAGTCTACTTTATACTGGATTCTGGAATATGTGACACATACTCTATCAGATCTATATCAAAAATAGTGTAGTTATTTTTATTTATTTATTTGAATAGCATTGCTCTTTTTAAACTGACGTGCTCATGCTTCAACTGAAATAAACGAACCATTAGTGCCGTGTTCCTAATCAGCTATCAAACATTACGAACCTTTTTGCATTCAGTGTTGCTAGGCGGGGGGCGGGGGGCGGGGGGGGGGGGTCTGTCACTAATACTGTTTATATTTCCCTGTATTCAGTCATATTTATAGTAGTTGCATCATGCCTACTTCACTCAATGTCAGTCGATATCAAGTAGTATCATGAGAAAACCTCTTAGTGTGATAGCTGTTCATTTTCCCAAAGTTAAGCTGGCTGTAAGGTCAAGTCTCTTGAAAGCTACTTAAGCATCAACAGCATAAATATTCTACAAGTAACTAAGGACTGCAGACTTCACTTTACTGGTGTCAGGAGGCATTGATGTGATGCTAGATAAGCTTGAAATTGATAAGTAATTTCTTGTTTTTACCCACCTAAAACCATTATAATAAAATTGACTGTGTTGTGTATGGGAATATGCATATGTATCTTGTGATGGACTGGCGTCTCACCCAAGGTGTTGCCTGTCTTATGCCCACTACTTCCATCGCAACCAGGTCCTTGAGGACCCCTAGACCCTCCATGTTTTGCTCCCTGCCAGGTCTCTGCCAGACAGTCCACACTTTAGCTCCCGCAGGGAGCAAAAAAGTAGACTGCCTGGGGATTCCTAAGGAATGGGTTTAGAAAAACTGCTGTACAGGATTAATGGTTATGAATCATGTTGGGAAAATATTTGCCAAATAGTGTTGTAGCAGGAGCTTTTTTCAAGACAAGCAAAATTTAACTACTTTAATGGTTTCCTGTAGTGCTGGAACTGCGAAGCAATGTGATACATTTGCAAGCAGTGGGCGCTGTTGAAGCGGATGGCATATATATCAGAAAAAGAAATGCTGTAGTTGGGGTGTACTTACCAATAAATTGACTTGTCGGAATATTGACTGAAGTGTAAAGAAGAGGAATGTATGAGCTCAGAACTGTAATTCTTGCAGTGACACGTGTAAAGCAGTATTGACATAAACCTTGCTCCCTCAGGAACAAAAACCCTGTTTTAGACAGAGGATGGCAGGGTCATGTGATGTCTGTGTATGCTGGCCTAAGTTTGCCCTACAGTGAGACCTGCATAAATGAGGTATTTGATGGCTCCAGTCGCCCACGTCCAGAGTTAATTTGACCATTCTTTTTCATCTCTGCTTCCCCTTCCTCATTCATATACAGTCATGGTTGAAATTATCAGTACCCCTGGAATTTTTCCAGAAAATACACCATTTCTCCCAGAAAATTGTTGTAATTACAAATGTTTTAGTATGCACAAAAAAACAAAGAAAAAAATTTGACATCATGTCACACAGAACTCAAACACTGGCACCCTCAATATTTTGCTATTTGGTTGTGTGCCATTTGGAAAAAATACCTGAAACCAATCGCTTCCTATAATCATCAACAAACTAGTTACACCTCTCAACTGGAATTTTCGACTACTCTTCTTTTGCAAACTGCTCCAGGTCTCTCAGGTTTGAAGAGTGCCTTCTCCCAACAGCAATTTTGAGATCTTTCCATAAGTGTTCAAATCGGATTTAGACCCGGACTCATTGCTTGCCACTTCAGAACTCTCCAGTGCTTTGTCTTCAACCATTTCTGGGTGCTTTTAGAGGTATGTTTGGGGTCATTGTCCTGCCGGAACACCCATGACCTCTGACACAGACCCGGCTTTCTGACACTGGGCCCTACATTGCACCCCAAAATCTTTTTGTAGACTTCAGATTTCATGATGCCTTGCACACAGTCTAGGCACCTAATGCCAGAGGCAGCAAAACATCCCGAAAACATCTTTGAACCTCCACCATGTTTGACTGTAGGTACCGTGTTCTTTTCTTTGTAGGCCTCATTCCATTTTCTGAAAACAGTAGAATGATGTGCTTTACCAAAAAGCTCTACCTTGGTCACATCTGTCCACAAGACGTTCTCCCTGAAGGATTTTGGCTTCCTCAAGTACTTCTTGGCAAACTCCCGTCAGGCTTTTTTATGTTTCTGTGTCAGCAGTGGGGTCCTCCTGGGTCTCCTGCCCTAGCGTTTCATTTCATTCGGATGTCGACAGATAGTTCGAGCTGACACTGTTGCACCCTGAGTCTGCAGAACAACTTGAATTTCCTTTCAGTTAATTCTGTTTCACACCCTTCCCGACATAGTTGCTGTAGAGCGATGTTTCCCATCCCAATCCCCTGGGACCCCCAAACAGTCCACATCTTTGCTCCCTCTCGGCTCCCAGCCAATCAAAAACACTAAATACCTGGTATGGGTGTGTTGGGAGCAGGGAGGCAGCAAAAATGTGAACTGTCTGGGGGTCCTTGAAGACTGGGTTGGGAAACAGTGCCCTAGAGCATTTAACTTATGCAGATGTAAACACACCCAGCACACTGTGCAAGCAGGAAATGCCAGAAGATGGCAGAGGAGCGGGGCAGAGGAGGGGGGATAAAAACCTGTCAGAGTGCAAGGTGAACTACCTGCCCACCTCTTTGGGGCATGGTGACCTTACAGTTCAATAAGGTACTCGAATATCAGCAGAAATGCTTGCGATATTCCCATGGACAGATGGTTCTTTCCCTGCATTGCGGTGCTTCAGTGGGTAGCAAAGCTGCTTCACAGCTGCAAAATGAAAAAGTGCAATGTGTGTTTGGAGCAGGCTCTCAATGAATAAATAATTAAAACAACCCCCATTTTAACGGATTCTACAGTATTTCCACTACAGGGCATAAGACATAAATAATGTATAAAAAGACTGATTATCTATCCAGTCTGTTAAAGAATAAATAATCGATTGACTATTCTTTATAACACTTATAGTGGAAGGCTTGGTATTCATAATTTAAGCAATGACATTAGGATTATAAATTGTACAGAAATTTAGTTTGCATAAAGTATTACACGTCTTTCCAATGACTTGAAATATTTACAAACTTTTGCTAGGAGGCATCTCACATTAATGAGGAACTTGCCTTTGTTTGTGCATTTGTTTACATGGACAAGAATGAATAATGTTCAATGGTCTACAGTTTTCAGCCTACAGCAGAGACATATGTCACTTTAGAAATATGTTTACAGGGCTTGGTGACATGCCACACAGTTCTATTTATTATTTTCAGTGCTTATGTTTAGAACATTCTTATAGCATTTGATGTCTTTGTTGATTTCTTTGTCTAATCCATTCTTCCCCATATAAAAGTACTGGTCAGAACTACGTTGAAGCATAACTGTGGATTTAGTTCATGGAGTAGAAAAAAATATCAGTTATTTTCTTACTAGAAAAGTGATGGTTGAAATCATCATGTAATTCTACGGTGAACATTTCCCAAGATTCCCAAAATGGTAAGAGTGTCATTAACTTTGCCCAAGTGAGACGCAAAGTGTTTTGTGGATGAGCTTGCAATATTACGGCCACCGCCCAGAACGACAAGAGACGGCGCACGACTGGTTTGCCATGCTGTTAACTGGACATGCACATTTTCCACTCTGCATTTAACTTTATTGTACATAATTTCAATTTTTTTCATTTACACAGTAATCGTTATCTTTAATAAACTATAATGTTTACAGAATGAATATGCTTGTATATCATGTCATAGCATTGGTGTAAAAAAATAATTCGGAGAGCCATTTTTATTTTGCTGGAGAATATTGTTCATTTGTATTTTACATGGGAGTGGACTGTTAATGCGGTTTGACAACAGATACATTTGTTCATTTCTTGCACATTTATATTTCAGACCAAGGCCACGTGTGAAATGACGTTTCTCTGGCAAGAGCCCGCAACCAGACTTTTAAAGAGAAAAATCACATTTGTCTGTAAGAAAGTCGACATTTAGGAAATATATAGGCTACTGGAAATGTTTGACAATCGTCAAATTATTATGGGACACCATAACCGCTTGTCTACAGAAAACTAAAACGTGCACGCACCGATACATTATAGCGCTTAGGTGACTTTACATCTAGGCTTATTTCAAGCTTTTTAGAATAGCAATATTATTTTTAAACGGAAATTAATTAACGTAAAACATGAGTCCATAGTTTATGTTACAGATACCCATCCATAAAAAGTACAGTGCATTTATTTATTCCAAAATAGTTACCAAAAGGCTATATGTTTGGTAAATTAGATTGTGCCTATATTACGAAGTACAAATATGATTTCGCTATAGACTTGAAACCTAATAAGAAATGGGGCACAGCATCGAAGACGGTTATGGTACGATTCTATCGTGGGGTTCCCTGCGCAGTGTGCCAGCCAGATCACGTTCTTTGAATGTGACCAGGCTTTTCCCTATCTGCTTGGTTACATGATCAATCAAATCCGCATTCCTAATTGTTTCTATTTCCAGTTTACCCACTCTACCCCTAAAGAATACTACACGATGCTTTATTAGCCAATCCGACTATTGTAACTCATAATTCGGCAATTCTCCAGGTCAGATTCCGATAATTGATGTCAGTGTAATTTATTGGTAATTACCAAAATTTCACAAAATTACATTGTACCGAGGGGGCACGAACATGGCTGTTTATTATATTATAGATTTGTGCATTATAGACAACTAAACAAGCAAAGGACAAGTCAAATTACCTTAAGGGTAACAAAAAAGCAGTTCACCTAAAAGCTCATTAGTTTTTGTAAAAGCACTGCAGGCGACGCTTAATCAGTGTAAGTACATACTAGTAGCGAAACATCGCTAATTGGGCATTTTGCCACAGAAACCAAGCCTTAACTCAAGTGGCCCAAAATAAAGGGTAACTAACATCCTACATTAACTATAACGGAATTGTATTTATTAAATGTAATTGATATATTTGTTCTTTGCATGGCTGTAAACCATTCCCCCCGTTTCACTCCTGTTCTGTCATATCTTCCAGGGCGAACCTTTTGCCGGGATGTTGCCTTTTCTCTTCGCCTCGGCTCTTCGTCGCGTTGTCCAGCAGCTCGAGTAACAATACGGCTTTGCTGCAGCCTTTTGCCGGATCCGGGATATCGCAAGGATCGCTGGGCCCCAAATCGGAACTCGTGTTATCCCAAAATCTCTTCCCGGGGTGCTGACGTTTCTCCAGGTCTGCTTGATCGTCGGCGTCCTCTTCGTCCTCAAGCTCTCGCCGACCCGGATGCTGGCGCTTATTGTACGCCAGGTACCGTTTACCTGGATGCTGCCGTTTAGAGAACTCGTTCAGGTAAGTCGCAGGAGAGCCGTAAGTGTCCGCTAACCGCTCCAGCATCGAGCGCTTACCCGGATGCTGCCTCCTCTGCACTTCCATCGCATCCTCTCTCTTTCCAGGATGCTGTCTTTTTTGGAAGTCTGAATAATCTCCTTCCTCCTCCTCCTCCTCTTCTCGTTTGCCTGGATGTTGCCGCTTTTCAAGGTCTTCTTCGTATCTTTTGCCCGGATGTTGCCTCTTGGAGACCCACTCCTGCAGAGAGGGAACTTGCCCTGCGGAACAGAATGATGAAGACGTGGCTATACATATGCATATGATGGCATTTAGGAAGCATGTTGCATTATGGATAAGGAAAAGTTGCGGGTTCAATTCAAGCTGGAGGCAGCTGCTGTAGTAAGATACGTATGATTTAAAGGGCTTAAGCTACAATGCTTCAATAAATATCCAAGAACATTGGAATTACCGTATTAAATATAAAAGCTGAAAATGTAGACTCGTACTGTTTACAGAGTATCTAATGTACTCAGACAGAACATGCTTTCACGGACTACTAAAGCATTCCTTAAAAACAAAGCATGTGTAGAACAGTTTTACGCTTAAAATCTACGCGAGACAGTAGGTACTATTGCAGGTATTAATTATATATACAGCAGTGCAAAACATGAAAAGTTGCTTAAGAACAAACACCAATGGGGCTTTCAAGAGTAAATGGTTTCTCAAATTATTCATAACTGCTTCGTATTTACTTTGACTGTCTGAAACCACGATTATTAATGATCTTCGGGGAAAAATAGATGGCAGGACTATCACAAATCAGACTAATCTAAAACTAGAAAGGGAGCACAAGGCATACGATAATGGCACATACCGTTGTCACTGCTCTCGTCCCCTATCTTTTTCAGGATCGATCTCACTAAGAGCGTCTCTGCCCTGTGCAGTGCGCCCGCATCGTCTTCATCAGGGATGTTCTGGCAGAGATTTACGGTCAGGGTGCAGACCGCAAATGCGAGAAGGATCAGGAAAGCGGACTTCATGGCGAGGTGCACACACTTCAGCTGGAGGCGCAGTAAATTTTCGGAAAATATATCCATCGTTATCACATAGCAATTTAGATGAGCTATTAAAATTCTTCTCAAAGTTTCGTTTCTCCGCAAACACCTGTGCTAAACATCACATTTTTTTTTGTAGTACAGTCGACTTTACAGTAGCCTACCAATGATTTATTATTGTCACCTTGACTTTCTCACTAAAGTAAAATAAAGGTTTTCAATTATAAACCCACCTGCATAGATGGCATATAAACTGATTAAATTAATAAATAACTTTTTTAAGGAAACCTACCTCTGTCGAATCATTCAGTTCAACGTGGCTCAGCTGTGTTTTAAAAAAGTAACTAACTTTTTCCTCAGGTTTCTTCCTTTAGAGAAGCTAATATTCTTCTATCTGATAGACCCGAAGTTCTCTCTGCCCGTTCACCACCGCAGCTTTACCTGTTCAGACCCGTTCAGTAATTGTGCCGATACGCAGCCTCTCCGTATTTATAGAAGAGGGGCGGCCTCGCCATGCCACTGGACCATTCCTTATTTATGGGGCGTACTTTCTCTATCACTTAATTTCTGGATTCGCCTGCCAATTTTCATTCATACACCGCAGAGGTCGCTGTTACGTCATTTGGATTAAATAGCCGAGCAGAATGCACAAATCTTTAGTGAGCGATCGTTTAGTCCGTAGTGCGTATATCCACGTATATTGAATGATGGTGTAGTGTTTAGATTATTTTTTATGTGGATCAATTCTAAATCTAAAGAATCTAGTTACATGTTACATGTGCATGCGAGTGCTTTCTCACGCCAGTGAACTTTACATACTGTAATGCAGTGTTGAAACTGGTGTCTTTGACATGAATAAAAGTCAGTTTGATAAAGAAAAATTATCAGTCAGTGACAGTGAGAAAATGGGTAGTGGTTATTATTTATAATTGTGGAGCTCTAGAGCATACTTACACTGACATACTGAAAATACAGTATGTCTAAACATCTTGACTTAAAATCATGCTGATTGTATGCTTAAAATTATGCTGTTTTTCATTTCAGCGCCACTGACTGATTCACTTGAAGAATTGTTTGCTTATGAGCCATGACTTAATTGTTTTGGGTGAGTAACAGCTATTTGCAACTTAACCATAGTGTTGTGCTATATGCATTCATTGTTTTGAAAAATGCTCTTGTAGTAGTAAGAATGTTAAGTATGCCTCATGAAATGTGCCAAAGCAACCGAGGTACATTGTAAGAGAGGGGAATCACTTGGGAACTGTATGATTTTTGCTTTCAGTGACATTTGTATAACTTTGTTGTCTTTTGGTTTTATAAAATAAAATGCACTCCATCTAAGACCTTTCTGCTCATTTTTAAATTAATTTTGATAACAATATATCGCAATATTTATTTAATTTCTTCATTTAATTTTATAGTTTTTCAGATGTAAATGTCCAGTTGTCTAATGCAATACTCTGTCGATACATGCTGTTCTTATGCTTGGGAAGTTTCGCATTATTGTTGTTGTTATTTTTAATGTATGGGATTTTAAAAATAAGACATTATAAATAATTCCTATTTTTGACCGTACCACAAATATGCTTATATGGATTCTGAACATTTCATGAGCCGGACCAGGAAAAGGGCTGGATGGATTCTGTATGGATTCTGAAAATGCAGTTTAATCTTTGGGATTTAACATTTCCCTGTGACTAAGATCCTTAAATAAATGGGAGAACTCCAATAAAAATGTGCTGATATTTGGCCTGTGATATAGATGGTCATACTGGTCATAGGACTTAAGACGTATTAGACAGCAATTTAGGCTCGGGAGTAGAGTGACAGTTCTATATAAATTACATTTGTTCTGTGGGGAAAATGTGAGAAATTATCATTTTACAATTTCCAAGATATGGAATGTCAGCAGTGGATACAATCCCATTGCTGCTCCTTAGAGACCGTTCCGTACGTTGGAATGGAAGGATCCTCTAATGTGTGGCAATGAGGGACCCTGTGGTGGTTATATTAGACGGATTTTGCTTGTTTCATTCCTGTGATTCCTTAATAAAAATTTGACCGCAAAGACAGGATGCTGGCAGACACGGCCGCTCCGCCGGGCTTGTTTGACTTCATGGTGCTCTTCCTGTCGTCCACGGCGCCTACGAGATGGCCAGTAAGCACTCGCGCCTCGCGGTCCCAGCGGCCTCCTCACCACCCACGCCGCTCCCTGTCGCTAATGCGCCGTCCGCCACATTAGCACATTCCTCAGCTGGCCGCCTTCTCCTTTGGCTACCCCTCGCGCGCGCCGCCTGTTCAGGCACTGGCCCGCGTGTGCACGGTGTCTGCTCGCACGCATTACCGCCATTTTACGGCCCCTTTCTCTCACCGCTCCATTTGCATCCTCTTGGTCATGCGTCGCCCCAGCAGGACAATCCCCGGTCTGGTCCACGGTTCTTTCCTCACTCGCTCATCTCCTGTTTCTTGTCCTTTGTTCAGAGGACGCATCTCACTAATGCATTCGTGTTGTCAGTGTGCAACATGTGAGAGTGGGGGGCTTCAGGTAGGGCTTATCAAAGGAACATACCCCCCCCCCCCATCCCAGCTTCACCACAGAAAAGGATTGGAGTGTGGGCCTGCTTCCATATGAAAGCACTCCGCTCCACGGACACCAGGGCTGATCTGTGCCCCGTTCTGGGACAGGCATTGCTTCTGCTGGTGGTACTGAGGGATACAGTTTCCAGGTTTGCCTCCCTGTTATTACTTTAGAGGTTCATTAGCATGTAGTTACATGGATCTCAGTATCTGCATAAAAAGGTGGAACCTTAATGCATCACCGTTCTGGCTTTTCCGACAATTTTCACAGCTTTGCATTCTGATTTGTCATCTTTCCGTCACATGACCTTAGACCAAAGTTTGTCACTTGGCTTGTTTTGGTATTTATGTTGAAGCAGTTCATTTCCCTCCATGAGAAGTTAATTTCAGATAATAGACACTTTTATGTCATTCTATCATCTGAAGTCACTTGATTATGGTTTTCCCTGTGTTTTGCTTGAATTTAAAAGTGATGATTTTAACAAATTATTCAAAATGCACTTTCTGGATCAAGCCCTAAAGAAAAGGGTTGTGCGTCACTTTAATTATGCGATATCACTTGTGTAATGCGTTTGATGACGGAGGGGCAGTTTCCTATTGACAGGGCAGTTTTACGTCATATGAACTGTTTACATCACCTGGGCTCCATCTCCTTGTAACACTTAACAACTTGAGGAATGTGGAAATACAGATGCGGCAAAGAAGCACAGACACACCAGCACGGCCAGGGAATAAGACCGGGACACTTTTCCTGCTGTTACAGTAACTCTCCATGGTGTGTCTCTCTAGCTGCTTATGCTGGGATGAGATTAATATCTCTTCTGGCTGTAATACACAGCCGTATTAGAGAAACATGCATTTCTGAAAATCAGCTAAACCCAAGGCTATTAGAAATATTTTCAAACTAGTTCTGTTTACGTAATATGTAATTTATGGAATGCTTTCTGCTCATGGCAAAAACAATATAAAAGACAATTTTAAAGGGTTTTTAAAAATCATGGACGATTAGATTTTTTTTAATCCAATAAAAAATCTATTTCCCATTAAAAATGTCATTTTTAAGAAAGGCCAGTTAAAGTAAATTTCACATTGTTGTTACACATAATTTACATTTAATTATTAATACTTCAAAGCATAAATGTGACTTTTTTTGTGTTTTGCATGGCAATTGTTTACGTTATTCCAACAATTGTAAGTACTGCAATCAGAACAAGGAAAAGAAAGTGAATAATTTCATGTGTGACATGAGCTTTCCGATTGAAACTGTACTGGTGAGAGGTTCAAAACATGGGCGGAATTGGGGGAAAAAAATTCATGCAGCCAATTATGGTCTTCAAGCATGTTGAAAGAGCTTAGAACAATAAGCGGTGCCAACATTTCCTCCTGTATTTTTGTTCAGTAAAATAATGATTGTGTAGGGGACCCCAGAAGCCAGTTCAGCCCCACACAGAATTGTATTTAAGGCTGCAATTAAACAGCATGCTGGTATTTTTATTTCCTTGCATCACAAAGGACACACAACAGAGTCAAAGCAAAAGAAAATCACAACAATTAGAGAGCAGAGCCATCATCATGCAGACACTAATTGCGGGTAACATAGCGCTGGGCTGTGGGCTGTTCTTTTTGTCCTTTTATAAATCTGTGTGTTTGTGATATGATACGATAATGTAAGAGGTTACACTGCTGCTTTGAGAAACAACAGCAGCATCCTGGTGCAGTAAGACATGCAGTATGCCCATCTCTGAATGGTGATTTGTGCGAGACAAGGTCCAATAGCATTTCCCTTACCCTAGTCTACAATACTTGTGTGAAATTAACTAGGCCCATCGATCATATATAACACCAGCTAATATAATCAGTGACTATATCATGGACTTTTCTTAACAAAAAAACATTGTTGTCAGACTTAAAACACAAACAGTCTGATACAAACTGAATATGCACAATTCTTTAGCATTTTCTTGACAAATTCGACAATAAAATAAATAAACAAAACCTACCACCAGTCCATGGCATCCAACCCCTGTTCAACTCCTTAAGGAATCTCCGTTAGTATTGGAGGGACAGATAATTAGCATAATGAGCCCTTCCCTGTCGTGTGGTGCTCTACCTGACCAGTTTAAAGTAGCGCTTTTTAGACACTGCTGGAGATACCAAGCTTGAATCCACAGCTACTTAACAATTACATAAAAACACAAGTTTACAAACAAGAAGAGGCTGTTTAGCCCATCAAGCTCCTTTGGGGAAAATTCAACTAGTAGCTTAACGCTGTAAAAATCTGATGTAAAGGAACCCACGGTTTTAGCTTGTGCTACACGAACAGGTCCATCTCAAATATCCCACTTCCATACAGAATTCTACATATAATAGTTGCAGCCCAATTTTAATTACTGGATGCAGCCATTCTTGGATGCAAGTAATATACTTAATAAATTCCAATCCGGTTCTGTCAATGACACAGCACTGAAACTGCTTTAATTGGAGTTGTAAATGATACAATAATAGCAAATGATGCTGGCAATGTGACCATGCTCATGTTTCTTGATCTCAGTGCTGCTTTTGACACACTTGACATAAACAAACATATACTCTTAAATTTGAAGTTAACTTGTGTGGAACTGGGCATAAGTGGTATTCTTCCTGTTTAACTAATCACTATCATGTTCTGATGTCTGATAATGGTGCTCTTATGACAATGTTATCAATCACATGTGGAGTTTCACAGGGATCAGTGATGGGATCTGTACTGGTCATCGCTGTACTTGCTGCCACTAGGTCATCGAATGAATATAACTTTTACTTCTATGACACTCAGATATACATTTCATTTACACATAGGCCTAATGACAACTAACATATCATCATTTTAGTAAACTGCTTTAATGATGTTAAGACTTCGATGAGTGAACATTTTCTTGGCACTCAACATGGAGAAATCTGTGTTTGTGCTGTTTGGACACAAGAACGCAGATAGGATAATCTCTGCACTCAGCCTCGGGGGTGTAAAGATTTGCCTCAGTATCGTGGCATAATTACTCAGAGCCATTTAAGACATTTTACAGCCCTGTAATTCGAATGTTGATGCGGTACGAAAGGTATGCTTTTCACAGCTGCTAAACTGTACCTAGCTAAGGCGTTTTCTCACTGTTCAAGACAGGGAGAGGATAAAACATGCTTTTGTACACAGCAGATTAGATTAGTGTAACACCCTACTGTCAGAAAGCACACATCACGCATTAAACACCTTACGGCGAATTCAAAATGCACCAACTTAAAGTATAAAGATGTCTTGTCGCTCTCTTCACGCTCCTGTTAGGACTGACTTCAGAGTCCTTTTACTTACATATAAGGTACTCAAAGGTCCAGAATCCGCCGTCTTACCTTAACTAATTACTGTTTAAATCCATAATGCTCATTTAGAAGGTGGAACACTCCTTCTTCTTCTGTATATAAATAAGATAAGATAAGAAAGAACATCGTCATGATCATGCTCAGTGCACAAGACTAATACAGGTAAAAGACAACAGTAGTAAAAGTGCAAACGAAATAATAAAATAACTATAACAAAATAATTAACAGATAACTATAGCACATAACAAAATAACTGATTATTACTGCTTACAGTGACTCAGTATTGAAAAGTGACTTAGTGTTTGGAAAAAAAGATCACCTGCAGAATGGGAGGGGTTAAATAATCTTATAGCCACAGGCAGAAAGGACTTCCTGTGGCGCTCGGTTCTGCATTTAGAGGTGATTAGTCTTTTGCTGCGTGTGATCTGATGGCCCATCAGGGAGGCGTGCATGGGGTGAGAGGGGTTGTCCATGATCCTGAGAAGCTTTTTCAGCATTTTCTTCTCATACACCTCCACCAGGTTATCCAGTCTGACACCCAGGATAGAACCAGCCTTTTTAATCAGCTTGTTCAGCCTGTTGGCATCAGCTGCCTTCACCCTACTGCCGCAGCACACAGCTGCAAGAAACACCACGCTCTCTACCACAGAGTGATAAAACATGGTCAACATGAAAGATCTGAGCCTCCTCAGTAGATAAAGCCAGCTCTGCCCTTTCTTGAAGTCAACGTCGGTGTTCCTAGACCAGACCAGTTTACTATCAATGTGTACCCCCAGGTACCCGTAGTCCTCAGCCACCTCAACATCATTCCCTCTGATGGTGACAGGGGTGGGAGGAGGAGCCTGCTTCCTAAAGTCCACGACCAGTTCCTTTGTCTTTGTGATGTTTAGCTGTAAATGGTTCAGCTCACACCACTCAACAAAGCTGTCCGCCACACTCCTGTATTCATGCATCCTAAAGTCAGACGTGTGGAGGGTGAAGAGGGACGGTGATAAGCAAGTCCCCTGCAGCGCTCCTGAGCTGCTCAGGATGCTATCCTAGCAGCAGCTCTTCAGCCGGACATGCAAATAACCGGTATTGCTAAAGCAATTAGCCGCCACCCCTAGACTATGGGACAGTCTGCCAGCTTACGCATGGAATGCCCCACTGGCCTCAGTTTTTTAAATTTTAGCTAACAAGCTATTACTATAGTCTGGCTTACCCATATATTCCAGAATAACTGGCAATAACTGAGGCTGCTGTTGATACCCTCAGGCGTGCAAAGACTTTTCTGTGTCCCCCTCCCTATGTGAGACAACGGAGAGGGACAATTAATATCCTGGCGAAAGTGCAGGGTGCTAGTGGGAAAGCTTACCAATCAGTGTGGGGCTATCATGCCATTAGATTAATAAGGCAAATTTAAAAAGTCTAACTGTTCCCTCCTTTGCTAAGCTTGTTTAATGTATATTAAAACTGATAAGGTATACTTACATGCTGCTTATGAATGTTCTATGACTGCATTATTATGGTGCACTGGATGTGCTATGAATGCATTATGAAGGTATTATGAAGGTACAGTTACTGTAAAGCAATACCAAATATTTTTGTTCATAAGCCTTTATACAGGTTATATTATAAGAGTGGACTCTTTGGTGCTGTGCAGAGTGCACACAGTCTCCCACTATGACCATCGACTTCACACACACTACCTCAGAGGTGACCCTATATGCAGCCAGTCACTCAGATCTGCCACTTGTTGGCATGACCTGGTCCACTTCTGCACACTGCTGGGGGTGAAATGTCATTCTGTTCCTTACTCTAACCAGTAACCCATTGGTTTATTTATTTCTCTCCAAAGATGTATGCCCACATCAATATCCCTTTGGGCACAAAAAGCTGCGTAATATTTAGCTATATTTCCCGTCATTGACTGTTGAAGGTTTAATTTCTTCCCTTGTTTTTCATTCAGAGGATCGCAATGTGATCAGAAATGCTCCGTTTAAGATTTTTTTTTTGTCCTGCTGATCACATCACATCTGAAGCAGCCACTTCAGCCTCGAAAACCTCACATCGCTAAAGCATGTGTTGCCCAGCATTGAGAGGCGAGGCCGATCTAGTCCATTAGCAGCATGGAGTGTGAATAAATTAGGACATGGCTGGATGGAGCACGCCTATCCACAAGGCGTGCTACATGTTTACTCGCATCTATTGCACAACATTTTTTTTTTTGCCATTCTTTCTAACGAGAGGCCAGTATATTATTAGAAAAAAAAATGAGCATGTGCTTGCATGGAGACGCCATTTCTTCACGGCTTTATCTCAGTCTGCGTATATAAGGAAGCCACAGAGAGCGCTGCTTCACACTAGGTCTTAATTTTCACCTCCTCGCCGTGGAACATGCTGTGGACAGCATGTGTGCCGCTAGCTAGTTTTAGCAAACCATCAACCACGCGACACAGTACAGCTCTCCCACCACCCCAGCACTCCCATCACCCCTATGACAGATATCTATACACAGAAACACAAGGCCCATGGCAAAGTGACAGCTTCTGGTTGCAAGTATTACAAAAACTGCCTGGGAGCATCAAGAGGGTGGTGGTGGCCCAGTGGTATGAGGCTCTGGTTATGGGCTAAGAGGTTGCCAGTTCCAATCCCGCCTACCACGGCCAGTGGGTCCCTAAGCAAGACTCTTAACCCCCAAGGTGCTCCAGGGAGATTGTAATCAGGCGGTGTAAGTCTCTCTGGGTCAGGGCGTCCGCTAAATCTAAGTGGAGCCTGAGCCAACCTGATTATGAAGAGTGATAAATCCTTTTTTTGCCATTTGCACAAGTCCATTGAAATTCTTCTCCTCACCTGCCCCATCTTGCTCTCCATAGACTGAGGGTCAGTGTAAGCAGTTAGCCAACGTGCCACACCCCTGGAGCTGGGGGTTAAGAGCCCATGGACATGAGGCAGGGGCTGGAACCCACAACCTTCTGATCACAGGCACAGGAGACTTGGCTCACTGAGCCACTCACCGGCCCACTGTCTTATGCATTGTCACTTAAATTAACCTGTAGATGTCCCCTGAACAGCAAAAATGTTACCTGGTCCTTCAGAAATCAAAGCTAGAAAGCTACTGACTTGGAGAGAACCCAATGCTGACATTCTGATATCATGTATGACCCATCTTCACCCTACAGAATGTCCTGCCTTTTTTTTAACTTTAAATATGAAACTACTCTGTGAAGAACTATTACAGAACGTAACCTAATTTATATTTAAATTAAATTCACTCTTATTTAAGCATTTTGGTAAATACAATACATAAAATGTACACATCCTATATGAGATACAAAGACATTACTTACCACACTAATGTCAGCCAAGGGTGGAAATTCATAACAAGGTCATATCACAAAATGTTATAACTGACAGCTACTGACATGTATAATGGATACTATGTGAAATTCCATCCATCCATTTTCCAACCCGCTTATCCTGTTCAGGGTCGCGGGGGGTCCGGAGCCTATCCCGGAAGCAATGGGCACGAGGCGGGGAACAACCCAGGATGGGGGGCCAGCCCATCGCAGACTATGTGAAATTATCAAATCAATTCAATTTATTTTTATATAATGCCTTTCAGAACATCATTACCACAAGGCACCTAACAAGAGTGCATAGTGATACATTATTAGTTCTTGGATATTATATTATTCATGATACAGGAAATAAGGAAAATGGCAGAATGAGGAGAGGAACCAGAAACACCACAGCGTGGAGAAAATGTAAACCTTCTGGGGGTCGATGGGCTGCCCAGATGTATAATGTATGGTGTAAACTGTGGTTGGTGTCAAAGTCCATCAGAGAGCCAACTCTCCATGCAGATCTCTGGAAGTCTGCCAATCATAGACCACATCCATGATGTCAAACTTCGTGCCTATCCCCAGGTATCATCCAGCCGTGCGGAGAGAAAAAGGTCCTGGATTGAGTAACGTAAGCACTATGCTGACAAACACAAAGAACCTCAAGAGCATACAGGGGCAGACTGACCCTAAAAGCAAGGATAGGCAGCCGCCTGGGGCCCCCGGAAACTAGACAGAATTTCAAGAAGTTACAGGATACAATATACTATGATCATTTTAATTATAATAACATTTCTACTATTGGCATTTTTAGCGACAGTTTTCAGGATAGACAAAGGTGCCCTACGTCCCGGCTGTCAACACTGAATGGGTGAGACCCGAGCGCCATCCTGGATGGCTGAGGACCCCCCAGGCCCATCCATGCTGCCGCAGTAGCTTTAGGGTGCCTGGCTGTTTGCATGATAGTCATTGCGGACGTGAGTGACTCCAGTGTGTTTTAATATAAGCACAGTCATGCGGAAAGCATCTTGCCATAATACCTGATGGAGCGAAGGGAGATATTATACTTAGAAGCAATATTTTTGACATGCTTCTTCAGAGCTATTGCCATATCAAAAGTAACCGGGTACGCATGCTTGAGTAAAGATAGCGTAATAAAATAAGAGTTTTTATTACGTGGAAATAGGTTTGAATTTTGGGGTGCCAACCTCATTTGTAACATTGAAAGAGCTATCATCTGTCAAAACATTACTTATTAAATTGAGGTTAAGTTAAGCATTAAGTGATGTACAACTGTAGGTGTAAATACCATAATTCACCAAGCAGTTGTGGTAACAAAGATAGATTGAGCTTTTTCATCAAGTGAGTGCAATTAGGCTCTGGAGAGCCGGCTTTGTTTCCCTTCTTGTTTTTGTCTCCTGTTGTGGACAAATCCCACAGACCGTTTTTAGTAACTCGACATGCTGCAGCACCGGTGTCTGCCCTCGCCTGACGTCAGCGCGCGGAATTGCCCCCGAGGCTCTCGCCGTCAGATCCGAGGCTGTGAGCCGCCGCAGGGAGAAATCAATCCCGCGTCTTTAGTTCCATGCAGGGAGGATGTCGCCCGCGATGACAAAAATCAATAAAGACAGGGAGACAGGGCTGCAGATGTATGCCTTTATATGTCCCAGTACAGCTTCAGTCTGCACCCAGCTTTTTTACAACACTACGGTGCCAACTGAAATGCTGTCTCTGGGAAAAGAGCATCTTTTTCATTTACTTCTTCCAACAAGCTGTCTTAGTCATAGCCTCTCAACGGCATCTATGTTGAAAAGAAGTAATGATATCTATTTTCCGTTCATTATTTGTTTTTTTCAGGTTTCCAGTTAAGGTGACAGATATTTGGTTCCTTGTGGTTACAGCCTATGGGTGTCTTTAAAGTGCCTTTTAAGCTTGATTTTTATGGCAGAATAAACTGCAAATGGCATTTAGTTTATTGTTATATATTGCTAAATATGTGAAGCTAAAAATAATTGTGCAGCTATGGCACCAAGTTGTTTTCTTGCATTAGATTAAATTTTGGGGGCACAATATTTCAAATATGAGGAATTTAATCATTACTTTTTGTTATTATTATAATTTTTTTTTATTTTTGTATTCTTTCCCTGCTGTCAGGCCCTTCAGGGAAGGCCCCTAGTTATTTAGGGAAACAAAACGCTTTTGGCTGTCAGTCAGTAAAACAAGTGCCTCAAAGGTATTTGCAGTCAAACCCAATGTGAATTTTAGCAGGAAGTCTTTGCCTAAAGCTGCAGCCGGCAGAGAGCGGGGACTGGCCTTGTAGGCGTTCCTGCCAGCCCGGAGCCACCTTCCTCATTAAAGAGGACACATGCAATATAGTGCCAGAGCAGATTAACTTCAGAATCAGGAGAAGCTGCGAATCATTGCCCGGAATTTAACTAGTACACGACACTCTTACCCAAGGTGACGAAAGTGATCCCAGAGGGTCCCCAGAGAGGACTGCGGGTCAGTTTAACGTGCCAGTCACATGTCATCGTTTGCTTGTCTTGTCATGGCCAGCAACCCTTCTGGGGACACATCCAGCACCCTCACTTTCTCTAGTTAATTCCCTGTCACCTCCCATTTGTTGTGCTCCCACTGTCATTCTGAGCGCACAGGTACTGTATAAACATGTCTCTTTGGTTTAAGGATTTAAAATTTAGAAGGGGCTAAGTCGTTTCATCTTACGGTCGTCACATTCAGATCTCTGAAGAAAGATCCGACCCACTATTATTCTATAATAAGTAAACATGTTATATAAAATATAGTTGCAGCCAGTGAGAGATGAATCAAAGTATAAAAGGTGCATAGCAATATCCTGATTTGGTCCAGCCTGAGGCGGATACATGTGTCTCTGTTTCTGACATATCGCTCATTTTGCAAGAGCAAAGGGGGAGCGCACTGGTGGTGACACCCTCCTCCAGCCTGGGAGGGAAGGGGTGAATCATGCCCCTGCCTGCCAAAACTATTTTCCTGCTCTTGGCTCTTTGTCCTTTGCTCCAGCTCGATTTCTAGCCCAGCTCCGGTAAGTTTCAGAGTGGACATCAGAATCTATGGTCCCGGCGACTGCTCGCTCCCTCCGTAGATTACACTGAGACCCGGAGGGCCTAGTGACCTCTGATTTCACAGTCCTGACCTCATAGGGCAGGGGCAGTGGTGGCCTAATGGTTAGGGAACTGCGATTGAGATCCAAAGGTTGCTGGGTTGACTCCCCAACCAAGTAGCACTGAGGTACCCTGAGCAAGGTACTGCCCCAAAACACTGCTCCCCAGGGGCTGAATTAGCTGCCCATTGCTATGTAGCATATGGGTTAAATGCAGAGAATACATTTAGTTGTAGTGTGTCAACAATTAATCATATTCATCTTTCATAGTCATTCAGTTTACATGTGCATCGTTTAACCTCACCGCAATAAATTAATGCAATCATTGTGATGTCTATGCAACCACATTTACAAATTGAACAAAAATAAAGACCCACTGATATTTCCCTGACTTTGTGGCACATCCTCAGTATTATGGTGATGAAAAAAAGTTTCTCTTTTTTTACCCAAGTCATTCTTTGCAAATGGACACCAGGTTTCCGGTCCCCGTTTTTCACCATGGCTTTCTCTAGTCCGTCTGCTTGTTCAGCCACATTATCCTCTCATTTCACAGGTATGTATTTTTTATACTGGTTGACAATAGTTTCAGAGTCAGTTGATGGATGCCATCACATACCATCTTTGTTGCATCAGAGAATATTTACCGTGTCTAATAGGAATTGCCTGTAGATCAAAATTAGGAAAAGTACAGGGTTAAACCCGCTAAGGGAAGGTGACTTGTCCGGGCAAATATCTCATAAACAGCAAGATCGTAGCCAAATCGGAGTGGCAGTAGTATAATTCTCACAGCTCTGATCACTTTTGATTTTTCTGACTTAAAGGACACTGCGTGTTCACAGACGGTGCTCATAGGAAGTCTTGGCATGCTTGCTTCATTCAGTAAAAATATTGTATATTTACCTGTTTTTTATAACAAAAATCATTATGTTATTCATTTATTTTTAGAAAATATATACATATATATTACAGAATTAAACAAGTGTCCGGAGACGTTCCATGAGCACTGCATGAGACCAGCACAGTGCAGAGACTTTTTGATGGGTGATCGGCCAGTAAGATCGGCTCCTCACTGATTAAAAATGTGCGCTCAGAAAAATTTGCCAGCTGGAGGCGTCCCCCTCGGCCAGTTTCGCATGATCACCAGTGATTGAAAATGGGCACTGGGTAAAACTCCCTGGGAGTGGGGGGGTTTTGTTTGATTTTAAAAGGGGCACTCAGCGCTCAGGCCCCCCCAACCCCCTCGCTCGTGCCTATGTATAACTTTTATAGATGGAAGCTTTTTCGGGAATGCAGGATTGGCACTGCAGCCACCGGAAAAACTTCACACTGTTCAGTTCCATCACCCACTGCAGGGCTGCACCCAGGTTCTCACCCCTGAGCTGATTTGGTATGTGGTGGTGTGTGGCAACGGCCCATCTCAGCCTATGCCCCCCATACCACTCTCTCTACTCGGTTCCTTCATCGAATTACTCTGCATATTGGTCAACACTGTAAGGTGACATATGGCCGATACAATAATTGAATTCCGACATGCATGCTTTTAAGACATTTTTGGCATCACTGAGCTTTTCAAAGTACTGATCAATGGCTTTAAAAGGCAGGGTCCCGGGGGAAGCTTGAATAATGCTAGATTTCAAGCGACTGGACTTATTTGTAGGTCTTCCCAGTCCTGGTGTTGGTGCTTCTTTCATTGTCATCCATGAAAGCATTCGATTCCAAGCAGATGTGGACAAGCCTTTAATTGAATGAGAAACAATGCCACACTTGCTGAATGATGGGTGCATTATTCTTGCCCCACTGGGTGCTGTGATTGAACAATTCTACTTGTCTTTAAGGCCTGTTGTTTTGTAGTAACAAGGACTGTGAGCTTCACTGTTTCCTTAACAGAGATCTCCTCAAATTGCGGTAAAAGTAATGCCAAAATATTCAAAATTGCATCATACTGCACTACTTCATATTTATTGTGAATTAAAGTGTATCATCCCGATTTTATAGTCTTGTGATTTCAAAAAGGTCACGTTAAAAAGTATAATGGACATGTAGAAGGTCAAGTGCTTTTCTGATGTATACTTAGTAGAATGAAATGTACAGAGATGAATAGATGAATTCTCTCAAAAACCCATTAATGGGTAAAATAGGAACATACTGTATACCATTAATATCCCTTTAATTTCAGTTTAGTTTACGTTCTTATTATTCACATTTTCATGTGTCTCTAGGGTCCAAAGTGACCTGGTACTTTACCTGCTTTAGAACCCAGAGCAGGCTGGTACTTTACCTGCTATAGAACTGAGAGCAGCCTGGTACTTTACCTGCTATAGAACCCAGAGCAGCCTGGTACTTTACCTGCTTTAGAACCCAGAGCAGCCTGGTGTTATACCTGCTATAGAACTCAGAGCAGCCTGGTACTTTACCTGCTATAGAACCAAGAGCAGCCTGGTACTTTACCTGCTTTAGAACCCATAGCAGCCTGGTATTATACCTGCTATAGAACCCAGAGCAGCCTGTTACTTTACCTGCTATGGAACCCAGAGCAGCCTGGTATTTTACCTGCTTTAGAATCCAGAGCAGCCTGGTACTTTACCTGCTTTAGAATCCAGAGGAGTCTAGTACTTTACCTGCTTCAGTATCCAGAGCAGCCTGGTACTTTACCTGCTTTAGAATCCAGAGCAGCCTGGTACTTTACCTGCTATAGAACCCAGAGGAGTCTGGTACTTTACCTGCTTCAGTATCCAGAGCAACCTGGTACTTTACCTGCTTTAGAATCCAGAGCAGCCTGGTACTTTACCTGCTATAGAACCCAGAGGAGCCTGGTACTTTACCTGCTTCAGGTATAGAATACCTGTGCTATAGAACACAGGTCAGCCTGGTACTTTATCTCCTTTACTCAAGGTTCTCACTTGATGACAGATTCTTTCTGAGCAGACCATTGGTTCTGACATCAAATACAGTCATTTGCATGTGAAACTATGTGAAGGAAGAACTTCCTGCTTAACAGTCGCAAGAGGTGGGATTTGAAAGAGACGCACGTTTGTTTGCAGAAACTGTCCCCACCCTAGACGTGTACACTGGCCACCTGCTCATTTAAATACCCCTACCAGTCAAGCTGCCTTATTGCTGCTTGTATTGGCTTTGCAGCTGCTCAGATTGTGCCGATTCTCCTCGGCTGACCATGAATACAGAGCCACCTGATTGTTCTGAATGGCTGTGATTTAAATTAAGTAAAAGCTCCCCGTGAAGATGACCAGTTTAGATTCAGTGGTTTGTGCTTGCGGCCTTGTTTTATTTGTTTTCCTATATTGATCCAACGAGTCCTCATTTTCTGTCATTGCACATGAGAGAATGGCAGTTTAAAGAGAAGTACGTGTTGCTGGTATATGGCGAGGATCTGAAATACAAAACATCTGGCAGATAATAATATTCAAAGAATGATAACAATTACCATGGACTTCTGATTTGTGCTTGTTTAACAGAACAGAAAATTGGTGGCACCAATTATCATACATACTGCCCACAAAGAAGGTATAATTCCAGAGGTGTGGCAGGGAAACTGAACAGAAATTAAGGCATCCCTGTATATAGATTCTACCCTGTCCTACCACATTCACCCTGATAAATAGGCACTAGTTATTTCAATCTCACAAAGAAAGCCAGCAATCAGTCAAGCCATCTGCCAAACTTTCTGGCCCCAAGGCCGAAAAACATACAAACAACTTATTATTATTTTATTTATCATAGGTACTGTAAAACTTTATAAAGATAAACTTTTTTTAAGCATAAGTATTTCCTTCTCGAGAGGGGCTAGACTGAGACCAGAGACTCTTCAGATGAATCTGTTCTTTTTGTACGAATAAGTTTTTGAGTCACACTGCAGGGTACTGACATGACATTTGCATTTCAATAAGATGTCTGCTTGAAGCTGCCAAAAAGTCTGCGACTAAACATCAGGCACGGAAGCGTTTTCTTTCTGTGCTCATTCTGAATTCTGCCATGGTCATTAAAATGTTTTTATGTTTGCCTGATGATCGAGTGTTATGGTAGATAAATAAATTATATTAAACAATTCATGACAATCTGTTGAATATGGTGGGTTTCAACATTTTAAAGAACAATTATCTAAGGGCATTTATAATAAAATTTACACTGACAAGGAAAACATCATTAAAAATAAAGTAACCTTTTTGTTCTTGTCTTTCCTGAAGTTTACATGTTGACATACAAAAATAATTTTTTCCATTCGAAATTTATCGCCTTGGTCTTTTTCGGTTAATCAACTTACTTCTAAAGTTCAAACATCTCATGATATTTTGGCTGCTGTGCACTTGAATACCCTATGTATTTTTCATGGGCGTGGTCTAGGAAGCATTGCTATGACCTTTGGCTCCACTTACTGCTTTGCAACAATTACATTTCGAAAACATTTTGAAGGAACCTTTAAATGTTTAATCTTTAAATATTTGCAGGTGCCTCCCAAAATTGGTGGAATTACCTGCTGTCCAAAGGTCACGTCGGAGAGAGGCGGAGGCCAGCAACTACAGGAACAAGTGTGGGACAAAAGCAGCCAAAGAGACGCCCCAACATAATGTGGGGAAAAAGCAAATCAATCTGCAGTGTAAATTCTACTGGTGCCAGCCGGCTTAAGATAATGGCTCTCTTACAGTCTCCCGTGTTGTCAATGGAGAAGACATTACAAAGTATGCCAAGTCAATCAGACAAAGCAGCGTACCCTGATCAGGCACATTGCCATTGATATTATCCCCAGACCTCAAGTCATTCATTATGTCAAGCCAGTATTTATTTATATAGCACATTTTAAAATAGCCCCAGCTATCCAAAGTCCCATGCAATTTGGCAAAATCAAAAACATATGAAATAGAAAAAAAGACATAACATGGCACCATGACACAGAATAAAATCTGATACAGAAATAGATAAAAAACAAATATAAAAAGTATATAGAAACATATCAGTAGTATATAAATACAAATGCTCACTGGAGTTTTATTTACACAAACATGTTCTGAGGGCAGAATGAAAAATTATTGGTTCAGAGAGATAACCAACAGATCTCATGTCAGATGTCAAACCAATCAATGAAATGTCTTGGTCCCACCTCCTCTAGTCACTTGGACCCGCCTCCTCTACAGTCTGATTGGTTAAATTGGTTGGAGAAAATGTAGTATTCCTAAACAAGGATGCCTAGGTTTGTAAGTGCTGAAACAAACAAAACACTCAACTGCATTAATACAGGGAAAGAGGGCTACAGCTGATGCAACCCCATCAGTTGGCCTCAGAAGACTTTTGCATCCGAGATTGGAAATAGATGTCTGCTAACTATTATTATTATGCTTCTTACTTGGTACTGAGGAATATATAGAGATTGTTCATACTTTTTCATTACTGTGAAACTCTTTAATCAGCTGAGACTTTCAAGTTAATCAGGTTGAATAAAATTCTTCTGAATTTTACACACAATTTATGGTGTACTGGAATGCTTTGAATATTGCTGTAATAAATAGTTACTGGTGCATTATGTTGTTACTGAGAGTATGAAGAAGCTGGAGAATGTACTGTCAGCTAGCAGGCTTACTAACATTCTGGTTTGGTATCTCATTTGTGTATTGATAATTACTCTTATTAGAAGCTACAGGGTGAGCACTGCAGAGGCAAGGGGGGCGATTACTGACATCAACAAGCTTGTAGACACCCTGAAAACTTTTTATTATTGTGTTTGATCATTCAGAAGAAAAGCCTCTTACCTTATCTCTCTTCCAGCTGTCTAACAGGACTTGCTGTAGTCCTGTAAGAGGTTTGGTTTGCCGACTGAAATTGATCTTTTGTACTAGATATTAATTCAGTCCCATCTGGGGTGGATTGCATCGGTGTGCTGTGTCCTGTCTGAGATAGGCTCCATCAATGATTGTCAATGATGTTAACGAATGATATAGTATATCATTGTTTCTACTCTTGTTAACGAATGTAAGAAAATGACTGATGGAATAGCTTTGTTGGTTGCTTGTATTTCTTAAATCTTCTATGGTTCTGGTGGAGGTTCTGCAGGAGGAGCAGGGACTGTGTTGCTTGACCTTTAATCAAGGCGATAAACGGGAGAGTCTATGAATGACTGACCACTTAATGGCTGTGGTTAGCATGGCTGAGCTGATTTAACCGGGCTTTTAAACCCTTACAGCCCCTTATACTCCTGTGGAGACCAATGGGGGTAGAATGGCATTAAGTGAGGTTAATGTGCATGCTTAAGTGGGTAGTATGACAGGTGCATGACCAAGAATGTCGGTGAATGAGTTCCCACTGGGGAGGTTCTGTGTACATTATGATGTGTTGGCATAGTATTCACTGGAAGGGTATCTCACTTTGCATTGACTGGATGATAACTCCGCAGCTAATATAAAGCTACAGATTTAGTGTCCTGAAGTAATTTCACTGAGATGCATGAAGGCGTGTGACAGAAACGACGTCCACAGCCTCTGTCGAGGGGGAAAATTCCAAGATGCAGAATTCATGGTCGAGGAGAAAATGCAGTTGCCTAAAGAAGTATGTTACTAATGTATTTATTTTCTCTTTTCAAATAATAATGTATTTATTGTAAATAATTAGCCTTCCTTATCACCTAAATCATTTAATTAAGTTAATTATACTGTAGATTTTGCTGTTTTTTTTTTTTTTTTAGGATTTGGGGCACTTTCAAATTTGGTGCACAACTGAATGATAAGTTGTAGCCAAGTAATTTGTTTGCTTCAACTTTAATGTATAAGGCCAACTACTAATTATGGCTCATTAGTTTTATGCTTTGTGGGAACAGAAACCAGTCCAGGGGTCTCATTTATAAAATATTGTGTAGGGCCAGGAGTGCCGTAAAGTGGGGGGGGGGGGGTTAGGACCCTACGTAGTACTCATGTTAAATGTATAAACAGCAGTTGAAAATGACATGTGCAAAAAGAAATTATAAAGGAAGATTTATAAAACCATGCATATACTCACCTGCATGCAATTTTCTCTTTATAAGTCACACTCAGCCTGTAATTATGCAGATGTGGATCAGCCACATAATCCACCCTCTACACACCCACATTCAACCATAAATGGTCAATGCAAAACACCTCATGAATACTGACGCATACAAATTAATCCATAGATGGTCAATGCAGAGGACCTCATAAACGTCCGTGAATTCAAATTAACCTGATACACGTTTACTTATCATGGCACCAGGGGCGATATGTAAGAAAAGAAACTTATCTAAAACGGAAATCGAGGTGCTTGTGGTGGAGACAAGGAAAACCATTTTGTTTGGTGGTCACAGCAATCGGGTGAACAAACCAAAAAAAACTGAGTGGCAGTTGGTATTGCAGTTGCTGTTAATACAGTGAGCACAGCAAACAGGAATGTAGGCTTACATGAAATTTGAAAAAATGGTCCAATCAGAAGGTGATTACAAAAAAAAAAGAATTATGCAGCATTAGGCACGTGTGTGACCACAGTATTAATATGTTTCCAGCAATTAGTCTGATTGCTTCACACCTTCAATTTTACAATTGAAAAGTCCTTATGGAATATTCATGGCTAAAGTAGTGTAAAGTAGATGTAAATGTGATTGTGCTATGGGGTGAAATTAAATGTATGAGATTTACACATTTAGCACAAGGCACAGTGTTTTTGTCGTCATTATCGGGCTCCAAGCCTGCACAACATTATTCATAATGAGATCCTTTAATAAACAGGGTATACTGTATATGGGCAAGGTTTTTCCCAGGAAGGAATTTCCCAGTCAACAATATAACCAAAGGAACAATTACTTGTAAGGCAGATAAGAAAAGCTGTTGTCTGTGTTTTAATATTTTAATTCAGTTATTAGCTAGGCTGCTTTACGCCCCGTTATGCAATTAGCTTTAATTGTCTCTCAGGAGGCATTCTTACTGCAGTCTTAAGCCTCCTCATTTTGGCTTTCCTATCGAGTAATAACACTGCAGCTTCAGAACTATTACTTTACATTCTGCCAGACAAAAACTGCTTCTGTAGCTTTATGAGAAAAGTCGCACAATTGAAGATTAATTGTTATATATGCATGACTTTTATATAGGGGAAAATTATCATGTTAGTGGATTATTAAATCTTCTGGCAGTTTGTTAATCTGCATAAGAGAGGATGTTATAAAATGGATGGATGGGTGGATGGACCTACCAATTGTTCGATCAGGCCATTCAAGATACACAACAAGTATGTGACAAATTTAGTGCCCATTACATATTTGAGGAGTGTGAGGGCACTGACAGCACTGAAAGCGGAGCTGAGGAGTGTGAGGGCGCTGACAGCACTGAAAGCGGAGCTGAGGAGTGTGAGGGGGCTGACAGCACTGAAAGCGGAGCTGAGGAGTGTGTGGGCACTGACTGCACTGAAAGCGGAGCTGAGGAGTGTGAGGGCACTGACAGCACTGAAAGCGGAGCTGAGGAGTGTGAGGGCACTGACAGCACTGAAAGCGGAGCTGAGGAGTGTGAGGGGACTGACAGCACTGAAAGCGGAGCTGAGGAGTGTGAGGG
>JAODKL010000107.1:12387881-12401584 GCA_026780765.1 Petrocephalus schoutedeni
ATTGCTTCCGGGATAGGCTCCGGACCCCCCGCGACCCTGAACAGGATAAGCGGGTTGGAAGATGGATGGATGGATTTTTAGGGCCCCTGCCAGTCAGTGTGGCCTTTTCAAGGCAAGGTATTTGACTATAAAAGTAGCAATGGAACTGAAAACCTCGCTGAAAATGTCACTAAATTGTCAATTATTTCATTCAGAAATACATCGACATAAGAACTGAAACACAAGCACAAATAGTTTTTTTGATGACAGCTGTTTGCAGATTAAGTAGGCCTACATAGGCAGCTGTAAAGGATTTCATTGTAATGGGTTCAAACAAGTATTTCACAGCTTTAAAGATCCTCTAAAATGATATTTAATATAATTATAATAGTAAAATATTACTATCAAGAACAGAGAGAATGTTGTACAGAATTGTACAGAAAATACTCATTTGTCACCAATACACACATGTACATGCGTGACATCACCTGAACTAGTCATGTAGCTTATTATTAATATTGCATGTTCATGAGCAAATGCATTAGAAAGAAATCTTCAGTAAACTAATCGCTAATATCGACCACGCGTCACCGAAGCACCGAACCAATAAAAATATGACATACTAGTCATTTCCGGTTTCACACGCGACATTTCCGGCCTAGTTTCACGCCTGAGGCCACGCCCATGAAGGGCAGCCGCTGCCCGCCTGTTCTCCTCGCGTCTTACGCAAGCACGTCTTATGACGTCATCGTGGGCGTGCTCCATCCGAAGGTATGACCGCTCTTCGGCAGTCTACGGCGCTTCGGTAAGTATTTATTTTTTAAATAAAACGACAGCACGTTTTTACTTAAGCGCCTGAAGTAAACGCGTAGCTCACTCTCTCTGCGTAGTTGGTATAGAAGCCGGTTGTCAGTGTCGGATAGTTTATATGTGTAACGTAGCCGGTTTCGTAAGTGTGGGCGCCGCCACCTCGCTAGCCAGCTAGCGTGTTCGAAATTACGGGCTCAACTTGTGAGCCCGAGTCTCGGCCGGCGCCGTGCGCGTACTCGCACATAGCGACAAGGAGGGTACATGTGCGCTGGCATTTCCCACCGAAGCCGTGCACGCTGTGGGCGCTGCTTGCACCTCAGCCCCAAGCTGTCAGTTGGTGTATTCTCTGTTAGGAAACGATGTCACGGGCAGCCAGCCTTTCCAGCTGCTTACATGACTGGCAGTCTCAGCCAGTATGCCCCCCACAAAGGAGAAACAACTGTAACAAAATATACACTGATTATAGATACAGCTGAGAAGCTCTAGATTACCGTCGCGTATCGTAGCTGTTGTGGTTTTGATTGGCATCGCAGTAGTTTCTTTACACTTGCATTGGTGACATTCCGGGCAATACTGTAACGTGCATCACCTCCCATGCTGCCTACTGTACTTAATGCTGCCCGGTGGATGGAGTTTTAACGACGGCGATAAACCGAATTCACACGAAGACGCCGAATTCGGGGCATGACAGCTTATCCCTGTTGACCATTCTGTTCAACTACAGTGCATTCAGACGTGAACTTAAGTTCATTTTGCATTTCATTCACGACACATAAGAGAGTGACAATAGTTTTTTGCTAAAATCCCCCCAGTGAATGACCCAGATAACGTTTAGCAGTGTGTGTATATACACAATGAGACGGTACACGTTGGACTCTATTCAGTGTGCGCTGAATTAGACATTGTAGCTGTGAAATGATGAATTAAGCACGGAAAAACGGCCAAAGACTGCCGGCGCGATCCTCTGTGCAAATGACAATGAGCGCCGCAAACAAGGCCGCCTTGTTTCTCACTTCGTTAGGTGCCTCTTATTACAAAATACAATGACAACGCTGTTTTGGCCTCCTGGCAGTACGTTTTTTGTCGTGTTATCGATCACTGCACGTTTTAGCTATTTGAAGCCTGAATAAAAATAAAATTAAAAAGTTGGCATACCTTCTACCCGAAAAAGGGTCGACCTTGCCACAAGATTGAACAGAGTACTTGATATTGAGGTGTGTATATAATAAGTGCTTTTGGGAATATGAGGAATCAAATTGCTATTAATGAAGAAGATTTTGAGCTAGTTGTCTGTGCAGGCCAATAAGTTTATCAGTGTGATTCATTTGGCAATGCAGAAACAAGGCGTGTGGCACTTAGCAGCTTGTGTCTTGAATGTCAGTTAATCAGGGCCTTCAAAACTTGCCTGCGTGGTTAAATTTTCATATACATTTGCATTTGTGCATATAGATGGAGTGGAAACTCTTAGTGTCTGTGAAACAGGGCTGATCAGCGCCCCATTGGATTCTCAGGATCATAGCAATATTGTCTGTAAGTTACCTTCTCTCATACAACTCACACTTTCCGTAATAAACTACTAAATCTTTCACGAAACTTGTGCAAATATTTGCATTTGATAGAGAAATTACTGTTGCCATGGTGTTTCTGGCAATGCATAGGCGATACCGAGTGAGCGCTGTAAGAAAAATAACCTTGAGATGTAATGACTCGTCTCCCTAAGTGTTTTGGGTGGCCTGAGATCTGTGTGATTGAGAGTGCATTTAGGCTCTGACTAGCGTGCCTTTAAGTATTTACTGTTTCATTGAGAAGAAGTGAATAATACTTCCTGCAGTAATGGTGGGAGTTCAGTAAAGCAGGCTTGTCCTGTGCTCTCTGCTCACTCCTGGGTTTTCAGGCCGTCTCTGCCTGAGAGTCATTGCCTTGGTTCAGTTTTGGCATGTGGTGTTGCGTCATCGACTGTGTTTGTTGTACAGTGGGTGTATTATTTGCCTGTGGGATCACACTTCCTGGGCTGGCCTTGTGTTTTTGAAAGTCCTCCCCCGCCTGGGACCCTGTGGCCATTTAGCACGAGCTGGTCCCACGGTCACTTGTCCGCTTCTGTGATAATGGCTGCCTTGAGCCTCCAGCCGTCCCGACTCTCTTTCTTTGAGGTGAGCGAGATTATCGGACTCTTAACAAGTCTGTTATCCGGAGGTGGCGGTGTTAGCTGTGTCTGTCAGCTGTCAATTTTTTTTTCTTTCTTTTCGGCATTGGCATCGTTCTCAAGCGAGTAGGAAAGAGTGCCCCAGCACTTGGACCACTCACATGTTACTTAACGCTGTTTCAGCATTTAAACGCCACTCTCATGAAATGCAGGCCTCCTGGAATAGGAATCGGTCGGTGGTGGGAATCAGTGTCGCTGTCCCGCATGGGGTTTGTGTGTTTTCATATGAAATCAGGGAAGGAACACTGACCCTCCCAGCTGTCCTAACCACAGCTGCATCCCCACATAATGCCGTGTCCAGCGGCCAAAGGTGCTGAAAGCTGTCCTTTTCGCTCCACACAAAAATCCCTTTGAAGAAACAAGCCAGTGTCAGCTCTAAAGTAAAGTGTAGCAAACAGTGATCATTTGCTCTCATTTACTCTTGGCTCATTATCCGTTCCATGAGTTGGACTTGTAGTAAACCGGTCCTAAAGTGTAAGCCAGTATTGGTTTACGGCATGTGTTTGGCTTACAGGAAGAGGCCTCCAGGAATAAGGTTGGTATGGTGCTCCTGTCACTCCCATGTGTGCCCCGGATGCTGCCAGCTTCTGCCCTCCGCTGCTCTGCGGCTGGCACGGCCACATCTTTTCCAAGCGGCATCACTTGCCAAATCCCCCCCGGCCACCTGAATCACCTGTATGATGTCACTCCGGGCTAGTTCCCAGATTAGGAGCATTGGGCTGGGATTCAGAGAGGAAGATGGCTTGCTTTTATTGCGGTGACTCAATAGCCGACGGGCAGTTTGGTTAGCATGTGACTCGCCCTGTCTGATAGCCTCCGTGGCAGGAAGCGTGTGAGGATTCCCGAAGGCCCGGCGAAGTCTGTAGTCCAGCAAAGCAGCAGTTTAACCATCCCTCCCACAGGTGGCTGATACAAAAAATCCCTTTCTTAGATCCACATTGGCCTGGCCTTTGTTGTGCAGTTTAACCTAAAAGGACACCTGGGAATTCTGGTTTACCACACTGAAGTCCTTTAATTGCAGGTGATTTGTGAATAGAGCACGGTGCCACTGCTAACTGCAACCCCCCCATACTCATAGGCTGAATGACAAAGATGTGTAGATGGTGTCTGCAGCCTGGGAGCCTGTTGTGGTAATGTCCCATTTTTTAATGTTTAAGGTGCATGGGGAGTTCCGGGTCATGAAAACTCAACAATGTCTTTGGCTCTCATCAATAGGGGAAAACTGGGTTAAACGAGCAGTATTATGGGGACTGGGCACACAAGGACTGTTCGTCTGCGTCCTTGTTCTCGGTCTAAAGAGCCGTGTCTGGAGACGGGAGAGTAGCAGGCTTCTGTCTGCTGGGACTGATAAACGGTAAACAAGCTGCCCAGGAGGTCCGGATTTAGTCCGTCCCGCTGCAGGAGCTCCCTGCCTTTTCCAGCTCTCTGTAGGCATAGCCAAGTGATTTCTGATGGATCTGCTTCTGGGAAAGAGTCTATCGGCGTCCTTGGTGAAAAGCTGCAAGTGTGTTTACAGAAAGCAGGTGAGGTGTTAGACCAGTTTGACGGGAGTTTCTCTCAAATAATTGTGCCCCTCCCAGTTTGGCTAAATTTTAGAAAAAATATCAGCTGTGTGTGCTTGTTTGTAGATTATGAATATGATTGCAGTTCATGGCATTGCCAGTTTTATAGCAACCTTTTGAAAAGGCTGTTATAACTTTTTATTTCTGGGGGGGGGGAGCTGGTTAGATATGAACCCTTTGTTATTCCTGCTGTCCTTCATCGGAAGTGAGTTCCTTCTCTCTGATCATCACATGGTCTCTGTTGCTGTGGTTGTGTGGAGCCCAAATGCGTCTTTTTAGAAGAGCCTCTGCCCCACCCAGAATCATTTTCTTGCTCAACTGGAGTTCTTGCCCAACTGCTTTTCTCTTTAGTATCGTACAGGGCGTCCTGGGCGGGGAAAGCTTTCCAAAGGTAATTGCATCTCCGGGAATTACGTATCTGCCTCTATGAGCAGGTGTGTTCCTCCGCCATGGATTGCTGCTGGCATGGCACTGAGCAGATCAGCCCTTCAGGGAGGCAGGTGTTCCTGTCTGGGGGTGTTAACGGACAAGGATGGGATCGGAGGAGCAAGCTTGTCCTTGTTTGTATGTTTTATAAAATGTATGAAGTGTGGGGAGGCAGTGAATGGGGGAGTTATTGGGGGAAGGAACAGGAATAGGAGGAGGAGGCTGCTGTCCTGGTGGAACAGGAGGGTAATCGGAAGCAGCATGGATGTGTCACATGGTCGGCAGCGCCTTAAAGCCTGTGGGGGGTAATGACCAGTGAGAGATGGGCAGTTTTACCAGAGATGACCCCCTTACTTGGTGTCTGGTGGGCCGAGCTGAAAGCATGCTAATGCTGACAGTCACTGACTCCACCCTTTCCTCCTCTTTGCAGGTGACCGCTCGCAGTGAGTTCAGCCGGGCCCACCAACGCCAATGGTAGGTGGCATTTCCCTCCTCTCTTTCCTTATGGACTGTCCACACTGCCCCCCTCCCTCCCCCCTCCCTGCCCCCGTACCCCGTGTTGCACCCCATATCCTCTCACTGACTGCCCCTGATAAGCTTGGCTAGTCCCCATTGCTCCCTGTCAGGTCTGGTTACCTTCATGCTTTTACCCTCCCCAGTGAGTCGTCACAGTAATTTCTGATGTACGCACAAACAGCACACTGCTCACACCTCGAGCTGCGAGGGCGTGTTAAAGTGAGAAAAAAAGAAAAAAAAGAAACACGAGGCTCTGGTCTGGGTTGGACCCTTCCTCCATGTCAGATAACCAAAAAAAGCTGGGGGAGGGAGAGACACAACATTGAATGTGCTGGTATTCCAGAGGTCACAAAGTAGCACTGGTATCTCTGCTGCCACCTGCAGGAGGGGAGGACCCACTTTTGATTCTGTGTCCTTGGGCAGCGGGCCAGACCCTGTGATTTCTCACTGCAATATCTGTCTTTGAGCTGTCAGGCTCGCCCCCCCACTCCCTGATAAGCCCAAAATAAGAACTTCCTGTTTTTTGTAGCCCCTACGCCTTAAATTCAGAACAAAACATTTTGTTGGAGGAGGCAGGGGGCTTGTTCTTAATTGATGGGAAGAAATGCTTCAAAGAGATGCATCAGAAGTTATTTGGCCGTCTCAACACTCATTTGACTTCCATTTAAAAGCTGGTTCTGTAGCTGGTGTTTGGTTCCGTGTGACATTGCCCGTTACTCCCGGTGGCCTCTGTGAGTGAGTGGCACGTCCAGGCGAAGTTTACACTAGTTTTTCTTTTAGTCATGGTTGAGACATTCACATCAGACAGCCGAACCAAAGCACTGCAGGAGAGAATGGTGGCCCTTGCCGCTGTCAAACTTCACCCATCGTCACATGTCATGACTCCTTGTATCTCCTCTTGTATCAGACGAGCATGCCATCGGGCCGGTCTGCCCCTGCATGCGCCCCCACGCCCTCCATCTGAGTGCCAGCGCACGCCTCTCACGCTCCCCCTAGAGGCTCTACCCATAACGCTGCTGCCAGCCCCGCCCCCTAACCCGCCCCGCTCATGTGACTCCGGCGGCGAGACCGACCCCAGGGGGCGCCCCAATGGATCGCAGTAGTAGCGAGCAGGATCACGAGGAGCCGGATCCGGGAGGAGCGCGGCAAGCAGCGGCGGCCCGGAGGGCGTCAGCTCCCGAGTACGGCCCGTCCCGAGTGCCGCATGGCGCCCTGGGGAACGTCGGCGCGCTGGGCCTCGGCCTCAAGCAGCTCTTCCAGCAGCAGTGGCGCCGCCCATCCGCCTCGCCCCTCGCCCCTGGCCCGGAGCCCCCCGAGCCAGGCCCGCTTCCCGGGGAGCCGCCCCCAGGTCCGGCTGACACTGACCCCCCCGCCCCCTCCGCAGCTCTGAGCCGCGTGCTGCAGCAGATCCGCGGGGCACCCGGCATGAAGCGAGGGAGCAGCCTGCAGAGCCGTCGCAGCAAGCCGGCTTCCGGAGAGGCGCCCAGGGGTAGCCCCCAGACCCCCCGGCGTGGCCCTCAGGAGGCGCTGCTGCTGGCCGGCCGGCCGCGATCCTCCTCCACCACCGAGACGCCCAGCAGCCCCAGCCCGGGCCCCGCCGAGTCGCCGCCGGGGGGGGGCCACGTTGGAGCCGATGATGCTGAGCGGGTGAGTGCGTGTTTTCTGCCACCTCTGTCTGCGCGGGATGAAGGTGCCTGATGCTGTCTTGACACACCAGCTTTTTACTCATCTCTCATTACCTTTGCCGAGCGCTCCGTTTCGCCTCTCACCTGGCCGATGGTGTGGCTCCGCCCACGGGCGTTTCTGTTTCGCATCAGCTGACCCGGACTCCTCCCCTTAAGCCCCGTTTCGGTCCAGCCGGCCCTGCGGTTCCCTCTCCGTGCTTTGTGACAGAATCGCACACTGTGAGCCGTCCCTATCCGCTGTGATTACACCCTGCTGGCGTGTGGCTGTCTTTATCAGTACCGTGGTGTCCTGGCGTGCGCACCGTTTGCCCACCTGCCTGTGCTCCCCTCCGGCTGGCGCTCACTTGGTGGTGGGAGCGTCTCGATAGCAGTGCGCTCGTGCGGCTGATCGACATGAGACACGTGATGGAAATGTGCTGCCCCCTGGGGGGCAGATGGGTACGGTTGCAGGTGGCTCACACCTCCGCAGCACGTGGTGCGCCGTGCCTTTAAGGAAACCCACTCACATGTGCGTATGTGACTGTGCAGGCCTGTGAGTGCAGAAAAGACGGTCTGCAGCTGGTCCGGGCCCGTCCCGTCCATGGCGCCCCCTGTCTCTGAGAGTGCGTGTGTTTCTGTAGTTTGCTGCTTGGTTCTTTTGCCCCCCCCCCAGCTGGACTAATAGTGCTGAATAGGGCCATTCTCAGCCTGACCCCCATCAGGGCTGAATAGCGATGGTCTCCCTCTACAAAGCCCCTCTGTGAGCAGCTCTCTCCCTCTCTCTCCCTCTCTCCTTCTCCCTCTCTCTGTCTCTCCTTCTCCTGCTCCCTCCCTCTCTCCTTCTCTCTTTCTCTCTCCCTCCCTCTCTCCCCCCTACCCCCGCCATATAGTGACTGGCACTGCCCCTAGCCTGACTGCCCATTCATGCCGCGACCCCGCCGCTGACGTCGCTGCTCCCCGCAGACGGTTGCGGTGCGTCGTGGAGCCGGGATGCGCGCTGCGCTGTCATCATGTGCCTGATCTCAGTGAGCTGTTCTAGGCGCCGGTATGGACCTTATCTGCAGTGACCCCATTTAAGGTGGGGAGAGAGCCTGTGTTGCTCGGTGGGGCTCAGAGGATGGCAGCCACGCCTGGGGCAGAGCGTGTCCTCTGCCTCTCTCGACACCCTGGCACAAGCCTGTCTGTGGTCTGCCCTTTTTTGCCCAGACAGTGGAACGGGGGGGTTGGTCAGATGGATAGCAATCCCCAGGTATCCATCCATCTCTGGGTCTTGCTGGGTTGGAGGTTCAGATTTACTCTGGGTATTCTTGTTAGATTGGTGGTGATTATGCCATGGTCTGTATCATGATTCATGATGTGTGTGTGTGTGTGGGGGGGGGGTTTGCATAGATCACGTCTGGGGCTTCCTTACTTTTGGGGACATTTTTTGAGGTCCCCATATGGATAACCTCAATTTTATAAAAATCTGTGAATGCAATCAAATAATTAAAAATGCCAAAGGTCTTGTATTTGGGTTGGTTACTTATATTTCAGGTTAGGGCTGGGTAGGGGTTAAGGGTGTCGTGACTGGGATTAGGGTTCCTATAGAAATGAATGGGCAGTCCCCATTTAGATGGGTACGACTGGCAGGTGTCGGACTGGCATCTCATTAAGGCTAATCCCCTGCTTTGTGCTGCCTGGAACAGGTCCCGCCTTCCTCCATCCTGTGCTGGGTTAGTGGCTGGAAGACGGATGAAGATGGACGGATAACCAAGCGATAGAAGCAGACCATTAATGTCTGTGACATTAAATCTGTAAATCTTTGTGATATTAAATCTGTGTAAAGAACCAGTTCAGGGCCTGGGGAATTTCTGACACGACAGGAGTGTAGCTGGCTGTGCCACCCCAGAGATGGGGGCTCATGTTACTGTCCAGCCGTCAGGTGGTGCCGTGCCGGAGACATGGCCCGGTGGGGGCTCCATGAGTCTGGTGTGCCTGTCTGCCTGCTGGAAAGGCTGGCCGGCAGAGCAGGACCAGTCCCATTCGTGTAGCTTAGCAACCCGACAGTTTTAATTTAGTTATTTTATTGTGAGTCTGAAGTTGTTAATCCGCCCCCGCCTGCCTCGCTCTCGCCTCGGCTGCGTCTCTACAGCTGCAGCGTTTGGGCTTGTGGTCGCAGGGGGCGGGGCCTGGCCTGCAGGCATGGGCAGAGCGGCCCTGCAGACATGGGCAGAGTGGCCCTGCGTGTCACCGCAGGGGGCCGTCGGCAGATGTGCTGGTGAGAAGCTCACACATGTGACACTATGGAGGAACACACTGAAGCTCCTGAGTGCAGAGCAGAGAGTGAGGTCTTATGATGGATGTGAGGGAGGGGAGCATTGGGGGCCGCCACCGGAGTTACTCTCGTGCGAGGCGCCTGCCGACTCGGGACATTAAACCGTAACAGAGCTTCAGAGATAAATATGTAGGAGAATGCAAATCTGAGGCTCTCCACTAGCTTCTCTTTGGGACCCTCTGCTGGGGTGACCTTCCACGCTAAAGCTGGCTCCTGCCCTCTCCGGTGTCCCCCTGCCCGGGTGGGGGAGGCTCGGATGGGGGTCCGGCTGCTCTTTCAGATGGGCGCCCCCACACTGAGCGTCACCCCTGGGGTGGAAACGCTGGCCCCACTCTAGCCTGTCAGGCTCTGCGGGACTCCACAGCCGCATGGCCCCCAATGCCCTTACGCCAGCGCCTTCTGGAAGGGTCCATTAGCGAGACTGCTGTGTCCTGGCTATGGGCCGACCCATTCTGTCTCTGCTGTTCGATTTCGGATTAATGGGCTGAGGGCTGCATTATGGGGCTGTTGCCCCCCCCCCCCCAGCATTATTAATCCAGATAAGCACTCTGACCTGTTTGTACATGGATGCCTCCTCCATTTTTGCTTCCTCCTGAATGATTCTGATCGCCACTAGGTGGGACTAGTAAGCAGGCTACTTAATTGATTTATTTGGATTTGTTCCTACCGAATGCTGGTGGGTTTCCTGGTATTAAAAAAACATGCCGCTTCTTCCTCCTCCTGCCTTGACCACCCACCCATCTCCGTGGCCCGATGCATCTCCAGCTTTTTGTTTTCAGAGCCCCATACATAGTCCGGTATCTGATCAGTAGCAGATAGACCATTTTCATCACATGATGCCTTTTATGATTAGCAGCAAAAATTCAACAGAAATATGCTGTTGTTACTCAAAAAAATGAAACACTATAACTATACCCTTAATATTACATTGTGTAAATATTCCATATTTGTGAAGTGTAGTATCTTTTATGCTTTAATATGTAGTAGAGCTGGGTGATATCACGTCTCCATTATATAGCGCATGTACAATAATCACCAGGGCTTCAGATGACGCGCGAAACATTTCTCCGGACACCAGCTTTTCGGTACAATACGGGCGTTTACTTACGATCCCAGTTTCCGGAAGTAGATTAGTAATGCACCTAAAATATTAATGAGATGCTTTTTGTGACACCCGAAAGTTAGTACAAACTTGGCGTATCTTTATGTGTATTAGGTCTGGTTAGCGGAGCACACCACATGATACTGTTTGTTATACTACAGTACAAACTTGGTGTATCTTTATGTGTATTAGATCTGGTTAGCGGAGCACACCACATGATACTGTTTGTTATACTACAGTACGATAAGCACGGAAGTAGCTGTGAGGAACGGAACAGCTCAGCAGCCACAACATCTTTTAGAAGAGCATATCACCACACGCTGGTGGTGTGGTGGTACTTTTTGCAGTTTACAGTCCGACATGTTCTTTAAACATAAGGATATGCCAAATGTATACCTATTACTACCAAACCGTGAGCGTAAGTAAATCACCAGGGCTTTTATTGCACATGCAATTGAGATGCAATAACTCCCAGCTGTAATATGTAAGCTTCCTGGCTTATGCGGTCCACAGTGGACTTAAATAATTTTTTCAATGTTCAATTCCCCTGAGTGCTCTCCTTGCCCTGCCTCCAGAATATCCTAAAATCTGATTAGGGAAAGGCAGCCATTTCTGGATCTATACGCATCCACATTGTATGCTAGGGATAATAGCGTTTTTTGCTGTTTTTGTTGTTGTTGTTGTTGTTTCGAGTGTGCGGAGGGCAGCCGTGGGTCTTAGTGAGCGTGGGCTGCAGCCTCCCTCCCTGTCCATCACCCTCCACCTCTCCCTGTCGATCACCCTACATCCCTCCCTGTCCAACACCCTCCCTCCCTGTCCATCACCCTCCATCCCTCCCTCCCTCCCTGTCCATCACCCTCCCGCCCTGTCCATCACAGTCAGCAGGACCGGACGTTTAAATGGGGATTATGCATGAAGACCTGCCAGATACCTGCGGCATGCCCTGGGGATGCCTCTAACCCCGGCCAGGCCATGCACGATGCTCTTTGGATGCGGTCCATGCTTTTGCCCTGGTAGCCTGAGCATGGCCACATGTTCGATGGCACCATCTGGAGTATGGGTGGTGCGTCAGCCGAACGCACTGGATCGGAATTACTGCTGTGAGCTGAGGGGGTTTGGGTGGTGTCGGGAGAGAGAGTGAGAGAGAGAGCTGCCGGGGGGTCAAGGCATGGCACTGCTCTGTTAGGACCATGGGCGTCTGTTTTATCCTGACCCGCCTCTTCCCATTGCTTTGCTGTCTTATTATATACGCAGCACAGCTTTGCTGTCTGTTTTAAGTGTAAATCCCTTCTAGTAAATATAAATGGAAAGTTTTACTTTTCTCTTAAAGAAAAAAAAACTTTTCTCCTATTAGAATTTTCTTCAATGTACAGTTGGTGTGAGGTCACATGGGAAGATGGGAACCATTAAGCAGCCTGAGTGAGTTCTTTTTATTCTCACCACATGGGAGCGCACTCACACAAGCCATTGTTTCTACTCTTGGTAACTCAACGTGTGAGTTTGAATATTTGCTTGGCCTTTTTGAAATGTATATAGTATGGTTGCCTTGTGGACCACATTCGGGGGATTGCGATTAATTAAAAGTGATCCTGTGTCTCTGGCATGCTGCCCCGTCCTGAGCTGCTGGATTTAACGCCATAAGGAGTGAAGTGTCTCCGTAAAAAGGGCCCTGGGACCCGAAGCCCTCTCTCCCAAGGTTTCCTTGCCACTGTCGCCTCTGGGCTGCTCACTGGGGGTTTATGTGGCAGAGATTATGTAAGGCGCATTGAGACAATGAAAATGCGCTATATAAATAAAATTGCATTGCATCGTAATCAGTTTGCCGACCAGACTGACAGCCAGGGCCCCCTTGAGTCATCAGGCTGTCCTCATTCTTTGCGGCACAGAGCAATATGCAAGGTGTCGAGTGTCCAGTGACGGAGGGAGGGGTCAGTCGAGTGACGCAAATGTAGAACATCCAAGACCCACACCCATATTATTGTCTATGGAATATGTCTTTCAGTTGCTTTACATGTGCTTTAAATTAGTGTTTCCCAATTCGGTCCACATTTTTGCTCCCTCCCAGCTCCCGGTAAAGAAGCAGAAATGTGGACTGTCTGGCAGGGAGCTAGGAGGGAGCCGAAATGTGGACCGTCTGGGTATCCCCAAGGACCAGGTTGAGACACACTGCTGTAAATGTCTGTTGTATTAATGGATGCAGAAGGACACTCCTAGATGCCTGCTGTGTCAATGGGGAGACCCAGTTGTCATATTGGAAGGCACAATGGGATTAATTAGCCATTCCACACTGTGTGGAAATGGGGGGAAAGTTTTAATGACTGTAGGTTAATAGATGCAAGCTATCCATCTGTCTTGCAGCCTCTTATCCTGCTCAGGGTCATGGGGAGGCCTGGAGCGTATCCCAGGCAGTACGGGGTGCGAAGCTGGGGTATACTGTGGATAGTCTGGCTGGATGTTAGATGGGATTAGCTTAATCTCTTTAATGAATTGAACCCGCAGTTTCATTTGGACTGAGACCTCGGCTGTCACCCTGTGCTCACGCTGCCTTTGCGGCTGCTGGGGGCGGGATTTGCGAACTGATGGTTCCTGAGCAGCAGACAGGGCCTCCCGATCCAACCCTTAACCTTCAGCCCTCCACCAAGGTCGCCGGCGCTCAGATTCCCCCTCTGCCGAAGTCCCCTTCCCCGCGGCATTGCGGTTTCCAAAGAAACGGCTCTCTTGGCTATGTTTCGGGGTCGGAGGTCATGAGCGAGGTCAGCTGTTGCCGGCGGCTGAATCAGACGTCTTACTTTCGAGCTGCATATTCCCGCCATGGATTTTTCGCCCTTGTGTGTCTGTGAGGAAGAAGAGGCCCATCCTGGGGGAGCCATCAGGTCCCGAGCCCCCCTCTGTCCAGGAGGAAGGAGCTGCAGGCCCGCCATGGTCCTCATGTCTGCCTCTCCCCCTCTCCTCCTCTGTCTCTCAGGAGAGAAAGCCGCTCCTCCCTGGTCCTCATGTCTGCCTCTCCCCCTCTCCTCCTCTGTCTCTCAGGAGAGAAAGCCGCTCCTCCCTGGTCCTCATGTCTGCCTCTCCCCCTCTCCTCCTCTGTCTCTCAGGAGAGAAAGCCGCTCCTCCCTGGTCCTCATGT
>JAODKL010000107.1:12410957-12422682 GCA_026780765.1 Petrocephalus schoutedeni
CCTGCAGGTGCTGAGATGGCGAGCCCCAGCACCGAGGCCGGGCTGACGCACATTAGTGTAAAGGTGGGCGTGTGCAGGATCCACTACCTGCAGGTGCTGAGAAGGCGAGCCCCAGCACCAAGGCCGGGCTGACGCACATTAGCGTAAAGGTGGGCGTGTGCAGGATCGGCTACCTGCAGGTGCCGGGATGGCGAGCCCCAGCACCGAGGATCAGCTGACGCACATTAGCGTAAAGGTGGGCGTGTTGTGACCCAGTAGGTGAGATGGTCCCGTCTTGATGGTACATTCTGACCCACTAGATGAGGATGGTCTCACCCCGGTGGTGCGTTTGGCCCTGGTAGGTGAGGATGGTCTCACCCCGATGGTGCTTTCTGACCCACTAGGTGAGGATGGTCCCATCTCAATGGTGCGTTCTTTCCTAGTAGGTAAAGATAGTTCCATTGCAATGGTGCATTCTGACATGATAGGTGAGGATAGATGCATCTCGGTTGTACGTTCTGACGATGGCCCCTAAGGACCTGCTAGTGCACGGCCAGCATTGTGCTGCGACGCCCCCTGCTGGTCATTTTCTATGTGTGCGAGATGCACTAGGAAAGCTTGGCTTTGTTTCAGGGTTGCATTTACAGACATTTTAATTTTCACTTTGTGATTTATTTTCCCTCACATTTTCTTCTTAAAAAAAAAAATCTTACTTTTGGTGCCTGTAACTCTTGACCTGTAAGGCGATAGTCCAGTGGGGTGAAATGCCTTGTGTTCCCCTCAGAGCTCCCCAGCTTCCCCACACAGCCCCCTCCCTGCTCACAAATGCATGCTTGGAGTCAGTCTTCCACCCCAGTAGCTGGCATCATGCACTGACCCCTGATCTGATTAGCTCTGGCTCCTCCTGAGCGCAGGGCTTCCCAGCACGGGAGGCGGCTGCTCCCCGGTCCAGCCTCTGTCCATCTAGAACAAAAGGCCCAAGCCCTGTGACACACTTCTGCTAGTGTCTGCCACAATAGAGTCAACTTGCATAAAAGGGTCTGCAGGAGCAGTGGTGATGGTCCAGAGGGAATATGATGACAACACAGCCTGCGGATTTGGCCGAGCTCCTCCAGGAAGGTCAGCTAGGGTATCACTGTCTAAATAATGTCGCGACCCCACCCCCACCCCTGCGTTCCATAGCTGATCTTTCTCTGCACTGTCTGGCTGTCACGTGGTGTCACCAGCAGGCCACTGGATCTCCATGGCCTGGCTTTTAACTGCTGAGCCTTCTCAGGAGTGTCCAGCTATGTGTCCAACTCTCACTGCTGCCGCAAGGCTTTTGTGTCACTTTCAGACGGCCGTGATGTTGCTGAGGTGACCCTTTATTTGTTTGTTTTGTGCGTTTGTCTGCTTCTAAATTGACCTGGTCTGGTTAAGCACATTGTTGCTAGTGTTTATCTTAGCTGGCCCTTGACATCGAGGGAACCAACAGGTGCCGGACGTCTCAAGCAGAACTTGCCTTGGGTTCCCCACAGACCTGTCATTTGGATTCTGCCATCCAAATTAAGACCCCATTTTGAAGTGCCTAGCTTGCCATCGTGCCATCATCCACAGCGCAGACGTCACCTTTAGGGGCCGACTGACTTATCAAACAGGGAGTCTGATTGCCTTAAACTCTGCCCTGCATCACAACCCCCCAAGCCAGGCTTCATGTTCGGTTCTTTAGTACAGTGCTGATCCAAGGTGAACGAGTGTGCCCAGCTGAGCACTCAGGTGGGAAGCTAATTAAACCGTAATACAACAGCTGCAGGGCTCACCGTAAGGAAGGCCAGATGCCCGCATGAAGAGGTCAGTGCTCTGTGGGCTCCAGAGGCGTGGACTAGTGTTTCTAGTGGGAATTTGCATCTGGTTTTATGGACTAATTTGACAACTGTCCTGCCAGTGATGTAGAAGTAATGTGATCATGGTGACATGGTGTTCCTTCGGAATGTAGGTCATTCAGTTGTCCACAAGAGGGCAGTGTAACCCAGGGTAACTGTCATGTTGGGAAGGTCATGCTTAACTGATACTTTTATTATTATATGTCCAAGCAGTGTAGTGTCAAAATGAAGCTCTAAACCAAAGGGCAAGACCATGAAACTAATCACTGCAAGTTTTCCAGTTATTTTGAGACTTAGGGGGTGTTGTAAGCAGCTTTATCATAAAGCTGGTGCACACAGGTACTTTACCAGTGCTTGGAATAAACCCTTCACCTTTGAGCATAAAAATAGTAAATGGACACGGTTTGCTTTAATTCCCACAGAACTGACATTCACACCCTTGTATAAAGTTGAGCTTAATATTAGTGCCGCCATTAGGTCGTGCTTAAGTTACAAGCAGTTTCAAGTTGTTTCTGCTTATAAAAAATGCCCAAGTAAATATAGATGGAGAGGGAGCCGTGGTGGGGGAAGCACGTGCTCTCTGGGGCTGAGCTAAACACGAGCGTTAGCTGTTTACAAATGGCCACTGGGCTGGAAAGCACCAGCTCTTTATTAAGGCGTCACCATGTTTTCCTGCTGCTGAGGCTCATGGTGACTCCCGCGCAGCAACATTTGTGCTTCACATATTTGGCCTGTGTTTTTATCCAGAACGGCGTACAAGTGCAGCAAATGGAACATCACAAACATAGGTGCTGTCCAGGAGGTGACGAGGCGTAAGTACAGCTAGGCTGAGCTTCCAGTAAATGCCCTGGTCCAAGTGTAAGCAGTATTGGAGATGGAGCTACACGGAAGCTTAGAGGATTAAATGAGATTATTGACCAGAAAGAGTGTAAGAACAATCAGAGAAGGAGACTGGAGAAAATAAACTGTCATCAGGCAGGGAGCGACTCGAGGAGCGTGTGAACCCTTGGTGCTGCATTAATGTGCACTTTGAACTGCCTGGACCCCCCCCACCCGCCAATGAATCCCCACAATATATACACATCTGGGGTGTTTGGGATGGGATGACATACCAAAATACTCAGCTTGTTATCCTTCCCGCCAGAGCTGCTTCAGCTAAGCCATCTTTCTGCCAGTCACATGACCATAGCCTGTGCGCTGTGGATATTTATAGCTTATGCTCGGGTCAAGTGTGTCGGTCAGCGGCACAGCGAGGCTGCCTTTATCGCAAATCAGACCAGACAGATCCGCGCCGCGCTGCGGGAGCCACGGCCTGCCGGGGTGTCCGCTCCGGGCCTGCCGGGGTGTCTGCTCCGGGCCTGCCGGGGTGTCCGCTCCAGGCCTGGGGTGTCCGCTCTGCTATGCCGTCGCGCTGTGCTCTGGCGTCAGCCACTGCCAGTAGGTCTGAGCCTGAGGGGGATGGGGGGCCGAGTGCAGGGAGCCCCACGCCTGCTGCTGGTCGCTTCCTGCTGCTGAATAGGCTGCCAAGCTGCTCATTTTCTTGCCCTTTCCGTCTCGCTGGCTGTAGTGTTGCCCGCCGCCGCTCTATTGGAGCCCAGCTTGCCGGCTGCATGTTACGTAAGCACCGGAGGAATGCCTAGGCCCAGACCGGGAGCTGCCCGTTTTGGCCAACATGCACCGCAGTGAAATCCAGTGTCTTTGCACCCGTTCAAATGGGGTAGATCCGCTTCTGATTTCAGCTGAGTCGGATGCGGCTGTGATTTAGGATATGTTCACATTTCGCATTTTGATATATACATTTCCTCTGAAGGCTGGCCAGAGTGTGCCACCGGGCTGTTTGTCTAAGCTCTCGTCAAGCCCGCGGGGTGAATAGGGTAGCTTTCACACAGCCTTTAGCATTTCGCAGCAGAAAAACAGGCAGCCCCTGCTGTAGTCTCTCAGCTTCTCAGATTCTCCCATATTTACCCTCTTCTGTCAATTATAAGGTTTGCTGGGACCACTGGTAGCAGCACACTGTGCTTCAGTGGGGCGTAAATGTCACTGCATGTCTGCATGTTCTCTGTGTGTCCTGGTTTGATACCCATGGTAATGTGAATAAACGTGACAGCGAGTGTCTGAGCCCCCCCTCCCGGCCATCTCCCGTGGTGTACTGCTCGTTAGCCGTCCCCTCCGCGGTGTCCCTCAGCTCACCCCGGTCTTCCCAGCATGCCCTGGCCCTCGGATATCACCGATTCTGCAAGGCCGCGCGTGACAGCTGCCCCACCTCTGCAATGTTACGCACCCTGAGTCAGCCTTCTAATGGAAACTTCCATTGTCTCCTCCAGGAGTCCCTATGGCCCATAGAGCTCTGTGGACAGATGTTTAAGGTTAATAAACTTTAGAAGGACTTCCCCTGGTGGTGACTTTAAAACCCACTGTTGTGCAGAGCTGCATTATTATATTATTATGCATTGGAAGTGAATACTTCTGAATAAGTCGGTGTTTTTCTCTTTTGTTCTTCTGTTTTTTTTTTGCTCTGACTGAATCATTTAAAAAATGTCAACAAAATATTTCTTTTAGAAAATGCATCCGTGGCTGATGGGGCCACATTACATTTGAGATTAAGGTACAGGGTTTTATTGCATGACTCTACGGTCCTTCTCTCTTTGATACTCCCTTCTGGAGATGTATGTCAAAGCAGGATATATGGTGGGGTTTCCTCGATTCTGGTCCTGGAGAGCCAGTCTGTAACACGATTTCCCTGCTCAGACACACCTTATTCAGCTAACCAGCTAACTGCCAGGTTTAGTAGATATCTTTGAACAGGGAAATTTGCAAATCTTTCTCGTTAATCCTGCGTCTGGCATGTCAGAGGAGCAAGTGGTTCCTCATAGCTTTCACAAGAAATGTGTGTGAAAGAATCCCTTCTGTTTTCTCCCCTGCCTCGCAGCTGATATTAGATTATCATCTCACTAGATAGCTGTGGTGTTTTGACACAAGGACAAAGTCTGCGTAGTGGATCACTTGGCTGGTTAATCGTCTCTCGCCAAGACAATACCGTCCATGGGGTCTAAGTGATAAAACGGGAGAAGGTAAGAGGGTGATTTCCTAACTGGCTCTTAGCTGTGACAGTCGTCTATGGTGGTTTGCAAGCATTTTGTCCATTTGATAGATTCTGGTAATGCAGGCAGTCAATATTGAACTACAACTATCGGGTGTAATATTTTATGGTGCTTTAGTGCAGTTTTCCCAACCTGGTCCACAGGGACCCCTTGGAGCTGGGAGGGAGCAAAAACGTGGACTGTCTGGGGTCCCCAAGGACCCTATTGGGAAAGCACTGTTTTAGTGGGTTAACTCATTTCATTTTGATTCAGCAAACTCATGAATGAACCTTTTAACATCAGGGCCCCGTGTCCTTAAGATTGCAGAGTTCTCCCAAGTCTTACATAAGTTACCTTTCCTCTAAGCTTGTTTTCTGAGACCTGCTGCCATTGCGGTCTTTCCCTCATTAATCCCATTCATGAAACCCCCACCCATCAATAGCCATGCGGGAGCCCCTTCTTGCCCCCACTGTACTTCCTGCTTCGCCTCTGCCACTAATTTGTTGTCAGCAGCACGTATGCGCACACACACACATGCACTCAAGCATCCTTGCTTTAGTGTCTCTTTCCAGTCCGGTCACATGACTTCCCATACACCGGAAGGGTTCTGATCCGAGAGAAAGCCGGCCTTCCTTTCAGACGGCCATTTATGCACCGTGTCCCAGTGGAGTGGGAACTTCGGGAGGTCGAGATACGAGAGAACGCCGAATGTTTATGCCTAGTCTGTCTGTTGGGTGGACGGAGCCCACGATGAAATCTGCATAGGAAACGAGACCTTGAGACTCTCCTGCTGGCCATAATGGCCGATTCGCTTGTCTTGGCTGTCATTCCAGAAAGATCGACCCTCTCCTGGAGTCCACCCCCTTCCCCCTCCATTTCAAATCATTTCCTGAACTGTAGCATCAGTTCTGGGGGAGTGCTGGCCCAGAAACTGCTTGGGAGAAAACAAACTGTGCCCCCCCCTTCCTTGCCCAGTCTTTTTTTTTCTCTGCTGCCCCATGCCCTCCTCTACCCTCCCTCCCTCCCTCCCTCCCTCCTCCCCCTCTCCCTCTCTTTCTCTAAAGTCTGGCGTGTAAACTTTCACAGCTATCATGTCCACCCATGAGGAGCTTGCCACCGTGCTGGCCGTCCTTTGTCCTCACTAGGCCGTCTGAGAGCGACCTCCTTGCCGGAAGCGCTGGCTCCGGGACACGCCGGGGGGCGCCATGCGGGGGTGCCAAGCGCCCTGCCGCTCCTGTGCTCAGGAATCCTTTCATTTGCGCATGGGTGCCCCGTCCACGCCTCGACATTGACCGCCACGGCTCTTCCCGGAGTCCTGCTGGATGGGAGGTGCCCATGGAGGTCATTCTCAGTCTGGTAACTGCTGACTGCTCTTCTCGGCCTCATAGCCGGAATACTCGAGCCATCGCCGATTCTCCCGCTTGGAGACTTGCCAATAGCCCTAGCAAGACGACTAGTTGAGTATGGGTTTGTGTAATGAGCATGGTGCTGCTTGAGAACAGAGGTATTTATTATGACTGGCTAGATAACAGTTCTGGTTTTGACAACTTAAATTTTTTGGGTTTTTCACTGATGCGCTTGACTTCTGGAGAGAGATTGATTAGCTCTGAGGGCTGCAGTATCTCCCCTTCAGCCCGTGTTTGCATTTGCATCCTGTTATCTCTGGTTCCTCTTGCTGTTGTCAGCCAGACTTTGGCCGCCGAGGGCAGTTTTGTAGGATTTATCAGTTTCATCCCCTCGAGAAAAGGAAAAGCCCTAAGGAATAATGAAATCCACAGCGTTGAGTCAGCTATGAACTGGGAGGCAGGAGGAAGACTGAACTGTTGATCTCGATATGAAGGCTTTTAGTGTAGAACTAAAGAGCTCTGGTGTAATATATCCTCAGTCTCATTTTCAGTCTCCGATTATGCAGAGCGTTATTCTCGTGTGTGTATTCTGTACAGGGATGATGGTCTGACCCCGTCATGGTCTGAGTTTGTGTGCATAAGCAGACTGAATCTTCATTGCTGGCGGTCATGCCCAGTTACGTAATTGTCCATAAATGCTGAATGGGGTTATTGTGCTGATTAAGCCCCCCGCAAAAAAAAAAAAAAGACAACCGGATTTCTCCTAAATGGGCCTTTTTATTTGTAAATATTACAGTGTCTTAATTTGATTATGGCTGGAATGTTTGTCCATACTGTCTCAGAAACTAAGCAGAAATTGAAATCAATGCGACGGCAGGTTTATCTCTATGGTGAGAACAGAGGCCTGTTAGCCTGTGGTGTCCATCTGCATTTTACAAGTTTAATCCCATGTTTTTCTTCCTGCTAAATACAAAGGAGACAGCTACCATATATGATTCATAGACTGGAGGCCAAGGCTGAGTTTGACTCTTCCAGGTGTTGTTACTCAAGAGTGTAGACGGCCCAGATGCCCTACATGCTACCGTATGTTTAATCATACCTAAGTCAGAATGCTTATACTGTAGGTTAACTATCCATATTAAAAATACACATATCAGTGATGTAATTAGGTGAAGTGTATGTAAAACTGATCGGCATAATATAGAATACTTTATTAGGGTTGAATGTAATTGTGAATTTGCAGTTTGTTAAAAATAACACCAGATTCAATGTTTGTATAGAATTAAGAGTAACACTGTTAAACATTCTCAGGAAACCAGCCCAATTTCCTGAAAGTGAAGCAGGGTAATTAAACAAGAATCCAGCTTTAGATTTTTCACTAACGAGTTGCCTCGAGATTAGTCTTAATTAAAATAGGCGAAAACCATTAAATCCCGCAGCCGGCATATGAATTCTCACACAAAGGCCGTCTGAGTGTCTGGCATTCTGTGGTGTTTTGATGTGCAGCATCTATTGTTGGTGTCTCACTTCAGAAAAATTAGAGCCAGATCTCATTAAGGCAAACCACAGCAAGGAGCTGGTCTGCTGTGTCCATCCCATAATCTGACAGTGCTCCCGGTCTCCTTTCCATTGGTCTGCTAAGGCAAATCGGTGCATACGTGCAAAGAGGCAGGCTTCTCGTAAGAGCCAGCTAATGGAGGGAGTGAGATGAGGTTTGCGGCATAATGACTTTATGAGGGGACACTGGATATTGGTGCCTTAGGCCTAAGGGGTGCCGTGTGCTGCCAACTTTTTGCATGCAGCCGCTCTCCCAGCAAGAGAGCAGAGGGTGAGCTTCTCTGACTTCTTTTTTTTAAAGGTGATGCATTTGTTTGCCCTCATGGCAGTAAGCTTTGGTCTAATATGGTTAAGGTTTCTTTTTCTCCTGAATTTCTGCTCTTGCGAGCTCTCTTCCCCCTGCGCTCTCTGCATGTTAGCCATCTTATCTGGCCTGAAATCTGTTCAGATTAGCACATGCAGCATTCAAAGACCAACAGGACAGACGCGGAGCTTGAGAGGCCCGTCGTTATCAATCTGCTCTCTTGTTGAGTAAATAGAGTGCCAAAGGCTATCATCTGTAGATGGTGCTAATGCGGCCTTTATTTGGGTGTAAATATCACCTGACGCGGCTGGCAGGTTCTCTTCCTCCTTCCCTCAAGGTCAGATCCAGTTTTATAGAATCTAACCAGCTTTTTAATGCACACTGACACTTCTGGGCAGCTTTGAGGGGTGAAGACATTCCACCTGAAGCATGGTGTTGCTGGTGAGATGGGTTGGGCCTTTGTTCCATGGCTTTGTTCCACATTCCTCCCCCAGCTGCACTGGGCTAAACCGCGGGCAGGGCCAGTGGCCACCATGCCGGGATTCCTCACTGGTTGATTCACTGGCCCGCACTGGCCCTGCACATGCCCCGGGTCTGAGAGATGGGTTCCCCGCTTTTGGGAAGCGGGCTGCAGTGTCGCAGGTGAGCTGGCGCCTGTGCGCGGCATCTCCCGGTCAGCCAGAAATCCTTCCTCCCCGCGGAGGAAATGAACCAGCCCCTTGCTGCAGCTCCAGCTCTACTGGATGGCACTGGCTCTTCTCACAGCAGTCGCATCACAGCCTGGGCCTCTTGGACAGAGGTTTGGTGTAGCTGCCTCCATACTCTGCAGACTGGACCTTCTGACTCTCAGCTGATCTATCGTCCCTCGTACTTCCCATTTCCTGGCCACGGAGAGCAAAAATATGTGAAGCTGTATTAAAGAGATGTGTTTTCTGCGCATTTAGCCAGGATGCCGTGGGGGAAACGCAGGCGGCCAGCAGACCATTTAGCTCGGCTGTTTTCAGCCTGCGTCCTATTTGGAAAGACCTACCTCGACCTGCCAAATGAGATGGATGGTGATGTCACTCCCCCCAGTGTTACTCACCCGCTGTCAGAATCACCACGGAATCGACTTTTGCCCAAATTTCTTTACTTTATTACCGCAATCCTCCACAATATTTCCCCCCTAGCTGCCAGGTGGCGAGGGGAGGGGCTCTCCCCTTATTGGCTGATTGGCTGATGACGCTGTCGCTGATCCCGGCACCGAGGCTTCATGCTAATCCCGGTGAAGAGAGCACTTCTCAGGGCACGGTCCTGACTAATTCAGTTTCGTGCCACTTCACACCCTTGTGATTATGCCTATTAACTATTATTTATGGTTGCGTTACGTTTGAGTTTGTAAACATTATTAACAGTATCATTATGTTCTTGCCGTGCGTTTTGGAATGCTTTGGTCAAAAAGCAGTTCGGAGAAATGGTTTATTGCCTCATATACAGGTTTCTTGTCTGACTGGTTGTATGTGATGGAATTCCTTACTGGTATGTGGCTCAGAGAAAATGTCTTTATCAGATGACAAACTTTCACATGAAAAACTTTTCCTCTTAAGCAAAAACAAAGCTTAAGTGTTGCAGTTAATTTATTTACAGACACTTCTAGCCAAAGTGACAAAAAGTTTTTTTAATGTTATTTATATATTTATTTTGAGAAAGCAAAGTCAGCCAGCCCCTGGAGCGATTGGGGTTTAAGGGCCTTTCTTGCTCAAGGGACCAGTGCTAACATCACTCTGCTGACCATGGGATTTGAACCAGCAACCTTCTGACCACAGATACAGTGTTGTAACCCCCTTACCCCATTAGTTAATTGTGAAGTATTAAATGGTTATGTGTAATTATTTTTATGTGGGTAGCGGATGTGCTAATCAAGAAATGTGTGGTTTCTCAGTTTCAGTCCTCTAATTATCATTAACTCCAAGCTGACACTGGGCTCAGCCCAGCTTGTCTGCTACTCAGGAGCATTCTTCTCTGAGCAGAGCCATTTCCGTGACCTAGAGGCCCCAGGTATAATCTAGGGGCAGAGGATTGCTATCTTTCGCACTGGCTTTAGTACAGCAGAGTGTCGCTGTGGCCCAGTGCTGCTGGTCCTGAAGTTCTGTTACAGTTACATCATTGCGGAGAACATAGACTTTTCCTGTTGTTCAGGTTTCCAGTTGGGAATACTCGCATTCCACCTCACTAACCAGCAGGCTGGAGGCTTTCTCTATGGAATTTTTTTTTTTTTTTTTCCGTCTGTGCAGCAACAAGGACCTTTGAGAGGGAACAAGCTTTGAGTTTTTTTCGCCCCGTAACCATGTGTGTGGAAGGGTTGGGCTTCTTTTAATCTTTTTTTGTTTAAACAAACTCAGTAAGCAGGAGTTCCCAGTTTGACCACCCTGGCCCAGTGTATGGAAATATCCGGCCTTTTTTTATGGACCTGTAAGCGGGAGTTCCCTGTAGGACCACCTTGTGCCAGTATAGAGAAGGCTCAGACTCTTTTTATCAATCTATATTAAAAGGAAAATCCCAGTCTTGTGTTTCTGGGAAGTTATTTTTTTTATTCACGGCAATCAGCTGACACCGCTCCCCCCCTCACCCCCACCCTCCATGGTTACCCTAAATGGGAGTGGCCTACTTTGAGTTGAGTTACAGGGTATTTAATATCAGTCATTTATTCCACCTGACATTCAGTAAGGGTATCCTGTTAATCATGGAATGTCATCCTATGAGGGCGTACAGCATTGCGGTTGGGAGTGATGCATCACGGGATTGATCAAGGTGCACGACAAACACTATTTTGTGCAGGTGTTGATGGGAGTCGTGTATGTAAGAGAGCAGCTAAGCTAATGGAAATGCCTGTCATGCCAATGGCCATGTTGTTTAGCCCCCTGATAGTATTTAGCTTATTACCATACATTTCCAAAAACCAAGTGAGGCGTGCCACAGGCTGGGTTTTGACCTTCTGTATTAAATCCTGGTTTGCAGTAGCTAAAACAATGGTAGAAAGATGTGCCTGGGCTCTCTGTCATCTCCCAGCTGCTTGTTTAGTATAATCCTAACAGTCAATCGGGTGTGTGTTTGGATCAGGCTTTAGAATCTGTTCTTTTAACAGCTTCAGGATCAGCTTACAGCCTCCAGTCGTTTCCATAATCAGACATCTGCGATTGCAGGTATTGATGCCGGATTCAGCCTAGTTTGGGGTTTCTGTTCATCCCTGTCCTACATACTCATTCATACTATAAATGCATCATCAGACTAAACTGAAGTTGCAAAACAGCCTCTCACCACCCCTAAAACTTTCTCCTCCCGTGGGACCACACCTCTCAATTATGCGTCTGATCTCACCCCATCCATTTCATCATAATATAGGTTCACACATAAGTTCAACATTTTTTATATCATCTCTTTTGTTCCTAGATACTAGATCGAATAGAGTATATATAATGTAGTGTAAAGGGAATATGCCTTTCGGGGTGTTTAACGAAATGTTTGAACTGATGAGGTAGAACCAGGCTCAGCTCCAGCTCTCGGTAACAGGGTGGGCCATGAAGATTTTTTATTTTTTTTGGGGGGGGGGGGGGGGGG
>JAODKL010000107.1:12422782-12450208 GCA_026780765.1 Petrocephalus schoutedeni
GGGCTGTTTGTGAGGATTCTGACCGAGAGAGCCCAGAGGAGAGCATTCCTGCAGGCACGCAACTGCATAGAGGAGAGCCTATCACAAAATCCTTTTGTTTTCGCGGTTTCACTTTAATTCAGTGGCAAAGTGTGTGATACATATATGCGCGTGTGTCGAATTATGACTTTTTTAACTGGGGAGTAAACGCTCCGGACTGAATGAGTCCAAATGGGAACTAAAACGTATTTCATTATGCTATGAAAGAAGGACAAATTAAAATAGCAACGTTACTGCGGGTCTGTACTGTTAAAGCCGCCCACTCATGACGTCGAAAAGAGCATTACGTGTATTCTTCAAAATATCACATCTCAAAATAATTTACCGTAAGTTATGCTGTTATTAAACCATGCTATGAAATTCTGCGCTGCCTCGAACCTGCGGAGCGAAAATATGAATTTCATGGCATTTCTATTTCCGTGAATCACATGCTAACAGATCAAGATTCTGTTTAATTACAGCGAGCGTTCAAAGGCGGTGACGTAGTCACGGGGTGCCACGCCCATATGGGGCGGATCCCGGTAGTACAGCGAGTTGTCAAAGGCGGTGACGTAGTCACGGGGTGCCACGCCCACAGGGGGGGTGTCCGGGGAAGGATCAGGTGTAGCGCAAGTTTCAGGGAAACTTCGGAAGAGTAGAGAAACTCGACAGAGAGATCGGACTGGCTCTATGGGCTTGGATTTTATAGCATTTTAAGCACTTATATGACGTTTTTATGTTTATTTTTTTAAATGTTATGGTCGTTTTCGGAAAATGCATTGGGAACAGCTCCTCCGTTTAAGAAAGGTAAGATCAAAGCACGTCTCGTGTGTTCAAACTTTATTTTCAACTCCGTCGTGGTAAAATAGATCTCAGTGGAAGATGTTATGCTGCTTATTAATAAAATCGTGGAGGCGCTCATAATTACATTTTATTCCGTTTAGCTTGTTTTGTAACTTGTACAATTTGTCGGCAATTACAGCGGTTTCAAATTTAATTTCACATTTCTTGTCTTCATTCATTGCCTTATACACTGAAGCATAATGCGTTTCCTAGAGAACTGTTAACCTGTTGCTTTTGTTTTCTGCATCAAACATTTCTGAAAGGAGATTATTATTGCTGTAGTTGTTGTTATTATAAATAACGGTAATTTGATTCAGTACTTATATAAATTATGGACAGTGTCGAACTGTTGGTACAACAGAAGTTTGCGGCACGAAAAATGTACATGAAGTGTGGTTTATTGATCGAGTTTATCTATTAGATAGTGTTCAGTCCAGAGTTCTCGGTAATTACGATGGTTCAGCAATTGTAACAGGCTTTTGCAAGTCAATTCTTTTTTTGTGGTGACCATACCACCAGCATAGATTATGAAAGATAATGCAGGCATTGGGTCTAGCAAAATCTGGTAAGAGAACACAGTTCTTTTAAGATGAGGGATTGCAATAGTTATTGATTAACTGGAATATTATCCTGACAAGAGTATCATACAAAAGCGTTGTTACTGAGAAAGTCATCTCCATCAAGGAAATTATCCCTTATACTGTTTGTGGTATGTCAAAGCTGGATATAGCCCCATTGTGTTTTTTAATAATGATAATAATAATAATAATAATTTAAAAATACTGGCACATCAAATGAAATCAAATTACTTTATCATAATAGTGAAATGCTTGTGTGCCATGTACTAAACAGCAGTGAGGAAGTAGTACAATAAAAGAAATAGTGCAAATATGGAGTATGCAAAATATAAGAAATTGAATATGGTGCAAATAGTAAATTTGAGTGAGTAAGGATGTGCTTGCCTGTTAATGGCAGTGAAAGGGTTCATGGACCAGAGTTCAGCAGTCTGATAGTCTGCTGGAAGAAACTGTCCCATAGCCTCTACCCACAGTATCTGTTTACTGGCATTTAATGTTATTTTTGAAGCCTAAACGTATCAAATAGTGAAGAAACAGTTCCTTAAATAACTTCAGTGCTAAACTGTTTTGGCTTTTCCAGAAGCTGTTGTCCCCCATTATAGAGAGTAAGGTTCAAGTTTTATTCCTCTCTGTCTCACCCATTCAGATCGAGCGGTTAGAGGTCAGTGGTCTGGTGCAGACGGCCAATGCGGTGGCTTGTGGTGCCGATGGCTCCTACACCGTGGAGGACAGCAGCCCGGACCCCCAGCGCACGAAGCAGGCCATCACCCATCTGCAGCAGAAGATCCTCAAGCTGACAGAGCAGATCAAGGTGGAGCAGACGGCGAGGGACGACAACGTGGCCGAGTACCTGGAGCTTTCGCACAATGCTGACAAGCAGCAGCTCACTCGCATCAAGCAGGTGTTTGAGAAGAGGAACCAGAGGTCTGCACAAAGCATCCAGCAGCTGCAGAGGAAGCTGGAGCACTACCACCGCAAACTCCGCGAAGTGGAGCTCAATGGCATCCCCCGGCAACCTAAAGACGTCTTCCGTGACATGCAGCAGGGCCTGAAGGACGTGGGGGCCAAGGTGACCGGCTTCAGCGAGGGTGTGGTGGACAGTGTGAAAGGCGGCCTCTCCAGCTTCTCGCAGGCCACGCACTCTGCGGCGGGCGCCGTCGTCTCCAAGCCCAGGGAGATCGCCTCGCTGATCCGCCACAGGTTCGGCAGTGCGGACAACATAGCCGGGCTGAAGGACTCGCTGGACGAGCCGCAGGGCGAGGAGAGTGCTAGGCCCTTGGGCGTCAGTACTGGCCTGCATTTCGGCAGCGAGGACGACTGTTCCAGTGCCACCTCAGGCTCTGCTGGAGCCAACAGCACAACTGGAGCCCCAGGGGCCCCCCCCAGCTCGAAAACCAACACGCTGGACAACATGCAGAGCTCGGACCTCGACATGCTCTTCCATGAGATCCGGGAGATCAACCAGTGCCAGGGCCGCCTGGAGGAGTCATTTGAGGAACTCAAATCTCATTACCACAGTGACTATTCCTTCATAATGCAGGCCCTGCAGGAGGAACGCTTCAGGTACCTACTGTTGTCAAGTCTCTTTATTGCTGTTTGTTTGATAGCTTTGAATGTCACTTATAGCGGCACCGTTTGGTGGAAGCAATCTTGGAAGGCTTTGTGAACATCTTTTATGTTAGGGAGCAGAACCAGGGGCATCCTGTTCACTGGAGGCTTTAATACTAGAGCTCTGAGGAAGGTTCTGTAGACTAGCATATGGAGATGGACCATGCTGGGTCTGTAGCATTTCTAAACTGCATTTTTTTGGCCGACATCAAGGAAGTAGTGTTTGGTTCTTGCGTGAGCCTTGGGCACTTCAAATACCTACAGGTTGTTTTGTATACATACTTACAGTAATTGTTATGTTTATATGCCAGATCTATATCAGTAGTTGTGGGGCAACTAGGTTAAGATCAATGAAAGATGTCATCGGCTTTGGAGGTCAGACTACCCAAAGTCCTGCTGGGGAGATATGAATGTATTTTTTATATATGGCAATGAAATGTTATCCATGACAATTCTATAGATAAGCTTGTGGGTGCAGGTTTGTTTATGCTGGCATGTGTTAGTGTGTAATGACATCATTATGTCAGTGGAAGCATTGAGGTGATGAATGGAAAGAGGGGCCTCTTTCCCATTTAAATCCAATCAGTCTGCTACTGTAGCCTGGACACTATTTAACCTGATTGCCCGTGTAGCAGTGTCACCGTTCTAAAGGAATTGCTCAACTTATTATCTCAAAGAATTTCGTCTGAGGTTGTGAGGGTCGTGTTTGTGACCAAAGTCATCATTGCTCAGACAGTGGATTCCCAGTAAACTGAGGTCACTGAGATCTCTACCGATCAGAGAAAAGGCGTGATGCATTGTAACTCAGGCTCCGTTACGGATCTAGACTGCTCTCAAAAAATACAGTCCTGCCCCCATACAGTGTGTCAGCAGTGCTCCTATGAAATTGGCCCATAGTTTCTGAGAGAGTGAGGGACATGGGAATGTGGTGCCCTGTGTGTGTCTTCCTCCACCTCTGATAATGTATTTTAAATAATACTATTTGTGGGGTCACCTTTGCACCGGCAATGCTGCAGCCATGTAAAGGTCAGTCTGGTAACTGAGATTTCCAGCCTGATGTTGAAGGGACGGCCGAGCCAAAAGTGAAGTAGTCAGCACTGACACGGTGCCCCTATCAGCTGTACCCTATCACCCCTGCTATTCAGTTCCTGGCAAGACTTGAGCAAAACTATGATTCTAGATGGGTTGAAGGGCTGAGTAAGGTGCTGCTCACTTCCCCAGTTTCAGCTGAGATGAGCTGGGCATGTCCGTACACTGCAGTCATCCTGTTTGTCATACAGTAATACTGACACAGAACTGTAATTGCTCTAAACATACATCTGTTGTCATTAGTCATCTTACAATCCATTATCAGTTACTTTTTTCCTTTGCGTTATCTGACAGAATTGTTTGGTTAGGTTTATTTATAAAACAGTCACAACTCCGTAATCATGTATAAGCGGAAATACTAAGTTAAATAATAAGTTAAATCTCCTTTTGCCATATAAATTTACAATGTGTATTGAAAAAATAACCTTAGGCCCTTTTCACTCTGCCATATCAATGCAAATTCCAGTATGGGAAGGCTGGGGGAATGTCTCTAAACTTTATGGTATGGTATGACATCATGCCCAAGAAGGCCTAAGTAAGTTCACCTGTGTCTACTGGACAAACAGGTACTGCAAGTGAGATGGAATGGACTGGCCATTTAAGGCAGTCTTGTTTCTGATTGGCTGGGGGATGCCGTGTGAAGTGGGGTGATGATCTCATTGGTTGATGATTGGTCTGCTCTTGTATTCATTGCACTGCTGATCAATGAACAGGCTTTTATGACTTGCCTTATAAAGCATGATCCGTTTAAGCACCTAATATCCACAAAAGTTCTAATACATGCATGTTTTCTTTTATTTTGATGATTATTGTGAGAGGCGCTTTCTCCCTAATACATTTAAAGACTGAGTTACTGCTTTTGAAGTTTATACTTTTTTTTGGAAAAAAAAGCATAGTATGGTTACAGGCACGAAAAAACTTTTGGTACTTAACCAATACATTTAAACTTGTCATAGGAATTATTCTGATCTCCCATCGATCTCGACACACACATTGTTTTTCCCACGTCTGTTCATTACTGTCTGTCTTGGAATCAAGATGCTGGACTTGCCACTGATGGTAGAACTTGTAACTGCAGATGGGACGCGGGGTTCGTGTGGGCTCCCGCCCGCCGTAGGTACACTGACCCTCTGCCTCCCCGGCAGGTGCGAGCGGCTGGAGGAGCAGCTCAACGACCTGACGGAGCTCCACCAGAATGAGATCCTGAACCTGAAGCAGGAGCTGGCCAGCATGGAGGAGAAGATGGCCTACCAGTCTTACGAACGAGCTCGCGATATCCAGGTCGACAGCTGACCCACCGTAATGTCATTTTGCATGAGCAGCAGAACCGGTTTCTTGTCTCTTTCCAAGAAGCCTGGGAACAAAAATAGGCCAAATAGTTGTAAGCTCATAACTATGTCAGGGTCACGTTCTGAAGTCTGTCTTTTGTGTTGGCAGGCTATGTAAGTACTATCCTGACAAAATTACGCAGCAGCAGTGACAGTCAACTAGTTAATAGTTCCCTCACCTCTATCAGTTAACTGAATGTCTGATAATTGCCAAGCCAGTGTAGCTTGTTTTCATTGGCTTGTAGGGTCACTGCTCTGTGCATGTGGGATGTTGTGTCCATGTGTTGTAGTGGTTGCACCAGCTTGAGTGCTTTAGTGGTTTGTGGTTTAGTGCTGGTGTTCATGTCACGCTGTACTCCGTAATTCTGACAGCTAGCATGGCTGTCATCTTATCTGCATCTGCTCATCTCACCTGCACATGAACGTTCTCCTGTTTGCGTAGCCAGCTTCTCACGGGACCATGTTCTGGCTGCCCCTTCAGCTGTAATGGCTCTTTATTGTAATAGTAACACTGTTTTCAGTAAATACACTTATGATCCCTATTAAACAAAAGCCAGATCATATTCCCCCATGAAACGCGCCCTTTGTGTCCCTGTCCTTCACTGTCTCTTTTGGGGATTATCTGTGCCGCAAGCCACAGTGCATTTCATTTTACCGCATTCCCCCAGGTTGTGGCACTCTTCGGCTAGGGTGATTGTCCCTGTTGTGAAGTCAGCCATTAGAATGTGGAATTCATTTGAGGAAACAGGCTAAAAGCAGATTGTGGGTGTGAGGAACCTTTTCCCCTAATCTGTGTGTGTGTGTGTGTGTGTGTGTGTGTGTGTGTGTGTGTGTGTGTGTGTGTGTGTGTGTGTGTGTGTGGGTGTGTGTGTGTGTGTGTGTGTGTGTGTGTGTGTGTGTGTGTGTGTGTGTGTGTGTGTGTGTGTGTGTGTGTGTGTGCATGTGTGTGTGTGTGGGTGTGAGGAACCCTTTCCCCTAATCTGTGTGTGTGTGTGTGTGTGTGTGTGTGTGCGTGTGCGTGTGTGTGGGTGTGAGGAACCCTTTCCCCTAATGTGTGTGTGTCTGTATGTATGTATGTATGTATGTGTGTGTGTGCCTGTGGGTGTGAGGAACCTGTTCCCCTAATATGTGTGTGTGTGTGTGTGTGTGAGGAACCCTTTTCCCTAATCTGTGTGTGTCTGTATGTGTGTGGGTGTGCGCGTGTGTGTGTGTGTCCGCGTGTGTGAGTTTGTGTGTGTGTGTGCGCGCGTGTGTGTGTGAGTTTGTGTGTGTGTGTGCGCGCGTGTGTGTATGCATGTGTGTGTGTGCCTGTCGGTGTGAGGAACCCTTTCCCCTGGTCTGCATTGGTCAAGGCCTCATGTTGTGTACATGCTGTTATTCTGAGCTTGTGTGCTGCCCTCATCGGCTCTCTGTCCACAGTGTCTGTTTATACCAGGGTATGACCCACTTCCGTCATCCCCTTACCAATTAACAGCCAGGCTTCCAGTGAAGCACGTTGGTGGCAGAGCATCAAGTCTGGTGCTCTAAAGGGCCTCTGCTTGCTGAAATAGCTTCATAGGAATTCTGGTCTGTGTTGTTTACATGATAATAATAAAACAATTCAGTTGAGCACATTAACTGTTCTTTCCAATTTAAAGGGAAAAGCTTGCTGGTTATATTTCAGAAAACCATGGCTAGTATTGGCACAGGCCAGACCCTGGTTGGGATCGATTGTGAAGTCCAGCGAGTCTAACGGCGCTCCCTGTGTCCTGCAGGAGGCGCTAGAGGCCTGCCAGACGCGCATCTCCAAGATGGAGCTGCAGCAGCAGCAGCAGCAGGTCGTCCAGCTGGAGGGCCTGGAGAACGCCACGGCGCGCACCCTCCTGGGCAAACTCATCACCGTGCTGCTGGCCGTCATGGCCGTGCTGCTCGTCTTTGTCTCCACGGTGGCCAACTGCGTGGTGCCCCTCATGAAGACGCGCAACAGGACCTTCAGCACCTTCTTCCTGGTGCTCGTGCTGGCATTCCTCTGGAAGAACTGGGAGGCCATCTCGGGATACATGGACCGCTTCCTGCAGCCCCCTAGATGACCGGCTCGGGCGCCGGTGGGGGGTCAGACCGGTGGGAGGAGCTAAACGCCCAATCAGACAATCTCTCTGATGCCGAGGACGAGTGGAATAGAGAGCGCAGATCACAATGGCGCTGTGGCCGGTGCGGGGAGCGGAGATAGAGGCGGGGGATGTTTATACTCAGATTGTGTTTTCTCAGAAAGGAGTGGATTTGTTTACATTTTGGATTTAATTTTTGCAGGGGGGTGAGGTCGCAAAATACCTTGTAATATTCTTTTATTGCCAGAAATTAATCACATTATTTTTTTGTTGTTGTTATAAATATTATAATGATAATTATTATTACTACTACAACTACTACTGCTTTGATTTGGTTGAGTCACATGTAGCACCGAGCTCCCATTCCCACTAATCTCTGCTCCCCCCCGTCCCTCTCCGCCTTTGATGTTATTCACTTCTTCTTCAGCTGGGAAGTGTGTCCTGCAAAAAAACAAGCACATTCCGCAGTGACCCAAACAAGGACTTGTTTTAATCTATTTATACCCCCTCCCACTTCCTATTTCGCAGTTTCCAGTTACTGGGGTGGGTGTTCAACACTGGGTGTGGCTCTGACTGTGTCCCACCGACAGATGGAGCTTTTAGATGAAGAAAAATTCAAAGTGGAATACCTGAAGGAGACGGTTTCTTTGTTTATGGAGGACAAGACGGCTTTTTTTTATCATCGCCTGGTTTGGAGGAGGATGACTGTCCTTTAAAGACTGCTCTATTTTCCCACGGGCAAAAAAAAAAAAGACAGAATAAATGAACAGGAACATACTTGAAGAGCAGAATGCTCAAAGACTCAGTGCTTCCGGACTGTTTTAGTATGCATAAAATAGTCATTTTTATTTTCTTTTTCTTTTTTTTTAATTTTTTAAGAGGGGAGAAAATATTTAAATAAAATGAGTGAATAATTTATAACACGGAAGGCCATTGTAAGGGTGGTGAGGACAGAAGGCCTGGGCCATCAGAAAGTGACCCCCCCCCTGAACCGCGGGGGGTCAGGGCATCCGGGTACGGAGCTTCCGCTCTCGTCATGGAAACGGGTGTCCCTGCGGCCTGTGCTTTATTCCGCCAGTCAGAGAGGAGGGCCCGTGTCAAAGCTATCAGCAGGCTCGGTCCTCCGGCTGGCTCTGTGCGGTGTGGTCAGTGCTTACCGGGCGCCGGGGCTTTGGGTAGTCAGTGTTATAGAGAGACGTCAGCGTAGACGTCCTAACCCGCGCGTCACGCCAAAGGCTGCCATTCGCTCCAAATGGAATATTGTGGCATTCATTGCTTCCTGTGCCAAAAAAAATAAAAACATTTTAGCACGCCAGTGGCAGCGTGTTACATGGTGTGTTTGCGGCGTAACGTTTCCAGCTAGATGGTGGCTGATGTTTACAAAGAAAGCTTGCACTGTCTGACAGATGAAGTAAAGTTAACCTATGGAGCCGTCATACCCTAATGCGACCTCCATTAATGCGGTGCAGAAATTCACAGAGGCTTAATGGCCCCAAAATGCTGCCCCCCCCCCCAGACCCTGCCAGACAAGTACTGCAAGTTCTGACAGTCGTCTTGTTGGTCGCTAAACCCCCTGACCTCAGACCCCTAAAGTGCTTATCACCTGTTTTTTGTACTGGCAGTTAGGGACCTGGCCACCCTTTACTGCACACAATTACAAGGACTAGGCAAAGTTGGTGGGGGTGGAGATAACAGGATTCCGTTTCGGGGTCTTTTATGGCAATTGACCCGCTGCGGCTGTGAGCTTCTAAACTGCTGTGGACCCCCCCCCCCCCAGCATGCTGCTGTTTCCCAGCCGCGATGCTGAGCAAACGGCAGGTGCTGTGCTTTCTGGTGGCCCAGGTGTGACTGGCTGCATGAGTGAGCAGAGGCCCTGCTATTGTTCCGGGGCATCAGATCAGGGGGTGGGGGGGTGGGGGGGGGGGGTGAGACATTCAGTGCCTTCTGTTCTGTCTTTTATAATTGTGTGAATAATAAAGTCAAGCATTCCCGATTTATCTGTTGAGACAGTATCTTTTTTAAGTAAATAATGACTTAAGAATGTGGGTTAATAGGTAGTATTTGCTCAGTATTGCACAGTCATGCATCTGTATGTTCTCACTGCATATATTGCAGAACCAGAAGAATGGAGACCAAAAGCACCTTCTAGTCATTTGTACTGTGTTCTCACGTTCTGCAAACTGCAAAGCAGGCGCTCCGGTCGCTTGGGGTTTTCTGCTCTGCTCGTCCTAATGGACGGCTCGAGCTGCTCTGTGGGTGTCTGTTCCCGGCCTCGGGAGCCTTCCGGGGGGGCTGTGCACACACCCTCCTGCCTGTGCCGGACGCATCTGTCAGCACGGCTCATTCCTACCCCCGTAACTGGCCCGGTGTTGGCAGCAAGGTCAGGTCAGATACTTGGCAATGCAACTGAGGCCACATCGCGGCGGAGACGGGCTGAGTGTGTGTGTGTGACTGATCTCGCCAAATATACCGAGTCTTCTTTCGTGAAATTCCCATTCTTGAAGCTTGCCTCTAACACTTGACATGGGTGCACTTTTTTTTTCTCATGCGATGGGTCAGCACAGTTTTATCTTTATTTTTTTGTCTTCCAGATCAGGCGGTGACAGAGTAATTAGGAGCCTTGGGTAGACTAGAAGGAAGAAGGCTCGGCTGCTTAAGGCCATTTCTCTCCTGCGTTTATCTTGCATTTATTTATTTTGTCTATTACTTGCTCTTGTTAGTGGGGATTCGCGGAAACGCCAAGCAGCAGTTATGTCTCTGCCTTTTACCGATCAAGCATCCTAAATTGCCAAATTCGGAAAGAGGCAAAAGAAGAAAGATACTGTCTCAAAAACCCGTTTGGTCATCTCCATTGCAATAGCTTTTACGGCCTCGGAAAAGAATCCCGTCAGTTGCTGGCTGTGACTGTATTTAAAGGAGCTCGGACTAGCCAGGTGTGCGTGTTGTGGACAAGCTGCTGGCCGCCAGCAGCACCGTAGGTCTGCTAGCTAATCGCGGGATGTATGACTTTCAGAAAAATAAAGCAAAGGGGCTTGACAGTGCCGCGCTGAAATGGCACTTTTTGAAGTAACTGTAGTTTTAGCATTGAAGCTGCTATCTGTAAGGAGAAAAAGGATTTATATTCTTGTCTTGTTTCAATCTGTCAAAAGATCTGTACAATAAATAAAAAAGAAAAAAAGAAAAAGCTCAGTTGTTCATTAATGTGGTCCAGTTCCATCTGCTGGGAGACCTTATCTGTAAAATCTGAAGGCTATTTGTGTTCTTTTTTCTGGTTCTGTCCATTCTCTTTGTTTTATTTTTTTTGTCTGATAGGTGGTACTTGCCCAAAATGTATGTTCTCGTGAAAGATTTCAGATTGACGACTGTTTAGAATACAGTGAGATGTTCGTTATTACGATTGTCGTTCGTTAGTATTTTTAATAACAGAAGAACTAAAGAAATCAGATTAATGTAGCCCGTAGCATATTTAGATCGTATCCTGGAATTAATCTCTTTTATGGGGCGGGCCGTGTGCTTTTGCCATATCGGGTTTTTGCACTTTACGTACATTATCATATCTGGCTTGGGGACATGTTCTCTTTGTGTATTTTTGGGTTTCTTCCGGTAACTCCAGGCTCCTCCCATGGCTGAAAATTCGACTTGGTGGACTGATGTCTAATTGCGCGAATTCTGCAATATTTTGCTATTGCGCCTGTTTTAAGGTTAACACATTCCACGTTAGATGGCGCACTTTCCCTGCTGCTGTGACTGTATACTGCATGTGTTCTTGTTTGGGAACTTTAAAGTATTCAGTCTATTCATCCATCCATCCATCCATTCTCTATACCCGCTTGTCATGTGCTAGGTTGTGAGGGTTTGGAGCCTATCCAGGAAGCTACAGGCGCAAGTCAGGGGCGGGGTGGACCACCTGGAAAATCCAATTCACCTTAGTATGTTTTTGGATGGTGAAGGGAAAACCTCACAACGACACGAGGAGAACATGCAAACTCCACACACGTGACTTGAATCCCAAGACCATAATATAATAGTTAATATAATTAATAAACTATATATAAAACGTAGACCAAAACTTAGTGTTGAAATTTGAGTGTTTCTTTAGTACAGTAACTGATGAATTATTGAATAATTTGTTCATACTGTAAATTGAGAATTTACGTACTCTCACCAGCAGATGTCCTTCTATTCCCAGGCTAACAGACGCTGGGAAGCGTGAGAATTACAGGTTGGTTGTTTGGTTGCTGTTCACACCCACAGTTGGGCACGCAGTTCATCTGTTGCGTTATGTGCTCGGGCGTGCATGTGGCCAGTGAGACGCCTGAACAAAAGGGCAGCGCTGATATGAACTCGTCTGTCTGCATGCAGAATGTACAGAATAGACTTGGAAGAGACCAGCAGAAGATGTTCTGACTAGTCCTAGTTAAGTAAAAAAAATATATAAAATTATAACAATGTGTGGATCCAAGTTGACGGCTCACTGCCAAAACAGCCAAGCACACACAACTTCAGTTATCTTGGCAGAGATATGGAGTGAAACATAGTAAACTAATCTTTGGCTTGGATTTCAGTGATTGTTTCTAAGTGTTATCAAGCCTAGAATAAAAGCCAGAACACCCTCAGGCTGAAACACTTATACTAAAAATTACCCCAATTTATTGTCGCACATGTTCGTCTTTATTCGATAATTACACGTTAAGCATGCCTCTAAGATGGGGTATTCTAATTATGAAAGCTATAAATAACCCGCCCGTTGCCTGTCCTTGAGGATTTAATCGTACATGTTGCTAATTCTGTGTCCTTGTTGGTATTAATGAAATTTTAACGCAGAATAACCTCCAGATTCCTCGCTGAAATGAGCCTAAAAGGTCTTTGTTTTATCTGGGAGGAAGCAGGCTGGGAGGGTCGAGAGCTTTACTCCCAAGCCACTCATCTCCGTCGCGGAGCGGATAACCCGGCACTGTTTTCAGAGACAACAAGGAAAAGTAAGAGACCAAGTCTCCACCAGCCGCTTGGGACCAATGGGCAGGATGTAGCCATCCGCTATTCAGTCCCAATGTTCACACCCTTGGATGTTCTCTGCTTTCTTCCTGAATTTCAAACAAAACTATATTTATAATACGGAACATGTATGTGACACAGAAATCGCAGGCAGGGACTGGTTGACTATAACTGACACCTTCCTGGAGCACGTCGGTTCAGCGTGAGATGCACCAGTCTATTAACCAACACTTGGTCCCCCCCCCCCCCCCCCCCCCCCCCCCCCCCCCCCCCCCCCGTTCCCCTGTGCGCTTCGCGCTGTGAAAAGTATCCGTTGCCTGACCATCGTCATGAGTCAGCAGCTGACTACGACGCTCACTGACAGGTACGTGACAGCCGGGATCTCAAGCACTCATGCAGACGACGCGCCAAAACCAACGCAGATGGCCGCACCTGCAGCGCTGTAAGTGTCAGCAATGATGACTTGGCCGTCCTAAGCCCAACTGGGTGCTTGACCTTGCGATCGTCTGTATGCTGCAATTGCCAGATCGCGGCTGATCAGACTGCGTGTGTCTGTCCTGTGGAGCAAGGGTCCCCAAACGCCGGTCTGCGGCCCAGTGCAGAACGTCGGGGGTCACAGAGGAGTCGTTTAATCCCCAAAAATTAGCAATATATTTTCAGGCCATGCCTTTTTGTGTTCCCCTAACGTTCGCGCGTTCAGTTCGAGCCAGGAAAAAAAAGAAGAAAAACTGTTATAACTTATTAACTTACTAACTTATTAAATGTGGGCCGGAATTCTCTCATATATATGCCAGTCGGAGTTAACCTCATTTGCAGTTTAGTTAATCATTAGTCGTCTTGAACCCCTTTTTTCAATGATAGGCACTTAGGCCTCAGCAGTTTTTGAAATCATCTGTAGAAATGCTTGTGGACTTGGTTGCATACATTTTTGTATAGCACCGGTGATGCCCATTTAAATATCTCTATTGTGCTGTTTTGTAAAGTTGTAAAACAATTAAACTTCTGACTGTGAGACCTGAGATATCACTAAAGGCCAAACTGTAATTCATCTGCCTTTTGAATTATAGCTCCTAGTAATTCAGCGTTTAAACACACGAGCAGATTATAGGCAGATTAGAGAGCAGATTATATACAGTTGCATATAGTTTAACGATGATAGCATAGGTACAGTAGTAGAGCAATAAAGGGCCTTTGGGATAATGTTTACTAACTGTGTTTAGCTGCCATGTTTTCAATGTATTATGTTTTCGTTTAAGTATAAAGTTTAGTTTTTGGGTAGTATAAAGTTACGTGTAATTTCTTATGAAATGGAATTATATGTCTGAAATTACTTTGCCGAGTATTAACACGGTTACAGCTAACAATCGCCGATACAGATACGCATAATTATCTCCATGAGCATATGTAAATGAAACTTGTTCATATGTTGCCTGTATTAATGGGTTTATGTTTTTAACACGATCGACGCAAATAGAAACTGACTCAAACAGAAACAAACGGTTTGAACTGAATCGCGTTTATTTTACTCATTTTGACTTTTTAGTGTCCACATCCAAACCATAGTCAAAAAAACTCCTCTTAGCTGGATATCAAGCCTAGTAAAACTCTAATTTATATTCTAAATCCGTTATTTTGGTATTACAGTTTGTATTTAAAAAAATATATCTCTTATATATTAAATAAATTGTCCGTGATTACATTAAATAAGCTGCAATCGGTTCCTGTAGATGCGATGAAGACGTTCTGAGACACAGTCGGTCTTTTTCAGGGCTGCAAGGATGCAGACATACAAATGGGAACTGGCAATGCATTATACAGCCGACGAAACGGCACTTGGCCGATTAACGGTGGTATTTTTTTATGTTTTCCGTGCGCCGACACTTACTACAGCCCCACGTAAGATTAAGTGAACAAACACGGTGTCGTGCTCTAGTTGAGTCACGAAGGAGCAAGCGTGACCCGAAGGAAGCGCCCCGTCACACGTCTTAGGCAAACTCTGACCCCCACCCAACAGCGGTGAGCCGTGACCTGACTGGGTTAGGGGGGTGGGATTCTACCAAAATCACCGTGTGCGGGAGCTCTGTTCCTGACCACTAGTTTGTGCCTTATCTCGGCACTTTCCTGCTCCATCACGTTGTCCGATTACCAGCGACGCTACGGGGGCCAAGATAAACAGCCACAGAGCCCTGCCAGTTGCTTATCAAGACCAATAATGGCCTAATCTGGGCAAAGGGATGCTCCTCCGGGGAGCTGTTTCTGCGTGGATTGAGTTTTGCATAAGGCAAATAGACACCGGGCATCTGACATAATACTGGACCTGGTGGCTTCCTAAGGGGCGTTCGTCACCGTTCAGTGAGTCTCACATAACTTAGGGTACGCGCAATTATATGAATCTCAAATGTGGTTAAATGTAAATTTACTCCCCAGTCATTGACCATAGCCACCGAGTGTAGAACTATCACAGTGGTACGTGTTTGGGGGAAAAAACAACAACAACGGTTCAGTGATGTTACTTTGATTAAAAGAATGTCAGAACAGCAGGTGTTCATTTAGATTTAAAAAAAAGAAACTAATGTATACTTGTCACTGAGAATAGACACATCAGTATGCACTTTGTATTCGAAATTTCCGGTTACATAATCATATTTTTGCCTTCTAAAGGTATCTATTTTCGGTGTGTCTATCTGTGGGCGGATAAACGCCCTAAGCACTTTGAATCGCTTTGGACCAGACTGTCTTAAAAGTAAAACAATAGAAACATAAATACAGATATCTTTCGCCATTCTGGTGACATATTTTAGTTCACGGTCAAAACGCCTCCCCTTTCTTGTGCCCGATTCCTCTTTTTCTATTTCACAATCGGAATTTTGTTGGACATTGTTCATTTTAAGCGCTAGGACGAGAGGGACCGATAGCCTATCGTGCTCAATTGTGTATGTAACCATGAAATTGTTACCTTCTCTAGCGTCTACTTACGAATGCCTTGGCTATTTAGTCTGCACAGATGTAAAGCTGAGATGCTCAGATGAAATGCTCGTTAGTCCGGTCTAACAAGTACGGACCGTTATCATGCCCCTGCAGTCTGATGGCTGCACTGTGCATTTCGCACATCTTCAGCCCACTTTAACTGAACAGCTGTCAGATCACACACACACACACCTACATGCAAATCACACAACCTTAGCGATACTGTCAGGGACTGCGTTGTTGAAATGAAAGGCTTTGAAACACCGACACTCGTGACAGTTTCCCTAGGACAGAATCAGTTTATGCGTGATGTAAAATATTTATTTTTCGAATATTATTCTGGCTACTGATCCCACAGAAAGCAGAGGACAGTAATGTATTTTGCATCTTCCCTCGTTCTTATAACCACATATCAGTTTCCAAAATACAACTTGTAATATGTACTTTGCATATCCCAATCTGAAGGCTTTAACAATTGTTGTCGGCGGACACTTTGTATACTATATAGTAACATTTGCATTCTTAACTAAATTATTCCTTAATTATTAATAAGAATATGATTCTTGACAGTGGTCACTTATATGTTCGGGATAGATGCGTGTCTTAAGAAAAACTTTACCGTTTTATATATCTTTGGATGTTAACACGTATATATTGGCTCTTGATATGGTATTTCAGGAAATGAAAGCCAACAGATTTAGTGAGAAAATATGTGGTAACGTTTTTTTCTTATTTCAGCATCGACTAGCACAAATGTGGGGCGGTAAAGTGCCAAGCACTCGCTCACAGCGGCTACTAAAAGGAAGCACGACTCGCTATCACGTCATTCTGTGCTCAGGCGTGCAGCAGGAAACAGGTTTTCCTCTTGGATTGTTGTTTCGAAAACATCTGAATATTTTTTTCCTTGCTCAATGCACCCCTCGGCACAGAACACGCTGAAACCAGCCAGAAGGAAAAATGCCTCCTTCGGAATTAATCGTGTCGTGTCTCCGCGTCTTGTTTCTGCTCCTGAACTGGACTTCTCATCAGCGCCGTGCCAGCGCTCTGCAGATCCAACAGGCTTTCGCATCTCCCAATCAGACCAATAATTTCGTCGTGGACGAAGTTTCCAAAAAAGTTTATTTGGCGACGGTCAATACGCTTTACCAGCTAAACCGGACTTTGTCGGTTGAGGTGCAAAGGCAAACCGGACCGGTGAATGATAATTTTTTGTGCCATGCTCCCCAACTTCCACAGGCGACCTGCGAGCACCAGACGTCTCCGACCGACAACTTCAACAAGCTGCTACAGCTGGATCCGGACCAGAAGGTGCTCGTCGTGTGCGGATCTGTATACCAGGGCTTCTGTGAGCTTAGAAAAATGGAGAATATCTCGCAGATTGCAGTTGATTTTCCACCACAGGGGGAAAAAACGGTATTTCCCAGTATGCTGAACATCGCTGCCAATCATGCTAATGCCTCGACGGTGGGATTGATTTTCAGAAGTCATGGGGGGAACACCAAACTTTTAGTGGGAGCAACATATACAGGTATCGGTTCTTCGTTTTTCCCGAAAAACCACAGCAAAGAAGACCTCCGGTTTGAAAATACCCCAGAGATTGCTATTAGGTCTCTAAATATTAAGGATCTTTCGAAGCTTTTCACGTATGACATCAATCCATCAGAAGACAACGTCTTTAAGATAAAACAAGAAGTCAAGCAAAAGAACAAGCTTAATTTCGTCCACACTTTCATACAGAAGAGTTATTCTTACATTGCAATCAACAATGACGCCAGTACGGGTCACAAGGAAAGTCAACCCAATAGTATATTGGCAAGAATTTGTTTGGACACCGAAAATCCTCGTAGATCGTCCTCGGAGAGCAGAAAGCTGACGGAGTCGTACATCCAAATGTTTCTGCAGTGTGGATCCAATGGGAACATTTATAATAGAGTTTTGTCAGTGTTCCCGGCAGAGATCGTTGTTGCTGGCGTGGGAGCGGAGCCTTACTTGTTCGGAGTTTTCGCGAAACAGAGCAGGAACTCGGCCGTGTGCGCCTTCAGGTTCGCAGACATCGAGGAGATGATCCGGCAGGGGAGGAAGAACTGCTCCGGCTCGGCCAGCACCGGGGAGGTCCAGGTGCTGGACAGTGTCATTCAGGGCTCGGGCGCTGTGTGCGTTCAGAAGGCGAATATTGTGGTAAGTTACTTAGGCTTTTTACTTATGTTCGCTGATTTCTATTCATTATGCCACCCTGTGATTTACAATGCAAACAAATCTGCTAGATATATGCATCGTGTCCTATACTATGCAATCCATACAGCGCGACAAAAATAACTGGGAATTAATTATTAAGTTGTAAATACGTCTTCATTTGTTTTAAATCTCAGTGTTATATCTAAGTACTAATTTTGGGCAAGCCATCGCTCATAATTTAATAAACACTCCTTTAGGCCTTGTGATGCTTCGGCGTAGACAAGTAATGATTCATGCTCTATCTGGTCGGGAAGTTTACTGTATCACAAGTGAGAGATCTGCCAAAAGACGCGAAGGTTATGGGAACCACTGCTGGGGCCTGTAATTTTCATTTGTGAGCCAGTTCCCATCTCTTGGATTAGCAGTGAAGGGCCGGATTCTGTCAAGTAGCCGGGCTGTTTTCTTTAGCGTTAACCGGCAAATTACAGCAATTTTTACAAGGCCGGAATTAAACCTTTACATTTTTTTTGTCAGTTCCCATGTTCCTGTATTAAAAGTGTATATATTAACACTGCGCAATAATAAACTTAAGTTCCAGTAATCTGCAACTTCTTTATAAATTATGTTAAAGAAAAAAAAACTATTTGGAAATTATAGGCCCACATAATGACACTTTAGATAATGGTATATATACCTTAGAATTGAATATTGTGATATTAATATTAAGATTACATTTATGATTATATTAGTGATGTTGTCATTATAATGAATATTGTTCTCGGGGAAATATGGAAAGGAAATATATCACGCGTGTTTCGTTATATATTTGGTAACCCCTGAAAAAGCGATCGGTCTCTCAGCTGCCGTGAAGAGCAGATTATAGCCAATGTGTTAGTAATAACACATGAATGTCACGTGTGTAATCTGAAAGTAAATAAAAGTCTTCACTCGTAAATGCAGGCCCGTGTAACCCCTACAGGAAGCTTTGGCTCAGTTACACGCATGTTGCTTGTTTCCCATTTATCGTTGATGGAGGGAATGATGCATGAATATGCGATCTGTCATTTCACTGTGATCTTAACGTTTGGCTTGGCCAGGCAAAAGGGGAAAGCGAAGGGTCGATGAGAGAACGATGTTATTTAAGGAAACGTCCCTTACGCAGGAAAGTACTGTTATGGCAAAACGCTCCAAAAGATGCACATTTCTAGATGTCTTAGTAGTTGAGTGAAACTTTGTGTCAGACTTCATCTTAAAAGCGAAAAAGATAACAAAACTTCGCAAAACCGACTTTTAATCTAAAGCACTTGCTACGCGAATGTGTCATCATTTGTTGCCAAATTGTTATAAATATATTCTGAAATACAGCGTTCTGGGAACCTGCTGTTTTTCTCAGGTAGAGAGACACTAGCATAATGCGAAGCATGTAGGAACCGCTGCACAGGAGTCCGATTCTAGATGAGAAATTCTCTCTTTCGGGGCTGCGACCTTTTGGTGATCGCTAAAAAGAGTTTTTTTTTTTGCAAACACTTACTGTGTCTGGATCGCCTTTAAAACATGCCAACGCAGGAGCGCAATGTCGAGATACGGTAAAGGATGAATCATGACCCTAGCAGCTGTTTCTAAAGATCTGGATCACATAATGGCTGTTTTGAGATTATCTGCCTAAGGGATACAACAGAGCCGAGAAGCGTTAGCTCAGAGCTGAATGGGTGGGTTGGTCAAACAGTGATCATTGCCCTGTGGGACTGGTAAAGAGCACAGTAATGTTTTAAACACCCAGAATCAGATATACTGCAACTATGTGTCTATGTCGTTACTCATTGTTTTAGTCTTTTTACTGTCTTGTGTGGAAAAAGTCACACACAAAAGTCACACCATTTTCTCAAGTTAGAATGCATTTAATGGTGAGCTCAGAGTAGACCACCTGGAACGTTTTCATAGCTTAGACTACTTTAGGAAAAGTTAACATTTAACATGTTTGGCTCCCTAATGTAGAAAAAAAAACAGATGAGACCAACCTCACAACTTTTGTTCCCACTTATACTCCTGCTTCCCACTTACGCTGTGTAGACTAAATGGTCGCATCGTTAAAATGCCCCTGCATGCCCCTGCTGCATTTAAATTGCTTCCCAGAATTCCTTTTAGGGAACCTACAGAAAGGGTAACTATAAAAGAAATATGACTGGATTTTGTGAGAACTGCGCTTTGCGAGAACCCACTACACAAAAATGTAGGTCATACTGTTAAAACAGCATGATCCAGCCTTAATGCAGATTTTATTAGACTTTCCCTCCAAGATAATGTCCCAGCCTCCCTTTCGTCTACTCGTATGTAAAATACGTTATCTGCCGCTACATTGAGCTTAAGCTAAAATTGAAAAACCCCCATTGGTTACTATTTTTACCACAGATAAAGCAGTCATATACCTCTGCAAACATGATTGCGATTAGTGTTAATTAGTGTTAAATTTGTAGTCTGAAGTCTATGAAGTGTCTGGACTTCATGTAGCAATAATAATAGCAAAATGTGAAAGTTCTTAGTAGGACTGATTGACTTTGATGGTGAGTTTTGCTAGTACAGGCTTTCCATCACCAGACCCACATTGAATGGCCACTATTTACATCACTTGGTTGCTTTGGTTTGCTCATGAAACCTGTTGAGTAGCATCTTTGGTCCTCGCTCTGTGCTGTGCCTCCTACCAGATGACACCAGGTGCTTTACAGTTACCGTCGAGTCAAGTGCCACTGGAGAATAAGGGATTAAAGCACTTCTGCGACAGATGAGATCTGATATTTTCAGCACAGTTTAGAACCCTTCATTGATGGCAGACCAAAGACAATTTCTGATTGGTGTGGGGGTCAGAATGCGTGGGCAGTCAGTGCCACCCCCAGATTTGAGACATTCCAGCTCTCTCTGAGTCAGCATGCACCAGTGGCTTTCTGGGAGGATTCAAGCCTGTGATTTAGTGTTTTAGCCCATTCTGCCCCATTGTCTGAACGTAAGCAACTTAAACACTCACGTTTTATGTCCATGACACCACTGATTCTGGGAGCATATGGACTAATCTCATCACTGTAGAGACTGTAGGCAACTGTGTCAAAATAATAGGATGACGGTTTACATATATACATGCGGAAACCTTCTCAGGGTTAAATTTAATAAGTCTCCTGTCCCTGAATACCTAGTTTGTTTGTAGTTTGGGTTTGTTTTTGTGCCACTGGAATCTGGCACTGAAGTGTGCTATCTGTGCCGTTTGCAGCTGCAGCCGGAGCAGCTGGACTGCGGGGCTGCGCACCTGCAACACCCGCTGTCCCTGCGCAGGCCTCTGCTGTCCTCACCACTGCTCGAGTCTGTGGGACTGACCTCTGTTGCTGTTGACAACGTGCACAATCGCACCGTGGTCTTCCTGGGTACAGCCAATGGCAGGCTGCGGAAGGTAAGTGCAGATAAAGGCTGACAGTGCTCCTGGCTGAGCGTAGAGCAGACCCACATCACACTGGAGGAAAGAGCTCCAACTGTCATATTACAGCCAGCTCTGCTTATGAGTGTTATAAAACAGAAGCCATGTGTATTTTTAAGAACCATTTTTTGTTCATCTAAGTTAATTATGGTTAAGATGCATCTGTCTCTAAGTCACCTGATTTAGAACATAGAAAGAGGGATATCACACTGGTACGGAGGTCTTGTCAGCTGACCTGTCACATGACATAAAGTTTGACTCAAAGTATCACTCATTTAGATGGGTTTTGGTATGTATGCATGTGTGTGGTACTTAGTTAACTGAATAACACTTTACTTAACGCTGTCATTATACTGCCTTTCACATACCATCATAATGCATTATAATGCATTCATAAAGAATTATAAACCTGCCTATAACTATTTATAAAAAGGCCTAACATTATAGTCATGTGTATTATGCATTATGGATGCTCTATGTAGGTCTCATCTATAATGGACTATATTCATCAACAAAATGCAGCACAAAGCATCCTTAGTTCAGATACTCACTATCATAATGTATTATTAGATGAAACCTTCATAGAGCATTCCTAATACACGAGAAACATGGCTATAATGTGTTATGCCTTTTTATAAATATTTACAGCCGTGTTTATAATGCTTTATGAATTTGTTACAATGAATTATAAGAACAGTTATTAGGCTTTATGAATTTCAGCTTTATAGAAAGTGTTAAGTGTTTGAACAGGAGATATTTCTGTTCCCATTTGCAATGCGAGTCTTTAAGAAAACATATGTAGCCTGCGAATCATCAGTGTTCTTATCTTATGGTTAACACCCGTTGTTGATATTACTCGTAAGCAGCTCTAGTGTCCTGTCAGCTTTTTAAAACAACATTCCTGTGCAATCATAAAATTACTGTAAAGGATCTCTCTTTGCCCCTTTAATTTATAATGCTCAGTTTTTTGTGAGTACTTCCTGCTGTAAAAAAGTATTATAGTCTAGACCATGTTTTCCAACAACGACCCCTGCCACACACTGGATACATCCAGTTTTCCATCCAGTTGAGCTCTTGATTAGGTGTTATTTGATGGTTTGAAGGCTCTTTCTGTGATATAGACTTAGGTTCAATTGTACTAGTAAAATTGCCCCGTCGTTATGCTATGCAGGGGTATTACATATATAATTATATATAGCCAAATAATTACTGATATTGAGCATGACTTTTGACATCACTATTTTAATTTGCAGTAGCAATTAACTCTTAACTATTTCTCTTTACAACAAGAATGAACTACTTTCAGTAAGTATTTTTATTTTCTTGATCAATTATTTTGGTCATCAAATTAAATGCTGATGCAGGTATCTCCAGTCTACTATTAAAAAAGACCCAAAGGTTGGTTGATGCTTAGGTGTTGTAAAAACAACTGAATTTCTGCCATAACTGTAAGTATGGAGTAGAGAATTTAAAAATCAATGTTAAATAAAAGATGCTTTATATAAAATAACATTCAAAGGCACCTAGAAATATTTAACCGTTTTCACTATTATAGATCATAGCAACAGGCCGGTAATGCAAACCATGAAAAAAGCTAATTGGAAATGAGCCTTCAGCTATAGTGTGCGGTTTGCTTGATTTTATTTGAAATGTTTAAAATTAAAATTTGAGGCAGATCATTAATCAACAGCTCAATCAGCTCTAATTAATTAAGATATCAGCTGGACAGAAACCCATCACACACGGCATGCTGCCAGAGCCAGTTTTAGGGAGCTCTGCAGTACACGCTGAAAAAGTCCTCACTGGGAATTTTGTGGACATGCCAGCTACCCATTGTGCTCGCCATGCAAGGGAGCAGAACACGGGTATATTAATTGCATGAGCCGTGAACATGAAATAAGTGCTGTCTGGTGTAATTTCCTATGTGCTGATCTCAATAAAGGAAATATATTAAGAGATGTACCTTCTCAGAGTCATGGACCCTCGGGCTGTAGTTTTATATTTATCAAGCTGTGGTTTGCATGAGATCCTGTGAATCTTCCTCCAGTGGTCATGCTCAAGCTAGCCAGAGGTTATAAAATGTGTTTTAATAAAGAAATATGCTCTATTCTGTTCCTTTCATCTCCCAGAGCTCTGGTCCACTTCCAAACAATCTGAAATTTTGTATAACAAACAGAGGTATAAATATCAGGTCCGGAAAGTGCAGATCCAGACCAAGATTTTGTTTCAACCAACCAACTGGACCTGAAATTTACACCTCTGATTAAAAACTGTTTGTACTCAGACTTCATTGGGGTCAGTGTTGAAAACAAGCTTTATACTATACATTTTTTTAAGGTTTATAAATACCTATTTTATTAAAGTAACCGCATTATTGGGGCTGCCCAGGGCTCCTTTTCTTTGTTATTGGATCTCTATTTTTAATATAATAAGTGAAGAGCGGGTGCATTTTTCAGTTAGTCCTTCACATGCTGTTTTATACAAATTTTATATTTTGTTTTATATAAAGGATAACTGAAGGATGATGCATATTTCCAGATGTCATTCAAATTATTTCTGAGAAATAATGGACTCAACCTGAGTGCTAAGTCATGAAGTTAACTCTCAAGTACAACATTAAGCAATTTCTATTTTTGCACAAAGATGGCTATGAGTTAGCTAATCTCTGAACTCTGAAGTTTTTATTCATTGCTTTTTCTCCATATCTGACCCAGCTGTCCACAACATCCTCAGTCCCCTACTAGATACCTCACATTTAGAGTTGATGTTTCCTCAGTCAACTTTCTTTACAATTGAGTCTGGAGGATCAGGAGGAAGTTGAGACTTCATGACCCACTGAGAGACAGAAAAACGATGAGTTAAGCCACCGTGACTCCATAGATGACTGAGTGCAGTCTCAGGAAAAGCGCATTGTCTCTGCTCATTAACAGTATTGTTACTTGCAGCCTTTCCTAAATCATCTATACACTTTTTACGTTCTTTGCTTGCTATGATCCTACTTCCACAATAACTCCTTTTTTTAACTCTCTGCGTAGTCTGCCATGACGTTTATTTTGATAAGGTGGGCCAGCTGTGTTCCCTCTCCCCCACGGTCACAAGATAAATTCTTCAGTGTCGACTCACCTCATCTTTAGGTGAATGGGCACAATGACCCATCCAGGAGCCAGTGTTTGTTCAGCCTCTCTGGTTTTGTGTCACGTTTTACAGGTGTGGTGGTTCCCCCTTGTTTGCTCAGCCGGAGACAAAGCAGGGCAGGATATTCACCAGGACCACACTCTTTGGTTGCAGGCATTTGCAAGTGCAGCATATTTTTCTTGCACTTAGCCTACTGTCACTAAAGTAATGGTGTTGGGTGAACGTGACATGAACTGTTCCCATTACAACAGTGTGAGCTTCAGTGCATGGGTTTTCTGTAAGTGAAATGACAGTTTGCACTTTATAATGATTGCACAATGAACTAGCAAAAAACACCCAAAGCTGTGATGAACCAAAGAGATGATTTGATTTGCATCCTGTTGAGAAATGACATGCCTCTCCAGGATGTAGGAGTAAATTGAAGGCCGGAAACTGTAAAACAATGAGTCATAGGGTGAGTTCTCTTGAGGTCCCTTTCTTCAAGTGAAAACTGTAAGCATGGAGGATTAATGCACTGAAATTTTATCATCTTTATCATCTTTTTGATTGTGGCTATGCAGTGATGCAATGAACAGCTAGTTATTGTTCAAACCTGCAGACGAATCCTGAAACAAGACCTAATTTTGTTATTGCAAGAAAGCTCTTGGGGACCGTGGTACAGTTCAACACTAATTCATTCTTCCATCGTGACCAATAACGTTGGCAAGATGTGGATCGGATTTCAGGAGCCGTTGTGTGATCATTGGTAGTCGAGAACGACAAAAACAACCAGTCGGCATGCTGGTAGAAAAATGTACACCATCCACAACAGCAGCTCCCTCTGCTTCCAGCGATGGCAACATATGGTAATAATTAGGAAGGCACTCCAAGTGTTTTCATTATGCACCCTATTTTAAACAAACATTAATCACTGTTAGTTGGGTCACATTTATTACATAAAACAGCAAATCGATATTGTCAGATTTCCTGTTTGGAAATGAGTTAATTTGTATTCGGATTTTCTACTTAGCTTATTTTACGGGGTCATATCTTTTGAATGGGGATTGGTGGGCGTCGCAGTGCCCCTCTCTCGTTCTCGCCGTGCTCTTGGAGATTTCCTCCTGCCGTCTAGAAACAGGTGAGCCTGGCGAGTGATGAGTGTCGCTCAGTTGCTCCTAGCGTGTGGTTGTGTCTGTGTGCGACTCCTGTGATTTTATGCTTGATGCTGCTACCCTCCCCGTGTTTCTTTGGCTGCATCCAGAAACTGGATGTGCCTTTCTGGGAAATCAGCAAATACATGCTTAGGATTTCAGAGCTATGTTTCTGTTGACTGATTTGTGGTTGTGTGATCGTTGAATGTGTTTTAGGTCAGCTTAGGAAGTCTCTGTATGTCTCTGTCTTTCAGCTCAATCTCCTCCAGAATTTGACTGTGGCCAATCAGAGGTCTTTGAAAGTAGCCGCAGGCGAGTCCGTCCACCACATCATGACCTTTGACCCCAGCGACGAAAACTACATTTATCTCATGACTTCTAATCATGTGAGTGTGGCACCAGTGTTTTAATGTCTGTTGTTTTGCTATTATGGGTGTGAACTATGCCAAGACAAATGGTTGGAGCCTAAAGTGATTTCAGACCAGTTCTGGCCAGATTCGCCAAACAAGCCAGCAAGCTAAGGTTAAAGAACTTGACTTGTGGATAGAAGGTTGAAAATAGTTTCTCACTTTGGCTAACGCAAAAGACATGACCACAAATAAATAAAGAACAGAAGGTTTTCTAGTTTTAATACTACAGATAATTGCTTCTACTTCATTGTGATTTTAATTCATTTATCCCTAACCATGTTCTCTTTCTATGACTTGAGTACAATTGCTGTCATAATAATGAAGTGACTTAGATGCTTTGGAAAAAACCTGGTCTCTCCCATGAAGCTTGTGATGGAGGGATTTATAATGTGACAAAAAAAGAAATGCCACCCTTCAGAATGGAAACGCATGCTTAAATCCAGTAGTACTTGAAGAATCGAGAAACGGAAACTCCCTTTGTAGCTTCTTCAACCGCAATGTTTATTTCTCAAAGACCTGTTTTGTATGATGTTTTCATTAACCTTGCTGGAAATCTCCAGAGATACTGTGGTTATGTATTAGAGCCTAGTCATTTAGGTGCAAAGCAGAAAGATACAAACACACAATTATACAGGTGAGAGCAAGTTTTGGGGATGAGTACAGGCTCTCTCAGCATCCAGCATCCTTGGAGTATTTGGGGATAAGAGCCTTGCTGAAGGGCCCAGTGTTGATGTGATTGCTCTGCTAGCTGCAGGATTCAAAGCGGCAAACATGTGGGGAGACGTGTGAGAGATGCTAGCTGCACCTGCTAGCCGTCGCCCTGTCACACCTCTGCTTCTGCTCCACACATCACCTTCAGACGTAAATGTAGCTAGACAGCTAGATGTGTTTTTTCCGCTCATAATTGTGAAGTGAAACAAAACAAAACAAAACGAAGAAAAACATATGTGCTGAGAAAATTCTGAAGATTGAGAAGCATTCATCATTTGGAGCATGTAGGTGTTCATGTGGCACATATTCTTTTTCCTCTGCAGCTCCTGCGGGTTAAGGTGGCTAAATGTGAGCAGTACAGCAGCTGCAAAGAGTGCCTGGGCACTGGCGATGCCCACTGTGGCTGGTGCACACTGGAGAACAGGTAAGCACTCCTGTCTTATCTTATCCAGACAAGAGCAATCAATCATCCAATTAATCAATCAGTCTGCCAGGCAGACCTCCCAGGCTTGTGGCCTCCTTTAGATCCCTCTCTCTCATCTAGCCTGTAGACCCGTTTCTCCTACACAGGCTTCTCTGTCGGTCATAAAGCATGCACACCCATTTCTTGCTTCATATATTGTGTTAGACCTTAGGCTTTGTTAGTGTTTCACATGATGTTGAAATGTCCTGTCTTAGAAGCAGGTCCGTTTATTTACACTAAGTTTATCAAAAAACAGAAGCACTTTTGTGTTGTCAGGTTTGCTCTGCGCAATACACTACTGTGCAAAAGTCTTAGGCAGTCAAAAGCCATTTGACTAGGGTAGTATGTGTATATTTAGTCAGAACAAAAAATATAATATAATATTAGAACATATACAAATCAGGAGTAGCACAATACAAACTAGTGAAA
>JAODKL010000107.1:12454674-12496962 GCA_026780765.1 Petrocephalus schoutedeni
CCCCCCCCCCCCCCCCCCCCGTATGGCGGCCCCAGCTTATCTTAATGTCCTTTAAAATCATTGTGTAGTATTCTCATGTGTTTGAGACAGTACTGCACGTAAATATCCTTATGCATTAATTCTGGTCCTGTGGTACTGCTGTGCGATGCCATGGCTCAAGAGTAACAGAATGGTCCTTGCTAACGAGCAACTTCCCTACAATTTTTCCTTCCCCAGATCACGTGACCATTCCAGTGGGCATCAAGGTAAACGGCGTGTCCATCGTCTCTGGAAGCTTCACTCTCTACGACTGCAAGAAGACGGGCTTGTTATACCCCCACACGGCGTAAGTGGCGGCCGCCCGCGGTCCACCGCCGTGCCACCAGCTATCAGTGTCACCGAGATACCCCAGCTCTCCACTCACCTACGGCGGCCGCGGCCGGCGTGGGGAAGTGACACGCAAACACAGCCCCCTGAAATGTGACGGCGAATCGCCAAGGGCTCGTACGTGGGTGGAGTAGTGGGTGGATGAAATATTTATTCACACGTCTGATTCACAAAGACAGGCACATTCTGCTTCCTTCTGCAGCATAGTAGTAGAGCAATTGAATCTTAGTTAAGCTGATAAATGCAATGTTTTGAATTCTGTGGGGTTTTTTTTTTTATCGAAGGATATTGCTCTTTAATAGGTTTTTATTGTCTAGTTCTTTGTTTTGAGGCTTTCGCATCTTCCTCTGAAGATCTGGTGTGTGAGCGTGGTGCTGTTTGTTCTCGAAAGTGTTTCTGCATTACCAGACCCTCATGCTGTCTGCCCACTCCGTCGGCTTAGAAGTGTGAAGTTTGATGTTTTTTTTTAATAGCCTGGCAGGAAGTGCCTTGTTTCAGATGAAAATTTGTAGCATGTATGCATGCTGTGTTTTAAAGGTTAAAAGGGTACGTATCTTCCCCTGCCCATCTTGGCCAGACCTTGAGGTGGCATATACTTCAAATGAAGACAAAATGGAGAAATGTCTGTCTGTGGCTTGCTTAAAACCACGCTACCACCTTGTTGAATCTGCATCACGCTGCAACCCTAGAGGCCGCAGGATGTTTTTGATGCAGCAGACCCACATAAAGAGCGCAAATAAACATATTGTGACAAGTGCGTGAGTCATTTTAATAAAGGAGATGGCAACTCTTTTAAAATGGAAGTTACTATTTTTATTCACAGCCACTATTGGTTTAGTACTAGAAGTGGCACAGACTGGGAAGCCAATTTAAATAACAGCCATGGTTACCCACTAACAAAATTACTATTACATTTACTATTAACGGAAATATGCATTAATTTGCAATATTTAAAGAGTAGTGCACTGCAAAGCATGCTGGTACCTGCATAATAAGACTCGCTGACCAACCCTGGGGGGGGTCATATCAATATCAGCCAATCGTGGCCAGTGGGTGGGATCACAACAAATGAAAACTTTCACCTCAGGGATGGAGATAGATACACTTCTGGCTAAGTAGAGATCCTCCGGGCCCAGGGCTCTCCCACCCCCTAAATGAGCACCACCTAAGAATGCATCCAAAGGCACCGTCAGCAGTACTGTAAATGAAAATGGTCATGTGACTCTTCTTGGATGCCTTGTTTGAACCTCCCCAGACAGGTCCTTCCTCGGGGTCGGGGCTGGCTTCTCACTGCCTAAGTTCCCCCGGGACCTTGTTTCAGGTGCAAGAGCTGTCTGCAAAATAAGGGGAAGTGCCTCTGGAACCAGCAGGTGAACAGCTGCGTCTCCAGTAAAAATGCTACGGAGGACCATCTGCTGAGGGTATGGACATTAAGCTGTCTTCTTTTATTAATTATGAACAAAAAAACCTGACCCTCATTTTTAGAAGCTCATACAACTGTTTCACTGATTCATTGAGTGTACCCTACATTTCGGTCATACCTGTGAAGGATGATTTGTCAGCCTGGAGCTCTTACAGCACCTTGGTCACTGGCCCGAAAGCGCAGCACTCATACCATGTGATTTTTCTGTGACATTTTTTGACAGTTAAGAAATCTTGTGATGTTGGGCAGACAGGCGGCCTTATCAGTATTTTAAGTAATAGTATTGCTCGTAGAGGAAAGAACTTCATCAGTGCATTACATCAGCATATGCAGCAAAAGTTCTCATGGATAGATGTATAGCTACTGTGACATATAACCAGATATCTTTATTCTGACTGCAGCGGAGCCCTTGAACTGAGCTCATCGCAACCTCACTAGCAGTTTTTTTAGTTTTTCAAGGGGCAAGGATTTTATTTTCCTATATTTAAGAATGTAATTTTATTTAGATAGTAAAATTTTGCTAAATTTAAGTAAATAAATATCAAAATCTAATTTGGCAAAAAAAGAATAAATTAAGAAAGGACTTAAGTGGGCCTGTACGATTTAATGATTCTGTTCTAGCATTTTATTGACATTATGCTTCTCATCACCAAGACTGCATGTCCTGTAGCTAAGTTGCCTAAAAGAAAATCTTTTGAAAATCTTTATTTTTGGTACTTCATGTCAGTTAAAGGTGCTTATAGCTATTTTTGCTGGTAATTATGTTTGACCTGCCTGTTCATGTCTTGTCTTTTTGCAAACAGGACGTGGAGTCGTGTCCGACTGTGACGTCTGTTCAGGCTCCCCCATCGCTGACTGGAAGGTCACCCAACATCACGGTGTCTCTCAGCAACGTCAAGGAGGTACTCTGTCATGCTTCCATCAAGCGACAGGGGTCTGCCTCTGCCGCCATGCCCGGCCTCTGTGCCCCTTTCTGACCCCCTTCCCCCAGGGCACGCCAATGCTGCCCTCAGTGCTGTTCTGTCGCTGCCTTCAGAGCAGTTAGAATAACCTGAGGACACGGCTTGAAGTTGGGGTGACTGGTGATTAAAATGTGAAGAAGTGCCTGGGTTCTAGGTGAGGGGGATGGTGGACTTGGTGTAAAAGCAAACTGGTATTCTGTAAAGGGTACTGGTTCCCAAGTGAGCATTGGCCTTAGTCTGTGTAAATGGCCCTGTGAACCTATACTGGATAAGGATTTTAAAGGTGGATGGATGGATGGATGGATGGATAGATTGCTGTATAGATGGAAGGATGGATGGATGAGTGGATATTGGATGGATGGATGGATGAGTGGATGTTGGATGGATGGCTGGATAGATGGATGGATGGATGAGTGGATGTTGGAAGGATGAGTGGATGTTGGATGGATGGATGGATTCATGTCATCATTCTCCCTTTATGCAATAGACTTATTCCCGCTGCAAACATTTAGTAAGGTTAGAGGCTATTGTACGAAGGGAGAGACGCGTGCCTGAGAGAAGGGCATTAAAAGAGCTCCATTTGAGCTGTCATCACGGCCGTGATTATAAGGCCTCGCTCCTCTCGCATGGGCTCAGGTGCACTCTGATTTCGCCGAAGGTTGCGCCAGCGGGAGGCTGATTGAACAGGAGGCTCATTTCCCTAATTGTCAAGTGCGATGCTTTGTTTGGACCAGGGCACTGCGCTGGTATGTGATTTCGGGGAAGGTCTCCAGTACGAGGCGGAGTGGCTGGGATCATCGGCGCTCAGCTGCAAGGATGTGACAGTGAGTAGGAGACCATCCTCCCCTAGAACCGCCGCCCCCACCCACCCACCACCTGCCACACACACGCACACCAGGACCTCTCCCCTCCCCCGAGCTCCTGCCATTTGGCACAGTCGGTAGTTAGCCGAGAGGCGTCTGGTTCCCGTCCATCCACTGTCCACACCCTGCTGAGAAGCTTGCGGCTGGCATCTTGGGCCTGCTTTCGCAACTTATGCCTCACTGGGACAGGAAGTGATTTTTATATAACCGAGGCACTAATGATGCAGACGCTGAATAGCCCTGAATGACAGCCGATATTAAAAACAACTTCTCAGCTACTCGCACCATGGCAACAGCCGCGAAGGGTCGTTAGTGCCGAGAAAAATAGATTAGTTATGAAAGGTGATAATATCGTGCGATTCGCCGTTACCGTCGCCGCTCTGGGCCCGAGATGGTGACGGGGTACGGACTGGAACCGGAAAGTAAGGAGTCGCTGCGAGCCAATGTCAGGATAGTCGGTCAAGGTGAAGGCCGGGCTTTCCGCACACGTGGGGGGTGCAGTCTCAGCCCTGCTCGTCCTCTTTTTTGGCAGCTTTCCACCCCGGAAAAAACCCGCTTGTTCGACTTCACCCTGAAATGGGGCTTAAAGGACACGTACATCGACAGTCCTCAGCCCATGGCAGGTGAGCGTCACCGTCATTCAGACACCGGCCTGGGGGGGGGGGGGCTGTGTATAGAAACACAGGATCTTTTCCTACAAGTGGATGCAAAAATGGATGTAGACACCTGTCCTCTTCCTCAGTGGAGGTGTATAACTGCGGGGCGGGCAGCACCGATTGTTCCCAGTGCTGGGGACGGGAGGACCAGGGACACTACTGTGCCTGGTGTGACAACTCCTGTAAGGCCCGGGACGAGTGTCAGACGAGTCAGACCCAGTGTCCAGGCCCAGAGATCTGGAAGGTAGGCCGGCTCATCACCCGAAACGCCCCGCATGTCTGTCTGCTACAGCTTTCACAGCCTCGGTTTAGCATCCCGGTCATGTACAGTACAGTACCGCACAGAAGTGCCAAAGAAAATGATGTTTAAATTATCTTCATGTTGGTGTTCTATGATATTATGTCTGTCAAAGTGCGGCAGCCATTTCTAAATCTTTCCTAAAGTCACCCTACTATGTCCAGCAACCATGCAACACCATCCCATTTCTTAACCCAACCAGGAGCATGCCTCATATGCCTAATCAATATCTCGCTGGCTTTTTTAACTAGTGAAATGAATTGATGCAATAAGCTGGTGATGAAATTTAACAAATCCTGGGCGGGGGATCCCCAGAGGAGAGCTTTGGGACCTGAAGCGGTGTTCTTCTAGCCGTCCAGCAAGATACCAGGAAGTTTATGGACAACAGAAGAAATTCCTGTTATTTTTTTAATGTTACTGTTAATTTGTATATATTCTATTCTATTTTTTTCTGAGCAAATATAGACTTGCTACCCAGATAAATGGGTTTAAGCATTTCCCGTGACTGCCTGAGACTTTTGTGGACTGCTGTGTCCTCCTCATGCGCCTTTGCACACAACACCACCCGTCTCTAGGTGGACTGAGCACTGAGGTTGAGGTCAGTTAAGGTCAGTTAAGGATTCCCGGGCCTTGAATGCATGAAGCTCTGGGGGAGAATCGCTGGCTGCCCTTCTGCCGCCTCTCTACACCATAATCACCTGCAGACTTGAGGACATGGGTCATTTCTTTCTGCTGCCCAGCTGCTCCAGCCGCTCCAGCTCGCCCAGTCGCCCATTCAAGCAGGCGGATTTTCTGGCTGATTTGCTCAGCGTTTTTGGGATGACTTGGGGGAGCTTGTTCCCCATTTTGGCCTGACGTCTTCGTCGACACATTTATCTACTTTCACGGTCTCGAATGGGAAACATGGTCTGTGTGAGGCTTAATCGGCCCTGCTAACTGCTTCCTGTAGATAACATGTACAATCAGAGGCTATCATGTGCTTCTGCAGGGTGGGGGGGCTCCGCATGGCCTCCCTGTGCGCGTCTTTCTCCTCATTTATGAATAAGAGTTTGGTAGAAACTTTTACAATGTGACGTGACGGTTGCTTTCAGACAGTCAAATATCCAGGACCAAACTAGACTGGAAAATCAGTTTATCCAAAATGAGTAAATCACAAATACCTTTAATTTTTCTTATATACCCTCAGCCTCTTTAGGGAACTCATGCTTTTAAATAACTGAGTTCTTAATAAGACGTAGCGTGCTTCTAGGTGGCCGGTAGCTGCCCGCACGACCAGGCTTCTGACTCTGCACTCATTTAGTTTGCAAATAAAATATTAAAACCGGGAGTACAAACTCCACTGCATTAGAAAATGCTGTCAAGTTTGCAACAACAAAAAAAGTTTGGGTAGCCACTGCCTTTGGTGGTTAGCATGCTGATGCATTTCACACTTAAACATTCGAGAAATCCACTAGCAAGGACAATCACTGAGGTGTTAGCTGCAAAAAAAACCCGCAAAAGTTATAGTTGCTTTTCCCATACATACCACTGGCTATAAATATTCCAGTGACAGGAAGTCATTCATATAAACAGCCTAGACAGAAACAGGAAGTTCCTGTAGGTCTACCTGCTTTATAACGTCAGGCGCAGTAGCAGAGCTTAATTTTAGCTACATTAAAACATAAAACAGCCCATAGTGATGTTTTATTGTTGCCAATTGCTGCTGAAAATGACTAGAATTATATAGAATTATATCGATTACTTGCACTTATACCTGGCCATTCACTGGAAGCTCAGCTTAGCTGTAGTTGACTCCTTGGCAGCTCGTACATTTCTAATGTGCTGTTCACCTCACGTCACTTTGGACAAAAGCATCTGCTAAATAAATGTCAGTTTGGCAAAGCTATGCCGTTCCCCGTCTCATGCTCCAAGAGCAGACAGTGACCCTGCTCCTTTACTACAGCTACTATTAATAATCTACACATCCATCCTTCTTATCTTGGTTGGGTGGCGTGGAGCCTGTCCCAGGCAGCACAGGGTGCAGGGTTACACTGTGGACAGGATGCCAGTGTATCTGCGGGAAGTCTATGCTAAACCCACACTCAGATTGCTGCGGAAATCAAACCAATAGCCTCAATGGTGCGAGGTGACAATGCTGCCTTCTAATCCACCATGTCCAATCATGATCATAAATCGTAATAATAATAGTAAGTTCAGTATTACCAGCAGTAAAGACTATGTTCAGTCTCACTGTCACTCTACCCTGGATAAGCAATTATGTATAATGGCTAAATTTAATTTCATTTTCCCAAAATGCTTTTCCCCAAAGTGTTTGCTAACTTTTTGCTTTCAGCATGACTGTAGCCTGAGTTGTTTGCACGGCATTAAGTATCATCATAACTAATTTATTCACTTGTACGTTGCTTTGGACAAAGGTGTTTGCTAAATAAAGATAATGTAGGCGACATAGCTGGTCGGTGGGGACTCAGAAACGTGTCTTGTGACCCCGAGTCCGGTCGCACCAAGCAGCCTTATACGGGCTGAAGTAACAGGATTTAGTTTGCGTTCAAATATAGTGACCATGAGGTCATAACCACATACATCAGCATATTCCATAGACTAGACGCCCTTTTTATTAGCATGAGAAGTTGCAAGACGGTCTGCATTCAGTGACCGCAGAGAAAATTTGGGTCTCTTAGGCAGCGACATGATTACTGCCAATTTTTATTGAGCAGGAGCAACATCTGATGCTAGGGAGGTGTTAATTGTTTCGAGTGTGGGTTCTATCAGTGCATCAGGCAACACTTCAGTGGGGATGGGCAGCCTGAATTTCGGAATTAATAGATATGCTCAGCAGTTAAGTCAGAATATTGATGATGATGATGCTGATGATGTTAAGGTGCATATGCATAGCTGTACCCATAACCTTTGCAGCTATCTGACCTCTCGTCCTGCCCATAGATCATGCCGCTCAGTGGGCCCCTGGAGGGAGGCACCAGGCTCACCATCCAGGGTAAGAACTTGGGCCGCAGGGCTAAGGACGTCAAAGTGGAAATCGGCGGCTCTCCCTGCACACTGCTCGAGGAAAGATACAGCGTCTCCCTGCAGTAAGTGCTGTCTGGCCGGCTCTGCTAGCTTTCCATCCATCTTTCTTCATTCTTGACTCCCTCTTGCCTTCACTTATCTCCTACCCCTATTCTTCCACATCATATGAGGCTCCTAGCCTGACTCAGACACAACCATTAGCACATAACACTCCGCAGAGGTAGAAAACTAAAATGGATGCAGGCTTTGATGGCAATGGAGACAACAGGACCTTATGTCATACCAGTTGACATCCGTCTTTGGATCTCTCTTGGGCATGAATGGCTTATTTTGTTGAAATTAAGGCATAAGTGATGAATAGATGCCTTGATCTGTCCCCTGCAGCGGAGTAGGGATATCAGTAGGTTGATCATGGATTTAGATTCCCTTCGAGGATTACTGTGCTATATGCGTGCATGTCAATAGTTTTCTAATGGAGTTCATGCCCGATTGCCTGTATCTAACATCCATTTAAATTAGACCATTAAGTGGCTCACATATAAGCCGATGAGCCAAAATATTATGACCACCCCATGTGAAGCAAATTTTGTTGACTATCTAGTAAAAGATGTACATGTCAAGGTCTGTGATATCTCTGATCCACAGTTTCACAGTCCCATGTGGAGCAGGGCTCGACGCGCTGTATACCGTGAGGCATTACTCTCATGACCATCATTAAAATGATCTGCTGTTTGTGCCACAGTAGTCCTTCTGTCGGTTCCTGCCACAGAGGATGCCCGCCGTTGCCATCTCGCATCAATGACTCTTGGTCGCCTTATACCCTGTCAGTGGTTTGTGGTCTTCTTTCCCTCCTCAGACCGCCCTTGCTCTCACTCTCACATCTCACCACAGCTATGATCCAGTCATCCGGCCGTAACGATTTGGCTTTCATCAAAGTGCCCGTTCCTTCGGTAGCCAAAACGTCAGCCAAGAGTACTGAATGTTAGGTTACCGTCTACACGCACCATTTTTATTAGGTTGTTAACAATATTTGCTACACATGGGGGGTCATAATGTTTTGTCTCATCAGTGTATGACCCAAGACAGTGTTTTTGGATGTATTTATTGAGCTGAGGGCTGGATATGATTTAGGGATGTTTTTTTATCATATGAGGCTGCCAATTTTTTGGGATAAATCTTGCCACGAGACATTCCAAACCCAAGGTTATCTCAGAAGTCAAGGATATCTCTGAAGTCTGATCCAGTTTCAGTTTGTCACTCACTCAGACCTGGTGCTATACTCGTAATATTCTTTTTAGTGTTCTGTCACCTTGACCTACCCATAGATCAGACATTAGAGGTCGACTGAAGTTTTGCAAATGAATTGCAAAAATAGCCACCTGGCAAAGGATATGAATGAGTCAAAGATAATGTGCTCTCTTTCGGGAAATACCCTCTCCACATGACTCCAGCACTCTGCTGCAACTCTTCACCTTTACATACACAAGAAAAGCAAACACAAAACCTCACAGCCCCTATTTCTCACCACTGAAACATTTTAGTGTGTCCAGCCCAAAAACAACTCATGGTGAACAAATGCTTATGCAGCTGTTTACAACTATTTGTTTAATGTTGTGGCGTGTTTTAGTAAGAGCAGTTAATTTATTTTTGGCCTGTACAAAAAGTTGTGCTCACTTAGTTTCCTTGTGCCCTCGACAGGGTGGTGTGTGTGACGGGGAATTCATCCAGCACATTGTCAAGCGTGGTGATGGTCACTGTGGGCAACAGCGTGGGACAATCCAAAGAAGCCTTTTCATACCTGGTGTGTATTCTGTTTTATGCCACTGCATCCATGTTTTGTTGATTTGAGATAATGTTCAACTTCTTTGTTTGTTCTTATAGCATTTAATACATATTAGCCGCTAAACAAATGTTTTAGCCAAGAGTGTTTGCCCACCCCACTCTATCGCTATACTAAGCCAATAAATATGCCTGTTCTTGTCTTTTTGCATGCCTGATTAACCCATATAAAGGGATTCATTTTGAATATAACAATGTTTTTGGCGCATTTTGTTTATCATATATTATTTGGAATCAGGTAATATTTGGTCCTTATAATTATATTTGCAGAATAAAAGACTTCACCAGACTACCAAAGACAAAGTCTTTGTAGAGTACATATATGGGGGTAACACCCAAGTAATCATTAATGCTATTGATAAACATGTGCTGATTGTTACTTCACTGCACTGATTTTGCACTTTGGTGGGGCCCTCTCTCCTTATTACTTCAGGAAATGTTTACATCATAATCATTAATGACAGTGACTAATAGTTATACCTGTGGCACTGCTTTGTCCCCGTCCTGGGCCGCCTGTCCCATCTGCCCCCGTTCACATGGCCCATCTCCCATCGGTTACACCGTTGGTTACAAACAGATCATTCAACATGCTGAATTTCCACACCATGTTGTCTCTTGTGTTGGGATTTCCCAGTTTCTTTATCTGAAGAAGCTATCCTATCAGGGACAGGAAGGAGGCTTGCTCCATGCCTCCTTCCTTGAAGCTCAGAGTAACCCTGTCTTCAGGAAACATCTGTGTCCGCCAAAAACAGCCTGCTGCAGACAATAGGCCAGAAAAGCCCCCCACCTCCCCACCTTCCTCAGAGGAAGTGAATCCTGTCTTGGGGAAGTAGACATGTGCTGAGCCACTCTGAAGCCTGTCCCCCGAGTGACGGCCAAACCGGAACTTCTGGAAGTCTCCAGAATGCAGATGTTCTGCCTTCCAGCTGGAAGTTCTTGCTCTTCAGGGCCAAGATGTTCTAGGGCAGGAGAGATGTCAGCAAGCATTGCCTTTTTCAATCGCAATAGAATAGTAACAAGTACAGGCCAAGGAATGTTAGGATAGATTTGAAAGGGCCTTTGTGTTCTGGTGGATGTTTTGTGGGACAGAAATGGAGTTCTTTCTTTAAAACTTGCTAATTAAACTCTCTATAGTCTCATCAAAAAAGCCAAAACATTTCCCTTTTCCTAACTCAGAAAAAGGCAGTGGTATGCTGGAAGGTTTTATTAACCCTGTTTGTTACTAATAGCAATGGAATGCTATAATATTAGGAGCTCTATCTCTGCTCCACAGAGCCCCAGAGTGTTATCCATGGAGCCCAGGAATGGATCCCTGGCCGGAGGCACAAAAGTAACTCTGAAGGGCGAACACCTGGACACTGGCTCCCGGGTGCGAGTGAGGGTCAACGGCACCCACAACTGTGCTATTACTAGGTAACTGTAGTCCCGTGTACCAGCGGCTGCCATGGGCTGGCACCCCGTCCTTGGCTATTCCCTGCCTTGCGCTTGTTTCCGGGGGGGGCTCTGGACCCCCATGACCCTGCTTAGTACAAGTAGAATGGAAGATGAATGAATGGATGTAGTAAGCAGTAAACAAATCTAAGTGTGACTGGTGAATGTACTAAGCTATTTGACTGTGTTAGAGGCGCGATCGACAAGAGAGCTGGGCTGGCGGACTTCTTATAGCTTGTTATTGTTCATTCTATTTTTACTTAAGCATTTCCCTAAAATATCAGCAGAAAACAGAAAGCCATACCCGACGGGGGTCCTTTGGGACCGCGGTGTAATCCCAGTCCTTGTTCCCATCCCGTAATGGCCCCTCCGCCGGAGCGCGTCGCGCCGTGCTGCGGGCTCGACAGACTGGCTTGCGTCGCCTCCTCTCACGTGCGTCGGGGATGCAGCACGCTCTGACAGGTTGTCCCGCGGTCGTGCCGTGCCTCTTCCAGGAAAGACGCCGACACCATCGAGTGCACCATGCCACCGGCAGAGCACATGCGGCCCGACACCACCGTGTCCGTCTGCGTGGAGTTTGAAGAACTTCCGTGCCAGAACCTGCAGAATTCCTCCTACACGTATGAGAGGAATCCGAACATCGCTGGCATCCGACCGCAGAAGAGCTACCTGAGGTATCCCGCTCGCCCGCTGCATTCGGCGTGATAGGGAGGGAGACTCCCCCAAATGCCACCCCCGTATTTCTGCGCGCCACTTAGAGCAGCTCCAGCTTCTTCACGCAGCGGCCGCAAGTCAGTAAGCCCAACACACCGCTGCGCCTGTGAGCTTGCAAGAGGCTCAGGCAGTCTGCAACCGGGCCTCCTTCCCGGGGTTTGTGTTTTCTTCTTCCCCACTTAGCAGACGCATGGCAGCACGCAGAGCCTCTGTCGGTGTCTAGGATAATTCGATTGTTGAAGGGGCCCAGGGTTCTCGCCTTGCGGCTTGGAGCGTGTGCGTTAACTTGCGGCTTTTGTTTCTTTTTTTTTTTCTTTTCAGTGGGGGCCGGACTATAACGGTGATGGGACGAGGCTTTAACCTGGTGCAGAGCGTCGAGATGAATGTCAGGGGGATTACGAACGAGCAAAGCGTGAGTTTGGGCCTCGGCAGCCGTGCATTCTGGGCCGCGTTCTCTACCGCCTGTAGCTGTGTGGCTTGGCAACCAGCAGCGGTCATGTACATGTGATATATGGGGACAGAGCAATGCTGTTTGGTCGTGAGTAAACTGAGTTTGTGTAACAGAATTCCGTGCCTTGTGTCTAGGCTTGCACTGTACGGTCAACCACAATCATCACATGCTCCTCGCCAGCTTCTCCTGAGTCCACGCGAGCCACAGTGGAGTTTTATCTGAATGATGTCCTCTACACTGGGGACAGTCCTGCCACCCAGGTGGACCTCGAGGACGACGAGGAGCCCTACAGGGTCCAGTTCTGCATGGATTACGTGGAGGACCCGCAGTTCTTCACCGCCACCAAGGACAAGTTCATCAAGCACCACCCAGGAGAGCCCCTCACACTCATCATCAATGTGAGTGCTTTAGATTGGAGGTCTGGACCAAAGAGAGGGTCTGATTCTCTGACAATGAGGAACTGGTGTGTGTGTGTGTCTGAATTGGCGCCCTTCACCACCATCAGCTGAGGGGGGATTTTTCTCCTATTGCTATAAAGGGAATCGCTTAAGTGTGGTAGTCAGCCTCCAGTCACAATGTGCGACATCTCGTTCTCTTTTTCTCTTGGGTTAAGAAACAAACACAGGTGTCCTTAGTGAATTTCAAGTCACTCGTTTGAATTTCACCAGCGGATCTGTGCCAATGCGGGCCCCAATGAAATGTCGTGACCAAACTGTGCTCCTCTGTTTCTGCTCGCTTGTGTTTGCTGACTGGGTGACCTTTCATAAATTAGCCTATTGTAAGGTTTTAAAAATACTAAGACGTCCATCTGGGTCTTGGGCATGTGCAAAAAAAAATAAAAAATTTCCAGGAACTCTGAGACATGCTTGCCCTTGTTTCCTCTTCGACGTGGATGATGGGGCCTTCTGCCGTGCAGATCAGATGTGCCTCTCCCGTCATGTTTGAGGAAGGCGTTTGGAGGAGGGCTAATGTCATTCAGTAAAAAATAGACGTTGAGGAAGTGGTTGTTGACAGAGATACAGAGGTTCGCATCCTGGGATGGGGCCGGCCTTTGGACGCTAATCAGTAAACGGGAAGCATCCCAGAATAAACATGGAGTTTTCCACATGCTCAGCTCGTGCTTTGTCTTCCCGTTTCTGGTTGCCCTGGCACATACGGCCCTCGTCCTGCCGGTTCCCAGTGTCTTACTGCTGGGTTCGAGCTAGCTGCATGGCAGCTGGATATGTAAGCACCCTGTGACTGCTGGCATCGCACCAGACCAGCATCCCGCTCTCAAAGAGCACCCTGTCGCGACCTAATACTACACCTCATATTTCACAACTGCGGAAATTCTGATGAGCCCATATATTCTACTCCTTTTCCAAACATTTTCATGTCATCAGGTCCTAAAATGGGTTCCCCTCTGACTGTGTGCTCCCCAAGTGTTTCATTTTATGATGGCTTGACTGGACTGATGTGCAGATGTTGCCTTTCGCAGAAAGGACCCAGTGAACTGAATCTGGCTCCAGAAGAGCACACTGTGACCATCGGTTCCGTCCCCTGTACCATCAGCTTCAGTAACGATCAGCTGTTTCACTGCACCATCAATGGCTCCCTGAACTCGCATGAAAGAGAGCAGCCAGTTGTCGTAAGTGAACTGCCATTATCCATCATGCCTCATTGATAAAGATATACTTTTCACCGTAAATATTATTCTGCATAGCGTGTCATTTTCTCTCCCTCAGTAGCAATTTCCATATGACTTATACAAGACGCTGAAATTGCAATGCCTTAATTCAGCATGCCTAAAGGAATTGAAGTCCCTTTATTCGTTTATAATAATGTGTAAATAAATCCACTATTTTGTGGCTAGTAAAAAATATGGTATTTCACAGTGGCTGTCGTACTGGAATGTGTCTCAGATGAGGAAGCATCGCCTTAGTCACAGTCAGCCTTCCTGCACTGATTATTGCAGTTATTTTTGTCCTGGGCTCCTGCAGCAAAGAGCCAAATCTGGCGTTAACCCAATAGGCACCACACCACTATTTATATTCTGTGTTTTGGGAGAGCGAAAAATAAGAAGCTCTATTTAACGGCATCTCAGGGACCCTCTCGGGGAGTTTAGTAGTTTTGCGACTTGTGATGGTAGTGAGGGCCTTTTTCTGGTTTGGAGCAGAAGGGACCTTCAAAAATAAACAAAAGCAATTAGCGAGATGGTAAGGAGCTGAGTGGTCAGGTCATTGGTCAGATGGAATGTCATAACACAGACGGGGGGGTGCTGTTTTTGCCGTGCCTGATTTGTGTGTCTGGGATGCTGAAGCAGTTTGGATGGGAACCGGATCGTTTCTGTCCTAAATACTTTTTTTTATATCCCCGGACTGCGCTGGAGCAGGGAAATGGGCGGGGTTAAGTTGGCCAGAGATAAAGAAATTGCCGAGATCAAAGAAGGAGCTCGGAACAATGCTTTGCTTCATGACGCTCACTCTTCGACACAAAAACAGATTACGCTGCGTTTTACCGGGCCGAGCGAGTACAGCAGACTGTGTTTCCGGCATTTTCCTGCTGGGAGGGGCTTCAGTGGGAAAGTTTGGGAAAATCCACCGCTGGGCTAAGCTGAGTGGCAGAGCTCAGCACAGAGAAAGGGGGGAATAAAGTGAGAGCTGAGAGGAAAGCAGAGCAGCTTGTGTGCGAGCCGACGTAAATCAGAGCCTGGAGCCGCTTACTGATAGAGGCATTACAGCGACAGGCCGTCAATGTCTGTAAATGTAAACACGCAGAAAACATTGGGGATTTGATTGATTGATCAGGACATTTAAAATGGAACAAAATCAATTAGTGGAGGTGGGGGGGGGGGGTTTCCCCTTGAGCCATATGTCTGCTGGATCCATAGGCAGTCCTAGACCTTGGTTAAGGAGACCTCAGTTCCCCGTTCTAATTTTTGTTCCAACCCCACCCCACGAAAAATTATTATTATTATTCTAAAACCATCTAGCGATTTGCTCCGTATTTTCATACACATTTTGTACCCCCCATCCTGGGAGTGAGGCGACCCTGTGTGTGGGGCTGGTGTCCTAAACTTTGGGGAGCTGAGCCCCGCTAAGGGCCCAGATGCAGTCAGAGCAGGGAGGCCGCAGGCCGGCATGGCAGGCCGCGTGCGTGTCTGCACCCGGTGAGCCTCAGAGTTATGGTCTGCGCTTGCAGGTGCAGGTGGGCAACTTCCGCAAGGTCATCGCCACGGTGCAGCTGGGCGGCAGCGAGCTGGCCATCGTCGTGTCCATCGTGGTGTGCAGCGTCCTGCTACTGCTGTGCACCGTGGGTAAGCGGCAGTGGCGCCGTGGTGATTTATGTCCGTCGTGATGGCGGGCTGACGTTCCAGATGTGCAAGGAGATGAACGGTGTCTGCTCATCATGGGCCGGCCCCGCCCCCAGTTCCCGGCTCTGCCCTCTGCCGCCGGGGCGCGTGTTCCTGCCACGTCCGTGTGAGAGAACAGGCGTGTTCGCCCTGCCTCTGTGTGTATTTCTCATTGAATTTGTTGCGGGTTTCTGCATTAAGCCGTAGCTGCTATTAATTATACAGCTTACACAGATCATTACGGACTCACAATGCGATGTGAGCTCTGAGCATGTCTGGGATTAACTGCAGACGCTCTCAGTGGGACCCTGTGTGTGGATCAGGGCAATCTGTCAATGCCGCTTCTATCTGTAGGAACAGGGGTCTTTTATTAAGGGGACGGTCGCACATAATGGGGCCTTTTCTTTTTGAGCTGTCTGTCTCGTTGTGTTCCCGCCGGCCGCTCTGATCGCCCCCCCCTCCCTCCATCAGCCCTGGTGGTGTACTGCACGAAGAGCCGCCGCGCCGAGCGCTACTGGCAGAAGACCCTGCTGCAGATGGAGGAGATGGAGGCACAGATCAGGGAGGAGATCCGCAAAGGTGATGACCACAGGCCACCCAAAGTCCCAGCTAATGCCGTACAAATTCACAGGAAGCAAGGCTGGGTTTGCCTCTGATGTCTAATGACACTGGGATGCAGAGAAACTCCATTAGAGGCTCGCCGTAGTGGCCCCTCTGGTTTTGCGTAGGTGAGGTGATGGAGGCTGAGAGGGGGAGAGCTTTTAAGAGGTTTTTCCTCTGTGTGTGTGTGTGTGCGTGCTCATGTGCATGCATAGTTATGTGCGTGTGTCCCTGCAAAAGAAAGGCTGTGATGAGAGACTGTGCGATTGTGCACTGTAAGCGTGACTCACAAAAAGCCCCGACCCACAGCAGTCACGCTGATTTTGTTATGGCTATGTTGTCAGGGAGGTTGTGGGGGAGGGACTGGCGAAGGGCGGCTCACGGGCCAGGGCAGCGGCCCATCCCAACCAGAGTGTGACAGGCATTAAGGAGATTTGTAGGCGGGTAACCTTTATGAGGGGCATGCTTTGAGGGGAGCCACCATGGTTACTCGCTCTTTGGAGGTTTTTTTTTTTAATTTCCTCGTCTGGCCCATGTGCCTCTCGGAGTGATTTGGGAATTTTTGAGAATGGGGAATTTTGCATTATTTGGCTTTAGTTTTGTCCATTTTGCATAAAGGGCAAAAGTATATACAGCAGAACTAACCAAGCAGGGGAAATCGACCTGGAGCCGGAGCTGTTTTTAGCCAGATACGCTCCTCTTTGCATTGTACATTGTGTCTTCACACCTTGACATTTGTGAGCTTGGCGCATTTGACGCGTTGGAGCTGTCTTAGGGTGGCTCTCCTCCGATGGCCCTGCAGTTGTGTCTCTATCGCCCTCGTCGCCTGTTTTCATGCACGCCCTTTGGGACGGGTTCCAGGTCCGCACTGGATAAAGGCTGAACAGGAGAGATCTCTTCATTCCTTGTTTGAATTAGTTCCTTGGGTTTTAGCTTCGATTTCTACATATGCTTTAAATAAAGGAGTTTCCTGTTGGGGTTGGCCCGCAAGGGCCATGTTGTGCAAACATTTGCAGCGCGCGGTTCCAGCGCATGCTGGCAGAGGGATGTGCCGCACAAAGCTCGTGCCTAAGGGGCGAATGTCGAGAGGCCTGACTGAGCGAGCGCCCCGTGCTGTACCCCCTGCCCACAGGCTTCGCCGAGCTGCAGACCGACATGACAGACCTCACCAAGGAGCTGAACCGCAGTCAGGGCATCCCCTTCCTGGAGTACAAGCAGTTTGTCACCCGAACCTTCTTCCCCACGGTAGGCGGCCCGTTTTCCAGTGTTTTACCATGGTGACTGTGGTAGAGCAGAACAATGGCAGGCGCCGAGTCAGAACAAATCGCACTCTCTACGCAAACACCCATGGGCTCATTTCACAGCCCCCCACCCTTGCTGTCCCTGGGCTTGCACACACACACGCACTTACTTGTATTCATCTTTGTAGGGACTGCGCATTCATTTCTGTGGAAAAAAACATAATCTCAACAATGACATCTTTAACCCCTACCAAACTCTAACCATACCCACAAGTAACCAAATAAAATCCCAAGATCCAAGACTTTTGGCATTTTTAGCTTTTTGATTGCAGTCACATATTTTTATAAAATTAGCTACCGTATGTATTCCAACACACCCATGTAAAGTGCCCTGGGACAACTCTGTTGTGAAGGGCATTATATAAAAATAAACTGAATTGAATTGAATAAAATTGAGTTTCTCCTTGTAAAATAAATAACGGCCCCCACAACAACAAACTCATTGTTTTATCACATTGTGGACATTTGGTCTCCACGATATATATATCCCCCCTCCACACACACACACACACACACACAAGGACTTTCACTGCTTTCAGGGGCAAACACAATCTAGGTCAGGAAATGGAGGAAGGTGGACAGTGCCCTGGCTGAGCTGTGAGGCAAAGCACTGCGCAAATCGCTGGTAATGTAACATAAATAGTTGTTTTGTTACCTCCACACTCCACTCCTTCTCATCCCGCTGGGGCCTCTAACATGAAACAAGCAGAAACCCCACCACCCACCCCCCCCACGTTCCAGTCCAGAGGCTCGAGTCAGTTTCCATTTAAAAGAAAACATCCCAGCTTGCTTGCAAAAGCACACCCCCCACGCCCCCCCACCCCCCGTCTCCATAATTTGTGTGCGATATTCTGCAACCCAAAGTGCTTGTCTAAACACAATTGTGCCGGGACTCTGAATTTATGGCGTACCTCTTATTTACACTGGGGAGCTCTGCTGGCTGAGTGTGTGGGAGCCCAAGGACACAGGGGGCGGGGGGCCACCCGGGGCCCCATCGCACTCGCAGCAAGCCCCTGTTACCATGCGGCGAAAGTGTCAGCAGAAGTGTCGCCGCTTACCGTCGTATGTTGCTCTGCGGCGGCGTGGAAGTCCACAAATCTTAATTCAGCGCGTCGGGTTGGGTCCAAAGAAGAGACGGACCTCCTAACTGTGCCCCCATCTTGCAGATGTGCTCAGACTACGAGAGCAGCCCGGTGCAGCCCATCTACGAGAATGATAGTCTGAGCCCGCGAGCCGTGCCAGAGACTCACCCCCTGCTGCAGGACTGGAAGGTAATGGGCGGCTTTGCCCAGACCTAGCGCCCCCCCCAGGAATGTCTCACCTCTAATTCTAATTAATCATTCATGTAGGTCTGCCAAGCTCCTGCACTGCGAGAGGCCGTCAGAGCGGCATTGAGTGCCTGCTGTAATATCGTCCTGGAGACAGGCTCCTCTAGGCTAGCAGCTCCGTATAGATCGTCTCCCGGTAATTTGGGGCGTGTAGCAGGGTGGACAGCCACCAGGCTGGCAGTGAGGATGCATCTCTGTTAAGACCACGTCGTGTCACCATATGGCCGTAGCCGATCTCAGAGCCCGCGGTGCAGCGAAGCGGCCCGCGATGGCGGCGATGCAGCTAGCTCGCAGCGGCTACGCGCAAATTCCTACAGAGACGACGGCCCTTTAAGTTAATTGTGTGTTCTCACTGGCACAGCCGGCGGGGAGCCGCAAGCCCAACATGGACGAGGGGGTCACACTGTTTTCCACCCTGCTGAACAACAAGCACTTCCTGGTCACCTTCGTGCACGCTCTGGAGCAGCAGAAGGACTTCGCCGTACGGGACAGGTGACCCAAAGAAGCCGCCCCGCCTTCCCCAAGCCCCCATTCAGAGGATCAGCCTAATTGCAGCTTCCCAAACGTTGTTGCTGCTTGCCCCACTGCTGGAGAATGTCACGGCACCTTGTGCCTACCACTGCTCTGCCGACCTGGTGCCTGTTGTAGTGCGATGCGCTCTGCCTGCGGTACCTTAAAGCCTGAGCATCCACCGCAATTGAAATTCTCGCCAGGACTTTGGCACGGGCCAGCCAGCCAAGCAGATTCTGATAGAGTAATAAACAAATTCCTACTGTTGTGGAAATGCTGTGAGGTGGCCCAGCGCCTCGGTGTCGTAATGGAGATCAAACTGTCATAAAACGCTCCTGAAGAACAGCAGTGGGGCAGCCGAAGTAACTGCATAGATGTGTACAAGCAAAATACATAGATGCATAGAAACCAAAAATTTAAATCAGTGATTAGTAACAGATCCTGGAACATGTAGTGTTTTCACAAACGAGTTGACTTTAAATCACCTGGTTGCAACCTGTCTGCATGAAGCGTTGTTTTCCGGTAACAGCATGCTTGACAACCTCCTGTGTGCTGTTGAGGGGGATCTCGGTTTTGAGAACATTCCCGGCCCCCCGCCCCTGCAGGTGCAGCCTGGCCTCGCTGCTGACCATCGCTCTGCATGGAAAACTGGAGTATTACACCAGCATCATGAAGGACCTGTTGGTGGACCTCATAGACGGCTCAGCCACCAAGAACCCCAAGCTGATGCTGCGGCGGACGGAGTCCGTGGTGGAGAAGATGCTGACCAACTGGATGTCCATCTGCATGTACAGCTACCTGAAGGTATCTCCAGAAGAAAGACTGCTCCTCTTAGCCTTTGGTGACACCTCCCTCATTGTAGTCCAGCATTAGAGATGTTTAGTGGATAGGTGAGGGTCGCCTGAGCGCTGGGCCCCCCAGGAGGAGGCACTTGGAGCTCGGCTGCTTTGTGGTCACTGCCAGCCTTCTCCGTGGTTCGTGCTGAATATAGCATGTGCGGATTCAGCATCAGTAGCCGGCCGCGCCGTTTCTCAGCTGACGGCATCTGACACCCCGCGGCTGCTGCCTGTCCTCCCCAGGAGACGGTGGGCGAGCCCTTCTTTCTGCTCCTCTGCGCCATCAAACAGCAGATTAACAAGGGCTCCATCGACGCCATCACCGGAAAGGCCCGCTACACCCTGAACGAGGAGTGGCTGCTGAGGGAGAACATCGAGGCCAAGCCTCAGGTGAGCGCGGAACCCCCCCCCCGGCCCAACTACCGATGAATCGTGTAGCGACCCAGAAGGGCACGGAAGCAAAAAAGAACAGACAGCATCACTGACATCTGGCTCCCATCCCTTTTGCTACCTGTTGCAGAACATCAATGTGTCATTCCAAGGCTTAGGAATGGACTCCCTCACTGTGCGCGTGATGAACACAGACACCATCTGCCAGGTCAAAGAGAAGATTCTGGAGGCGTTCTACAAGAATTTGCCCTTCTCTCAGTGGCCAAGTGCTGAAGACGTGGACCTAGGTGAAAAGCTGCCTCTATTTTGGACCACAGCCCACACCGAGTCACACTCATCCTCGGTGGCTCCAAGAGCACCAACGGCAGAGCTATATTTATCCAGAAACTTTTCCTGAGGCTTCAGAGAAATGCCACCGGCTCCGTAGAGATGATGTTACAATGGCTGCCTTCTATCTTATCATTTCCCCAGAATGGTTTCCTTCAGGCAGCACCAGTCGAATTCTTCTGGACCTGGACAACACGTCAGTCATGGAAGATGGCCGAAAGAAACTGAACACGGTGTTCCATTATGAGGTAAATACCCTCTACTGTACATTTCGGGATCTCTCCAGCGTTTCTGGCATCGCCAAGCGATTTTACGTGAAGGCACTCTCCAGCTGTCCCACCTTCAAACTAAGGGCAGTGTTGCATGTAGTACATCTCAGCAGACAAGGCATGGCCAGTGACTCTGCTACACGACACTTACAGAGCGCGGGCGTGAGCGGGCTGTGAATGTGACGGAACACGTGTGCTGGGAATCCTTCAGCTCATTATGCCATGTTGACCTTAGCGAGTGGCAACATTTCCATCCTCGGTTACACTCTGTGATTTTGTGATTTTGTGCCCCCCCCCACCAGATTCCAGAGGGAGCCTCGCTTGCAATGAGCCTGAAAGACAGGCGGGAGAATACTTTGGGAAGAGGTGAGGTCACCCCAAGCCACTTACTTACTGTATTATATCTTCCTAATGATCTCCTACTTCCTCTTATTCCCCGATTTCTTTCCATATGCAAACCTTTTCCCAAACATGCCTTTGTTTTGTTACCCTGACTATTTGATATGTATTTCAAAAATATTTCTATGCCGGCGTTATGCAAGGAGGCTGCTTTCTGGCAAATATAATAAAGAGTGTTTAGTGACAGACATCGGAGAGAACCCTATGATAAAAAAGAAGGTAGAATACCAATTAAAGGAAACCGTCTTGTTTTGATTGAAGATTTAAGGATGGATATTTTTTTCCGTTAGAATTTTTTTGCTTCTCGCTAAGCCAAGTGTGATGTATCATTAAAAATGAACATGGTATATAACATTAATACGTGCTGTGATTGAATCTGAGATAGCGGACAGGACCTACCTGCCAAACAAATACTGAAGTGCTAAGTGTGCTCTGAGCAAGGAGGTTTGTTTAGATACTGATGTAAATGCGTGAGAGGGGCTGTGCTCCAGCTGTAGACTCTCATCTCAGTTGGGGGGCCTCTCCCAATAACTGATGTGTCAGTGATGGATCGTGACGGATTCCTGTCTCTCATTCCCCAGCCAAAGATCTGGACACAGAGAAATATGTTCATCTGGTAAGCGGCACCGTGCCCTCGCCCTACACAAACACACCCAGACACATCCGAGGTCTTCGGTGGGAAGTGGTCCGCTGGAGGTTAGAGGGGCTGGGAGGACTGAGGGGATGAGGCATGTAGTGGGGGTGGGAATGGAGGGGGGGGGTATCATGGTAAGGAAATGGGTCTGGAATGTAAAGGAAATGAGGCAGAAATGGAGATGATGCAATCAACTGGGAGAGGGAAAGAGGAACCGTGGCAGTGAGGAAAGCCATCCCATAATACAGCTGCCCCTGTTAACACAGAGCTGGCTGCTGGAAGGACCAAGGACTGTCCTCATGAATAGATATATATTAGACATTCGTATCTTTCAGTTAATTATGTACTTCCGAGCTCCCGGGGTGGGCCATCAGTCAGACGGAGCTGTGGGGATTTGGCCTGGCTCACACGGCGCTGAGCGCTCAGAGGCGGCCTGGAACACAAAGAGCGGTTCATGCTCCGTCAGCCTGCTTAGACAGCTGGTTCCTCTCCATCTCATTGCTCTGCAGCAGAGTCCACTGTCAGCTGGGCACCTACAGGGCTGTGGGTGGAATTGACCAAATAGGCTTCTCGTCCCGCTCTCCCGCGAGCATGTCCCATCAGCCTCGGGAGCCCGCAGCCCTCCGCATGCGACCGAGGCAGCTGACAGCTCAGACAAGAGCCGCATCCCAGTGCTGAGCAGCACCCTTGGCCTGCCTGGGTGTCACGAGCTAACAGAGAGACCTCTGGCAGTTGCCGTATCTCACCATTCCTAAACTGGAAAAAAGAAAAAGACGACAAACTCATCACAGACAATTAGGCTCTCGTTCTAGGTATCTTGCCTGTTTTGCAACACGTAGGATACAAACCTTAAACGCTGGAATGCGCCATAATGGAAAGGGTGTCGATGCTGCTGAACTCTGTATCAGCGCCAAATTAAATCTGCCAGGAATCTCTGGCTGGTAGCTCCGCCTTCGTATCCTCGTGGTGGCCAGCCGCGGAGACCTGATCGAGTTCGTCTCCCCTGCCGCCGTGCCGTTTCCGCAGGTCCTCCCACACGACGAGCTGATGGAGACCAAGAAGTCACACAGGCACAGCCACCGCAAGAAGGTGCTGCCAGAGATCTACCTCACGCGGCTACTCTCCACCAAGGTGGGCATCTCCACGCACAGCGGGGCCTTGGCACGGGAGAGACGTGTGGAAAGCAGGTCACCGGGGATGTGGGGAGAGACACCTGCAGGGCTTATCCGCAGGATACCTGTCACATCCAGCCCGGATTTGAAGCCTGTAGACATTTTGACGTTCCTCCTGTTGTACTGGGCTTAACTAGGGATTTGGGAACGCCAGCGAATTCAGGAGGTCTGGTTTGGCCCATAATGCTGAGTCTGGTGTGTGGGTGGGTGCTGACCCATGATCTTCTGTCTCTGCAGGGAACACTCCAGAAGTTCCTGGACGACCTCTTTCAGGCCATCCTCAGCATTCCATCCGACAAGCCCCCTTTGGCTGTTAAATACTTCTTTGACTTCCTGGAGGAGCAGGCAGAGAAACGTGGCATCACAGACCCCGACACCCTGCACATCTGGAAGACCAATAGGTAGTCTGGAGATAGAGAGAGGCCTCACAAGCTGCATCCGCACGGCAGCAGCTATTAGTGTTTAATGAGGCTCACCGGGAACATCCATATGTAACCGATAAGCATCCATTCTCCTTCTCACAGCTTGCCTTTGCGGTTCTGGGTGAACATTCTGAAGAACCCCCAGTTCGTGTTCGACATCGACAAGACGGACCACATGGACGCGTGCCTGTCCGTCATCGCCCAGGCCTTCATCGACGCCTGCTCTATTTCCGACCTGCAGTTAGGCAAGGTATGGTCCCAGCACAGGCTCCCAGTCTCCGCCCCCCCCCCCCCGCCAAATGTCTCCATCAACTCCTCCCGCCCTTCCTCGTGTTTTTCAAGTCGGGATCGCCCGCCATGGAAATCCTTGTTTTGCACAGTCGAGGGAGGCCTGGCGGAATACTTCATTCCGCAGACACCCTGACCTTCAAGACACAATATCCTGTCTCAGTGCCTTGCTTCCTCCCGCAGGAACTGAGCTCCGTGAACAATGTTCACCTTTCATCAGCACTGATGCCGAGTTTATTTTTATGTCACTTGCCAGGATCCGATCTGCGGTCTTATTAAGAGTAAAACATATGCAAGGCCTTTGTTTTGCTAAGTTTGGGGGGGGGGGCTTTAATTATGATTCCATATATATGTATTTTTTAATTCCTTCACTCAAGTTTCTGTGTAGCAGAGGGTAAGGCTGTAGGGGTACCAATAACTAGCAGTTAAAGCAGGAAACGCAGCTAAAGGCTGTTTTCACGCAGGAAGCAGAGTTTTCTCCATGCCGGGAAGTGGTCAGGTGTTACCCAGCAGATGGATGAGCTGCAGGAAGTGGCCTTGTGCACAGGAAGGAGGGGTCGGCTATCAGGTGGAGCGCTGAGTTGGCTCCGCCCCCATCTGCCCTACATACGTCTGTCTACCAGCTTTCTGGATGAAAGCCTGCCTTAGGAAGGGCTGGCTTGTACTGGCATCACTGAGACATGGGTAGCAGATACGGGAATATCAAAATGCTTAATGTGAAATACATTGAAAACATGTGTCGGGGAAAAAAAAAACCTTCGTCTTTTGGACCGTTGCTTTTATGTGAGAGTATTTAATTAAGTTGTTCTTTTCCCTTTGGAGAAACAGGTAGGGTAAGTTCCCTTTGTAATGAGGGGAGATTATGCCTCCTGTCTGCTGCTATTGTCCGACAATGTGTGGGTGTTGCTGCATGAGACACACGCAGCACTGACAGAAATGGGCCGCGGACATGAGGATGAAAACCCCCAGGATAGCAGCACAGCACAGAGGGACAGAGACACTCTCGCAGAGGCTATAGCTGGCACATTATGGCTGGCGGCCATGTGAGGGGGTGCTGCTGAGTCTGCAGTGAACCCTACATTTATGTGCTTTTGTTATTGCTGTAACATCCACAATATTGCATTTCTAAGGATATTGTTTTATATGTGTTTCTTAGCCAGTATTAGACACCTGGTATGATTAATTTACAGTATATTGAATGTCCCTCCCTGACAGATGGTGTGGGAGCATCCTTTGATTAAAAAGCTGTTGTCACCCTCCCAGCTAATGCTAAAGCCATTGTCACCCTTCCAGCTAATGCTAAAGCCATTGTCACCCTCCCAGCTAATGCTAAAGCCATTGTCACCCTCTCAACTAATGCTAAAGCCATTTTCACCCTCCCAGCTAAGGCTAATCCCATTGTTACCCTTGTAGCTAATGCTAAAGCTGTTGTTACCATCCAGGGTAATGCTAAAGCTGTTGTCACTCTCTCAGCTAATGCTAATGCTTTGTTCTAGGACTCCCCTACCAACAAACTTCTATATGCCAAGGAGATACCAGAGTACAAGAAACGGGTGCAGTGGTATTACAAGCAGATCCAGGAGATGGCGCCGCTGAGCGAGCAGGAGATGAACGCACACCTTGCAGAGGAGTCCCGGGTGAGGGAGGGGCCATCGGACCGCAGGCCGTGCTCGGTCCGGCACGGTCCCGATCACGCAGGCTGAGCAGCTGGTCCGCGTCCCGGGGACGCCGGGGTGCTTCACGCCCTTTTCACGTGTCGCCCGTGGCTGCCAGATAGTCTCGCTCGTGAGCCTGAGATTAGATTTGTAATGAGGGCAATCAGAGGCTGCACACTGAACGCTCAGTAACCTGTAATTACCATATGAAATTTGGGACACTTTTGGATGCGGAAGGATGGTAGTGAATTGGAACAATTGAAGGGAAGAGTTCATAACTTACTGTCGTACACAGACAGAAGTAAGCCAGTCCAAGATATATATCCAGGCAGATGGAATTTATCAGTTAAAATAAACGAAAGTGTTGGAAAGAGAGCCACACAGTCCACAGGCACATAATCCTTAAATAGATGGGATCACAAACACACACTCAGGCCCTGACTGTGCTGAATCGTTTAGTGTTATGCTCCGTTCTGATTCTCACATGGCCGTGCTCATCACTTTACTGCAGATGTAATTTTCTTTACCTGGGGAAGCAACCAGTATTTTTTCCTGAAGCTCTGTGAACTGGTGAATCATGGTGTTCGTCTGAAAGTCAACCTAGGATGTCACGCCATGTCAGACTCCGGCCGTCTCGCTCTGCTGTTGTTTACACAGAGTGTGGTTTCCTAATTTTGCGTTGCTATTCTTCTCCAGACTGTTACATGTGTTTCAAAAGCGTTAAACTGAGATCTACCATTTCAGCCTAAAACAGCTTCCACTGCCTTTATCCGAAAATGTAGTGTGCATTTTTATGCATAAACACCTCCCTTTTTGGTCACCGGTTTAACTACAACAGTTTCTCTCTTGTTACATATCTCACACTAGGCCTTTCATCTGCCTGTGTTGTATGTGTGTGTTATTGTGCGTGACAGTGTCTTCTAAAACTCATTATCTTGCTCTTTTCCGATCCTCCAGAAATACAGAAATGAATTCAACACAAACCTAGCCCTGATGGAAATCTACAATAATTATGCCAAGAAATATCGTACTCAGGTAAGGGTTGTGACAGGGCTGGTGTTGTGACATGTGTTCAAAGGGTGCTATCAGATAGCAGGATCAGCCGCCTTCGTTAGACACGCAGCGCTGAGTTTCACAGAATAAAACGAGATTGGGATCGGAGCTGAGCTAGCTGGCATATGGGCACCATGCTCACTGACAGTCTTTGTCCTCCATGGAGGCTGCCCAGAATTCAATAGCTATGTAGTTCAGAGGCAAACACTCAGGAATTCCCATAGTGCCATTCTATTTCAGCTCCCTCGTGTACCAAAGCGTTCCATTAATTGCACGCTTCCCTGTTTCGCAACCGAACAATGGTCGCTTAGTAGAAAATGCCAGAAGCCGAGCGGGCAGCGATAGCAGAGGAGCTGGATGAGAGCGTAGAGCCCGACTCGGTCTGTGTAAACTGAATGAGAGCCGTCTGTGCTGAGTGTGCAACCCCCCCCCCCCCATCTCCACAGGTGGTGAACGCGCTGGACGCCAACCCCACAGCCCGCCGCATGCAGCTGCAGCACAAGTTTGAGCAGGTCATCGCCCTGGTGGAGGACAACATCTATGAGTGCAGCAGCGAAGCCTGAAGCCCCCCCCCCCCCACACACACACACACACACACACACAAGCAAGGCACACCCGCGTGCCAGCCCTATTCCACAATCACTTGTGAACCCTTGTGAGAGACTTATGGGAGCTGGCAAGGAGGACTGGATGATGGACAGATTCCCTGTGCCGATCCTTGCTGTGGAGCGGGGAGGAGTTGGAATGTACCAAACGGTGGGGTGTCGCGGGGGGCGGGGGGGTGTTAGTATGCCACAGAGCAACTTAGGCCTTTTGATAAAAGCAGGTTTGCCCCAGCAGTGTGCTGTTTAAACGTAAACAGGCAAGCCACAGAGTTACTTTTTAACCTTGTGTTTATGCACAGAGGGTAACGTTAAAGTCACTTTGTCTGAAACCACAAGGGAGAGCTGGGGGGGGGGGCTTATTGTCACTGGATGGCGATGCTGGGGGTCTTCCCATTGCAAGCACATGGACCCCCCCACCTTCTGCGGACATGTGGAAAATGCACTGTACTGTAACATGGCTGTTTATAGCAATATTTATAGACGTTCTCTGTCTTATAGTCTGGAATTGGAGAGAACAACATTATGATTTTCCTGTCTCCCCGTACAAAGGATGAACACAATCAGCATTGTTTACTCAGGTCTGAGCTGTGGTGGTGACAGACAGGACTTTACACTGGTGCTTTGAACTCTTATCCGAGCTTCTTCTGACTGATATGTGACAGACCTTGCGCTGCAGTACCTTTACAGCATTCATTTTCATAGAGGACCCATGAAGAGTGAAACCTTTGGAGGACTGAGCCTTGCTGAGCTGGTGGAGAGAGAGAGAGAGAGAGAGAGAAGGGGAAGCAGTCAGAGACTGAATGCTATGCTCTGCCAACTCCGCCCTGCTCACTAACAGCCTCTATCATGGAAGCATATGTAACTGAATCAAATAAAATTTGTGCTTCTTAAAAATGTAGACAAACTGCCTGGTAGTACAATGTTCTTTTACGTGGTTTGACAGGACGAGGCCACCTTGTTTGACCTTCAGATGGGAGCAGCTTTTCCAACACTGGAAACCACAGGACAGACCAAGTGCACTTCTTAGCAGCCAACGCCTGGCTATAGCAGCTGTCCAGGCTGCTTCTCTTGCTCTTACTCTTCAGTAATACCGATTATTAGGTCTAGTTTTTCTGTGTAACCATTATTAGCATGTCCCACCTGATCCTATGAATTGTCCTTGAGATTTCCTAATGTCTATACGTTTCCATGATGATTTTATTATGATTATGATTATGATTTTGCCCCTAAACAGTTTGTTTTTAATTAGCCAATGAGCGTGCCTTTAGAGCCTTGAACTGATCAAGAGAACTGATCAAATTAATAGAATGAATTTAATCAGCAAAAAACAGTTTTGTTCGGGCTTCGCCTGGACTTTTTTTAGATAGAGCTGGTGGGCACAGTCATTTTGAATAGTTCCCAACTAAATTATTATAGAAGAGGTATTGCTTTGCAGACAAGCAACACTGTAATGCCAAGCTACAGAATATCTCTAGTTTGGAAGAAATTATTCAATTGTGAACTGGTGCAAAAACTATGTTTTGCATGTACCAACAGCCACAAGTCATACAGTGCAGTCCATAAATATTGGGACAGTGACCCACTTTTTATTATTTTGGCTCTGCACTATCACAATGGGTTTGAAGTGAAGCACTCAGGATGCACTTCACGTGCAGACTGTCAGCTTTCATTTAATGCTGCAAACAGTTACATTGGGTGAACTGTGAAGGAATTATAATGCATAAAATATACAGACCCCCATTTTAAGGGACCAGAAGTATTTGGATCATTGTCATTTCATGCACAATTAAACTCTGGAGTTCTAGAGATGATTCTAAGTGCAGAAATTTCATTAGGAATCTGTTGCCGTCACTGAACGTGAGGACCAAATAGATGTCAATGGCAGTAAAGCAGGCCGTCGGGGGGCTGAAAACAATGCTAGACAGCAAAAAGATTATGTGTGGCAAAATCAACCATTAGGTTAAAGAGGAAGAACATACTGGAATACGCAAACGGCCAGTTAGAACCAGTAGGTCTACTGCAGAGGATGACAAAATAATATTTTCATCTTAAAGAAAAACCCATTTACAATTGGTGGCCAGATTAATAACACTTTCCAGGATGTGGCTGCAGTTGTGCTCCAGATGGATGTAAACTAGAAAAGTCACTGGGCAGCACTTTACACTGCAACACGACAATGACACATATCGACCAGAATAAACTGGAGAGTTCCAGTCAAGCACCTGACCTAATTATGATTGAGCGACCGGTTTCACTCACTGAAGAAAAAGACCGAAGGCAAAAAGAGCCCAAAAAAAGCAGGAAAATGAGCCAGGCAGAGTGTCACCAGTACAGAACCCCAGTGCGTGGTGCAGTCCCAAGTCCCAGACATCAGACTCTAAATGACTGCAAAGGATTTGTAACCAATTATTAAATGTGACAGTTTTCATTATGATAATATTAATTTGTCCAAAAATGGAGGATGTTATGTATAAAAATGGTTATAATTCCTGCACAGTTCACCCAAAATAGCTATAACCTTAAAGCTGACAGTCTGCACTGTAAGTGCATGGTGAGAGTTTTATTTCACATCTATTTGGATGGCGCGTAGAGCCAGAATAATAAAAAAAGAAAGTGTGGACTGCATTGTCTATGGTTATATGTGGATAAAAAAATGTCAACTTGGTTTGTTATATTTGTGTAGCCCAAAATATATTACAAATAAGGATTTAGCTTAATTATAATTAAACGGTTATTTTAAAGGTATAACTAGTGTGTATTTTATGGGGCAGGTACGGGGCAGTCTGTTTCTTTTAACTTTATCAGTTAAAAAACATACTATTCCTCAATGAGGGTCTGTAATGTAGAGATACTTTAATCTGCAAAAAATGCAGCTGAGAGCTGAAGGAAACCTATATAATTAGAAAAGCCACCCGGGTTGTGAACCAGAAGCATTCAAAGGGTCCCAGCCGCTCTGATCTGGTTATGAAAAACTTCCGCATCGCAGGAGCTGTAAATTCGGTGTTAATATTAAAAAAATAATAATAAACATGGTGACTAGAAGCAACTTAAAGCTGCATAATGCTCTAGAAATATTCCATGCTGGCCTGGAAAAAGCAAAATGTCGGAAATCGGTCTGCCACATTTCCGTTTTTTTAGCGGGTCTTCGGGACAAGGGGCAGCTGGGCTTCCCCGGTGTCCGTGATTCTCTCCCCGCGGATAAACGGCCGCGGCGCCGATGCTGCGAATGTCGCGATGCCCGCGGTGGCCGCCTGTCTGGCCGGCTCTCTCCAGCTGCCCCGAGGTGCCCCGCCCGGATCTAGCGGCTAGGCTCGGAGCACCGCTTTTCAGCCTCGGCCGCCTTGGCCGTCCTCCAGGCGCCGCGCCTTCCCTCGCCGCGGGCTTCCTCACCTCGGGTCACGCTGGAGCTGCTCAAGTCCTTGGAAGCATATGGCTGGAAAGCTAGGGGAGTGCCTCCGGGAGGAAAAAAGAATGATGCTCCTTTTCTGTTCAGTACTCCAGCCATCCATTAATCTCATAACTAAACTAGGTAATATTACTACTGTGTTGTCACATTTGCTCGACACATCACAGTGGCGATCGCCGCGCCGTTAACCTTTAATTCATCCTCTGTAACTTCCTTGGCTCAGTTTTGGTCGGAAACTGCTACTGTTTATTGGGCCACTGCTGTGCCTGCTTAAAACTAAATCAGCTTAATTGAAACAAACCTATTAGTGTTTGTCCACTATGGTTTTTCTGGCTTCTAAATGGTAAAGAATTATTTTTAAAAAAAGCCACAAACACATTCACTCCCCAAGGAAGTGCTCACAAAGTGATCCCAAGTGAGCTAAAAATTAATTGTAATTAATACACACACTGACAGCATCATACTGTACCAGCAGTACCTGTGAGGGCTAATTACCATTTTTGTTGCATGTACTGAATAGTAATCAGCTGCGGGCTCAACCTTGCAGCTGGGTTCTTAGAGGTACACGTCGGCGCACATAAGCACCATGTGATAAACACATTTTATTGGCGTTTATTGGACTGGCTTCCATCCACGTTTTGAGAAGGGGGTCAAAGTGTATTTAGCGAGGACCTGTAACGTATTCTGGCAAAGACAAGCACAAAACTGGGTAAAGCTGTTTTATTGACATATTAACAAGGATCTCTGCTGTAGTAATTAAAGAAAGAGTTCTACATATAACAATCAGGTGGTTTCTCTTTTCTAAATAAGCTACAGTTGAGATGTTTTTATTCGATTTAAATCCATTTCAGCCATGTAATAACCATTCCGGCTTTTCTGCATGTGCGCTCATGTTACGGGGCACACGGAGGATTCATTACCTATCACTAGCCCCATCCCAACCCAGACTTACATTTACCTGAAGTATTTTGCATTGTAACCTAATATTGTTCTAAGTCCTCTAAAAAGGTGCTATTGGAGCCATCTTCTAACATCAGTTTTACTCCCCAGGCAAAGATCTAAAGTATTATCTATTATCTAAGAATTATTGTCTGAACTGAAAACGGTAGGGGAATATCGAATTGATGCTATACACTTTCTACATAATGACGCAGGGCAATCTCTGGTGTATCTTTGGAATTAACGTGTGTTTATGTTTGTGTGTGTGTGTATATGTGTGTGTGTGTGTGTGTATGTATGTATGTATGTATATATGTGTGTGTGTGTGTATGTTTGTATGTATATATGTGTGTGTGTGTGTGTATGTTTGTGTGTGTGTATATATATGTGTGTGTGTATGTTTGTGTATGTATGTGTGTGTGTATATATATGTGTGTGTGTGTATGTTTGTGTATGTATGTGTGTGTGTGTATATATGTGTGTGTGTATGTGTGTGTGTGTGTATGTATATATGTGTGTGTGTGAAGGTGAGCCACATTTGGGGGGATTGCCCAGCTGCTGCCGGTCCCTCTCAGCTCCGAGCCCGGTGGGGGCAGAGGCTCGCCACTTTGCCGTCAGGCCGGGGCCACCTTGCCTGCAGACAATGAGGAGGTCTGGGTCTTGGAGGAGGCTGCGGCACTCTCGTCCTCGGTGAACGGGTTCCTCCCACAGCACAAGGTGGTGATCATGCAATTACGGAACTGTTGTTTCACCCACGAACACACACGCACACACACACACAGAGGACACGGATTTAGTTTTCTTTTAAAGAGATGTTGGTGGGATTTTCTCAAAAATGACCCCAAATAAAACCAGCGCAGACACACGCAGACAGAACCGCTCAAGTCTCCCTTTTAAAAATGCTCACACACGCACAAATTTGCAATCAGGCGGAGACACGTAACACAGATGAAAGCTGGCACACTTTAGCGGACCCAAAGAAATGCATTCCAGTGCTCCGTTACTGTCCCTGCCATTAGCTCAAAATGAAACCATGGCCGGGTAAAATCTCATGTAATTGTTAGCAGATGAGCCTGAGATGTGCAGCTGAATTTGCCTCTCTCACATTTACCAGAAAAGACCCTGTTAACTTATTTTTCATGGAGAAGTCTGGTTTATGGAATAATATTATGTGACCCTATTAAGAATTCCATTGACCTAAATTCAGTATTACATTTGATTAAGACATACAGTAAAATTAAAACTTTGATCGAACCTGTGAGCAAAAAAAAAAATAGACCTAGCAGTGATGACCCTTCTGCCATCAGCACCCCAGACCTGTCCTCTGGAGAACATTCACCCCCAGAGCAGAGTGAGCTCACGTTACACGCGGCACAGTGTGGATTTCACCAGAACAAACCTAGTGCCATTAATCATCATTAGTAACAAGGGTCCCGCTTCCCTAAGAAGGATTACGTGAGCGCTCGCCTTATAAGGATCACAGCTGAGTGTGGCTGGAATCCCTCTAGTAGTGTGGTTCTCATTAGCAGGGATTTTCACAAGAGCATGATTCTATTACACGGTGCTGCATAATGACTGTCTGGATGATTTGTGCAATGCAGTTACCTGCAGATTGTGCATGCCGATCCTTCACAATGAAGAACTGCTTTACTGAGAAGGTCACATGACCCATGGCCGTGCGTTACCTGTCTGTTAAGCAGGATGTAGATGACGGGGTTGTAGAAGGAAGCGCTCTTGGCGAAGAAGGCCGGGATGGTCATGAACACCGGCCCGAAGGCAGTTCCCTGATTGGCGAAGATGTACCAGGCGACGCTGGCGTACGGCAACCAGCACACCAAGAAAGACACCACCATGGCAACGACCATGCGGGTGACTTCCTTCTCAGCCCGCTGGGTCGTCTCTGACTCCTGCTGCTGCACCGCGGCCTGCGCATGCAAGAATTGATTAACATCCAGGGTGCAGAGGAAAGCTAAGGTCACAGGTGACTGCATGTTTCCCCTTTGACATGACGCGATGTTGGCGGGGCTTACCGCTCGGACAGTGCACAGCAGGCGGCCGTAGCAGAAGAAGATGATCATCAGTGGGATAGTGAAGTGCAACACAAACATGTATATGACAAATGAGGCATTGTTGATCTCGGGCTTTGGCGTGTAGTAGTCAATCCCACAGGAGCACTGCATGCCTTCTGGGATGTACCTATAGGGGGTGCCAGCAAATCACTACTGCAGTGAACACACAAGCACAAACACACCTGAGAAGGCCAGCAGTAATGAACAGTGCTAGATGCCTGCACACTCCTGAACAAAGTAGTAGGACTGGATACAGAATGATAGCGACACATACTCATAAGGAACAGCCGTTTTTAGATACCTCATGCATTTCAAGGTTCTCAAAGATTTAGAGAAAAACACCCCAGGCTCGGTGCTCACACAGATTTCCTTTATGTATAAAAGGAGCCATTTCATCAGAATATATCCGCTATGGCTGTCTGAACATTTGCCCGTCTTCCACACACTCTGGGCAGCTCAGACACCACATAACCTAACAGCATGTCTTTGGACTGCAGGAGAACTCGGAGAAAAGCTGCACGACACAAGAAGATACAAAGCACAGACAGCCAGAGCGGAGGTGAGACTCAAACCACCAGCTCTGGAGGTGTAAGGTAATTGTGCAACCAACTGAGCCACCTTGCAACCACTAATCAGATGGCTTTCCCTGATATCACTGAAGGCCTGTCATGCTTCCGTTAGGCACATGAAGTGTTACATAAAGGACACACAGCACTGTGGTTAGGAAACGGTTGGTTATGCTCAGTAGTGATGTAATCACAGGCCAACTCTTCATTCTGAGAAAGCTACCTAGTTATAAACTGGACGAACACATAAAATGGTGAGAAGGTTTAGTGTAGTGATTATGTAAATTGCATAATAAAAAACTGCAGGCTATTTCTGCAGGAGCGGCAAAGTCACAGGCCAGCAGGACTCCCATTTCTCTATGCACACACACACACACACGCTGCCTCCTACCTGGACCAGCCCAGCAGAGGCGGCACGGCACAGGTGAGGGCCATGATCCAGGTCAGCGCCACGCCCACAACAGCATGCGTCTCCCCGAAGCGGAAGGTGCTGACAGGCTTGCAGACGACCACGTAGCGCTCCACCGCTAAGACCACCAGGGACCACAGACCGATCTCCCCTGGCACCCCCCCGAGACCCCGCAGGGTGAGGGGCTGATTGCACAGTGAACCGAAGGCGTCCTCACAGAGCTGGCAAGGCCTTAAGAAGCTTTGCTGCGCGGTTTGGAAATGCCTCTGAAATCTGTCTTACTGCAACTGAGGCAAGCCCACCGACTCTTGCTCCTAACTCCCAAAGTAATTACTGAACTAATTAAGTAATTTATTAAATAAACTGACTGGAGGGGGAGGAAACAATGTACAGGAAACAGGGAAAAAAACTGAGTTGGCATCTAAATTTACAGAGAACCATGATTTGGAAAAAAATTGCTTTGACACACCCCCCAGTGTAGTGCTGAAGTACAATGTTGGTTAATTAAACTTACAAATTAACCTATTAGACACCACCTATTGAGGATTGTGGACATGGCATAATCAATAGTAGTATATGTACATTTTTTGACCTAATTCCATATCCCATAGGCCTGTCCTGCACCCACAGATGGACAATGACGGCCAGTCTGTCTACTCACCCCCCATAGTGGCAAAGAAACCCTCCAGGTTGCAACCGAAGACCCCAAGCACAAAGTATCCGTGCAGCGAGGTATAGAGGGTGGTGGTGAAGCCCCCCACCACCATGAAGAGGCCGGCCACCGCCAGGTTGAGCAGGATGTAGTTCAGGGGGGTGCGAAGCTTCTTGTGTTGGACGGTGACGTAGAGCGTGAGGAAGTTGACGGGAAAGGCGGTGATTATGAGGAAGATCATGTAGGCGGCCAGCAGGGAGTACTTCCATGGCTCAGCGAGGTAGTACTGGGGGTACTCAAAGGGGCTACGCACCAGCCCACTCTTGTTGGACATGGGTACATAGAAGTTGGGCCCCTCGGTTCCGTTCATGGTTCTGCCGGTCCCTGTGCTTCCTGTTGACGGAGCCGGGGCAGCAGTGCGGACCTCCCATGCAGATCAAGCTCCTTTTAAGTTCTTGCCTGGGATTAGTTCAGGTGCACTACGGTGCGTGTCAGCAAAACGGATTTGGGTCACCATAAACAGCAGTAATCCAAGAAACAACGAATCATACCAGTTTAAATTCTGCATCAGCCTCCAGCATGGTCGGGTCATGTGTCGGCTCGGGGGGGGCTTCCTGGGGCAAGACAGGCAGATGGTCGACCTGTCCTGCCGGCCCTCATTTGTAACTGGCCAACCCAAGTAATACATTAGCATCCTTACGGACAGATCAGAAACTGTACCAGCAATTTGCTGTTTTGAGGACCATGCCAAGGGAATGTAACAAAGATCTGGTGTTATTTACAATCAAAAAGAAGTCTAAACGGTAGCAGACATTTAATTTTAATAGCAACAAAGCAACAAAGGCAGCAATACATTTGAAGAACAATACTTGAGCACATTTAGCATATAAAGACAGACTGCTTATTTAACACTTTAATGTACAAAAATTCCTACCTCAATTCAACACTGTCTATATTTACAAAAATGGCAATAACGTCAGCAGGAGTTACGCAGAAAAAAACACACGTACGTACATATGCTGCTCCCAGAATGAAATAATCTCCTTGATAAGTCCTGAGAAACCTGATCCTTCTAATCTGATCACACTGATCAGCTAAAGAAGTTCCCTTTAATGGATGATGAGCAGAGCAGAGATTGTTTGTTAGGCAATGACAAAAACAAGAATGATAACAATAATAATGATGATAATAAGAATAATGGACTGGATATAATTCCAACAAAAGGAAGCCATGATCATAGTCAGTCGCCTCGTCTGTGCTCTCAGCTGGGCTCGTCGATGGGTCTGCGGCAATAAGGACAGCAGTTGTGTTGAAGAACCAGCAGCTCATAGTCCTCACTGTGAAACATCTGTGGAGAGGAAGAGGAGGAGACACCCTTAGAGGGGGCAGCGAGTGCCCCACGAGCTCCTGGACAGCACAGCTCCAATGTGCCAGGATTTCCCCACACGCTTTATGCAAGTTTCGGGGTCCCGTCAAGCTCCCGGCAGGGTGCCCCTCTGTGGATGGAAGGGAAGGGCGGCTCTACCTGGAAGCAGGAGGGGCACATGGTGATGCTGACGTCGGGCAGGAGGGAGCGGTAGTACTGCCAGCTGAGCGGCCTGGGCCACCGCTTGATCAGCACGTCCCTGCGGCTCATGGAGCGCAGCACGGCCCTGCTGACCACCACCGGCACAAACTCCGAGCCTCCTTGCTGTGAACACAGACACACGGGCACAGGCACAGGCACACGCACACATGGACACAGGCACAAGGACACAGGCACACACACAAAGACAAACAGACACACGGGCACACGCACACATGGACACAGGCAAACAGACACACGGGCACAGGCACATGGACACGGGCACACGCACACACGGACACGGGCACACGCACACACGGACACAGGCACACGCACACACGGACACAGGCACACGCACACACGGACACAGGCACAAGGACACAGGCACACGCACACAGGCAAACAGACACACGGGCACAGGCACACGCAGACATGGACACAGGCACAGGGACACAGGTACACACACACAGGCACACGCACACATGGACACAGGTACAGAAAACTTGTTGGCTTGCTTTTTTGTTTGCTTTTCCAGTATTTGACATAAGTCTGACAATCTAATTTTCTATCAAAACATCAGATGAAAAATTCCACTTCAGTATCTTATATTACTCTCTTTAAGATTTTAAGGACTTGAATCATAAGAATCCCTGCCGTGTCCGATATGGGGAATGCGTGACTCAGTGATGTCTGGACACAGGGCTCCTGCTCACCTCAAAGCTGAGCTTCGCCATGAAGGGGTCGTCCTCGGGGTCGTCCATGTCCACATCCATCTTCAGGGACTGGCATTCTGGCACTGTTAAGAACTTCAACTTCAAAGCAAATGTCTTACACCGGTGATAACCGTCATGCGGGCCTCTAATCACAATCATATTAACCAGCCTGAAACATAACTCTATAATCTCATACAGTAATTTGGTAATTATTCTTCAGCTGTTTAACAAACTCAGAAGTATTTATGAAAACGACACTGCAGGTACAGTGAGATATGACAAACCAGATGCAGAAGACTGCAGCTACAATCTTTATATCTCTTGGCAGCTCCATTGCATTTTGTTTACAATTAGACTGTATCTACAGACCCATCAAGAAAGCATGATTGCAAGTGGAGATGTGAGAGGTTTTGAAGGGAAAAGCACACTGAAAAATGTAAGTGTGGTTTGTTCTGTGAGCACAGCACAGTGCTGGTTGGTCATCTGTCACACGTGGGGACAGCTCCACCTCCATGTGCATGTAAACTGAGAGCTCATTCACACATTGCTGTTGCTGAGATCTCCGTGATCAGCCAAACAGGTATACCAGCTTTCTGCAGGGACACGTATTAGTAAACATGTATTGGGCTGAACGTCTCAATGACCATTAACAAAGCACTGTTTTAACTGCCAAATATGTTTCAGTCATTCGTCAAGAATAATGTCGGTAAATATCAGTAAACCTGAGAAGTGTGAAACCTTCACTATCTCTGCATTTACTCACTGTGAGAATATACCGTGATGCCCTTGAGGGTGAGCTGTCTAATCTCACTAGCCAAAAGGGTTGTGGCATTAGGACTGTGAGACAGAGCCACGGTAAACCTATTAACTTGGACGGATAAGATGCCTTTGGGGTCAAAGCTTACCACACCTATGGCAATTAGAGCCAAAGGAAGGCTAGCAGGGTTTAGCAAGGTACACTTTGCTGGTCCTTCAGAGAGACAGGTCTTGCTTTACCACCCCTGGATCTCCATCCACTCTCTGTAAGCCCTCCAGAAGCCTCAGGAGAGTCAAACCAAAATCAGGCACATCCTCTGGCCCAACAGCGGACCTGCTGCTGACAGGCACAGTATGAGAAGCAGTGTGGTCGACTGATACGAGTCCCTAGCTGAGGTACACAGCTTTCAATGGTCACAGAGGGCTTCAGGCTTAATATATCACTAAAAGCACATGAACTGCACCAGTGGATCAGGAGGCAGGCCTGTAGACCGAGGTCCTGAAGAAGGATACCGCCACTGCTCGTCTCCTGCCACCGGGAGGTCCTCTGCTCCGTGCGGGGGACCTCCAGGTCTATGAGGGAAACGGCCTCCTCATCACTGATGCCCTCCTCTAGGTAGAACTCCACCAGGGGAAGAACCTCTACAGGCAGGAGAGTACGTGTAAGCACACACACACGCGCACATAAGCATGTATATGCACACATGTATACAGGCACATACACACACAAGAAAACACACGCGCGCGCACACACACACATATATGCATGCATATGCACACACGTATACAGGCACATACACACACATGCACACACACGCACATGAGCGTGCATATGCACACACGTATACAGGCACACACACACATGCACGCGCACACACACGCACATAAGCGTGCATATGTACACACGTATACAGGCACATACACACACATGCACACACACACACGCACATAAGCATGCATATGCACACACGTATACAGGCACACACACACACACATTTGTATTCATGTCATATGCACGTCCATTCTTTTCTGTGTGCATAACCCTAATCCCAACAATGACAGCCTTCACCCCTGCCCAGCCCTAACCTTAACCACAAGTAACCAAAGACCATTCGGCATTTTTAGTTTCCTTGATTGCAGTCACGCATTTTTATAAAATAGAGTTTCCCCTTGAAGGGACCAAAATATGGTCTCCACAATATGTCAAAGTTACAGGCTTTTATCACTATCATTATTGTAGAGACATTAGATCTCCAGAATGCAATATATACATAACCCACACACACACACTGTACTTTAGGCTGCATGTTCATATTTTGCTGCTGGACCACTTATAAATAAAATAAAAAAATTATAGTCTTCCTATAAAAGTTTAAGTATCTTGGTATCTATAAACAAAGACTATCTACAGTCGTAATCAACTGTAACCAGCCCTACCAAAATCCTCAACAACAAGGAATCCAACAATCCAACACCTTTCCTGCCTTGACAGGAGCCGAGCGCCCCGGGGCGGACCGAGAAGTGGGCGTGCAGTGTACCCTGGCCCGCCGGCTGCGGCTGATCGGCTGCTCACCAACGTGAGGAAGCGGCACAGACAGCGAGTAAGCAGTCACTCACCGCAGGACCCAGCGTGACGGGCAGGGAACGCCCCCCCCTCGCATTTAGCTCGTGCTGAATGACACCACATGTGGCGCGCACACTCCTTCACATCCGAGGTTCTTCAAAAAGCTTTGCTAAAGTTTCTAAAGCTTTGTTCTGTGTGTCAAACAGTGTTACTTGTTTTTACTGAGACCATACTATACTTTCAATAATTTCACCTTTAGTTCCCTTATAAATAAAATACCCACATTCTGTCCTACACAGATCTCTTCCAAAAAACTCTACAAGCTTGTAAAACAGAAAAACAAAATGTCCCGTTTGCACCTTCATATTTTCACCACTCATCCTAGTTGTTCTATCTTCCACATCCTTTTGCCCTTGGTGATTATCTCGTCTAATACGAAAAGGTATAAATTGGCAGTTTGGAGGTCCCCAAGAGGGAGGGCCGCAGCTGTGAGGAGGGTGCAGACAGGTGCTTCTCACCGTAGGATGAGGCTGAGAAGATGAAAGGCTGCCTGCAGTTGATGCACACGTTTCCCTGGATGTTCAGCAGGGGGTTGTTGGTCGAGCAGCGGTAGCACATGGGGACGAGGTCCTGCCGGGTACACACACGCACACACAGACACACACACGCACACACATACATAAAGAAATACACAGAAATGACACAGATGCACACACACAAAGACACACGGTGGTGAAACTGGAGTCACACCAACACCCACGCAGCATGACATGCACAGGTGTGGAAAAGGACAAGGTTCTCGCTGTGCAGGCTTGGAGGTGGCATCTAAACTGAATGGGTGACACCACAGACGCATTCTGAAGAAGGATCCAGAATAACACGGCGGAATGGCTGCGTGGGCCGTGGCGTGTGCGTTAATTCAGGCTGAGATCAGGGGCTGGGCACGCTGCCCAGCGACCAGATGCCTGCTGGACCTTTTGGGGAAGCGGGGAGGTGCCCACCTCGTTATCATGGAAGGGCTTGGAGCGGACGGTCAGGCTGCCCAGCTCCATGGACTCCTGGAAGCGGGCGGGGACCCTCAGGCCCTGCAGCTTCTCATAGGTGTGCCGGGCCAGCTTGAAGGCGCCCAGAGCCTTGCTCTGCTTCGCCAGGGCGTACAAGGTGTTCCTGAAGCGTCCGGTTAAGGAGCTATACCTCACGGCTCCTGGGGAGAGAACCTGCCTCTAATGCACCTTTTCTCATTAGCATTTGTCAAATTAAAAAAAATAAATGGAATCAGGTCATCCGTTGGCAGCTCTAGTGCCAAATGGTATTACTCCATTAGCTAAAATAGCAGTTGTCCTAATTCCTGGCCTGGTTTTTAAAGCTTTCACCTGTCTATGCATGTTTAGTTTCCAGATTACAGCACCCCAGTCATGACCTGCTATTTAAAAGATCAACATGAAGCCCACCTGAGCTGAAGAAGTTTTAAAGCCATCCGTAGTTAAGGAAGGGGCCTAAAAATGCTTGCGGTCACCTTCCAGGAAGATGCTTGTTTCAGGACAGCGATCCCAGCTGAGGGACCGAGCCATTGTTTTGGTAACTAGAGGTATATCTTCCTGCTGTCTTCCCACGTTGTGTTTATTTGCTGCACCCTACCTTGGAGCAGGGCGGGATTAAGCCTCCCCAGGCGCTATAGTGCAGTACGTGACGGGTCACCATTCAGCCAAAAGAGCAGCCCAGTGTACTGCATGAGTTGTGCCATAATGAAAGCATACATAATTAGGATGGATTAAGTGAAGGATTAGCGTAGTGTCGCCCATCATTAATACGTAATGCTGCGGGCATGTGGAGGCCAGCCGTTGCTATGGCTACACAGATGGCCAGTGCAGCACCCACGGCTGATGCGGGAGGGATACACTTTGGAGATTCCCAGTGGCACCTCTTTGGTCAGGTTATGTAGGAGGAATCTGGAGATATTGAAGAGCGTTTCAGGGAGATGGGAACTGAAAGGTTCATCCTGAAAATAGCAGAGGGGAGAAACGTGTTAGGCTTGTCTGTTTTTGGTTATGTAGCGAACACTGTGCCAAACAAAAGGCCCGCATTTGAAAAGACAGGCATGGTTAGTCACCGTCCTGGACAGAGATGTGAGAAGGAGATTTTTCCCAGCCTGCAATTCCCAGATGAGGATTTCATCACACAGTGCCATGATGGGAGAATGGTGGGAAGTGAATGGGGAAGGGGTAATGTCCAAGTATTCAAGATCTTACAGTGTACCGCTGGATGGAGTGAGAGAGCGCGTATGCGGGATCTTACGGCGTACCGCTGGATGGAGTGAGAGAGCGCGTATGCGGGATACCGCTGGATGGAGTGAGAGAGCACGTATGCGGGATCTTACGGTGTACCGCTGGATGGAGTGAGAGAGCGCGTATGCGGGATCTTACGGAGTACCGCTGGATGGAGTGAGAGAGCGCGTATGCGGGATCTTACGGAGTACCGCTGGATGGAGTGAGAGAGCGCGTAT
>JAODKL010000107.1:12497332-12517026 GCA_026780765.1 Petrocephalus schoutedeni
GGGATCTTACGGTGTACCGCTGGATGGAGTGAGAGAGCGCGTATGCGGGATCTTACGGTGTACCGCTGGATGGAGTGAGAGAGCGCGTATGCGGGATCTTACGGTGTACCGCTGGATGGAGTGGTAGACGTGGTAAAGCTCAGCCAGGTGCTGGAAGCGGTGGAACTTCTTCAGCATGTCCTCCTTCTTGCTCTCGGTTTCTGAGACGGGCGGGATGAAAATATATCGAGCTGACAAACTGGATCGACTGGAGGAAATTGCTGAAGGCTTTTTAAATGGATGAAGAACAAGTGCTGAAATCACAGACAGGGGGCGCTTTCCTACCTCGAGCGATGTCCAGGCACTGCATGGATAGCATCCAGTAGTAATAGGCGGCGTCATTGAACCGACTCTCCACCACAGCATTGTGGGTCAGCTGCTCCAGGACTTTCACGGCCTCATCCTGCCACCCAGCCTTGTGGAACGCTGGCAGGAAACGGTAGTGTCGTGGGATGTGTTAACTGAAGGCTCTGGGCCAGCCGGGCGCCTCCCTGTTGCCTACCATGGTTTCCAGGGTACATGCAGGGCATGCTAACTGCTCACTTTTCACAGTGCTGACTTGTTAAATACGACCTGATGCATTGACTTTTGAACCTTATGTCCCTCAAGTGGCCACTTCCACGAGTAGCACTGCTATTTCGCGAGATCACAGGAGAGACGCGGCGCCCGTCAGAAATTCAAAATCGTCCTGTGTCTGGCGGCAAAGAACATTCATTCAGCTCGGAGAGCACAGAGCAGGCAGGGCTGCAGCTCATCCAAATACACTGTATTGCCAAAAGTATTGGGACATCATTGAATTCAGGTGTTCCAATCACTTCCATGGCCAGAGGTGCTACGCATGCAGACTGCTTCTACAAACATTTGTGAAAGAATTGGTCACTCTCAGGAGCTCAGGGAATTTAAGCGTGGTACCATGATAGGATGCCACCTGTGCAATAAGTCCATTTGTGATACTTTCTCGCTACTAAATATTCCACGGTGAACTGTCAGTGGTATTATAACAAATTGGAAGCAATTGGGATCAACAGCAACTCAGCCATGAAGTAGTAGGTCGCGTAAAATCACAGAGCAGGCACAGCACATGCTGAGGAGTACAGTGTGCAGAAGTCGCCAACTTTCTGTACAGTCAATAGCTACAAACCTCCACTTTGTTTGGCCTTCAGATTAGCTTAAGAAAAGTGCGTAAAGAGCTTCATGGAATGGGTTTCCATGGCCAAGCAGAGCAGTGGAGACGTGTCCTCTGGAGTGATGAATCACGCTTCTCTGTCTGGCGAGCCGAGGGACGAGTCTGGGTTTGGCGGTTGCCAGGAGAACGGTACTTGCCTGACTGCATTGTGCCAAGTGTAAAGTCTGGTTAGAGAGGGGATTACGGTGTGGAGCTGTTTTTCAGGGGTTGGGCTTGGCCCCTTAGTTCCAATGAAAGGAGCTCTTAATGCTTAAGACATTTTGGACAATTTCATGCTCCCAACTTTGTGGGGACAGTCTGGGGATGGCCCCTTCCTGATTCAACATGAAGAATGGCCAAAAATTCCTATAGACACACTCCTAAACCTTGTGAAAAGTCGTCCCAGAAGAGATGAAACTGTTATAGCTGCAAAGAGTGGGCCAATCCCATATTAAAGAATGGGATGCTATTAAAGTTCATGTGTGTGTAAAGGCAGGCGCCACAATACTTTTGGCAATATAGTGTATGTCCCTAATAAGAATCCGTTTTGTGCAACTGCACAGCCTGACTGCGACTGCATCACTGTTCTGAGGAACGTCATGGTAAGGAGGCCTGGAAGTGGATCTCAAGTGAATCAAGAACACAGACACACTTCATCTAATTGATGTTCAGTCCTGCTGAAGTTCTCGGATGATTTCTTTTGTAAAAAAGAAAATTAAACGTCACGTTTATGCCATTAAGTGCAAGCTGTAATTACGCTGAAAATGACATCATTGCCAGAAGGTGGTGCTTTCGAGCAGCCACACAGGAATGGCGAACGCGGCGGGAGCCCCAGGTTGGGCCCACACCCTGACCCCGCTTCTGGCCGGCTCACCTTTCTGTGCTTCCTCAAAGCGGTCATTCTCCGCCAGCCACTGTGCGTAGGGGACGTAAACATCATTCTTGAACTGGGGATGCTTCTCGACCAGTTCGAATGCCTGTGGAGTGATTGTACAGACATTTTGGGCCTACACATTCTCTTACCACCCCCGCCCCCCACCCCCGCTGTTCCACAAGGCTCTGTCCCAACAAGGCAAAGGATCAAAGTGACTGAGACTGGACTGCAGACCCAGACAATGACATACACAACAGCAGGCTTCCATGACCTTCTCCAATGACATCTCCAAACGCAACTATAAAATATATTCTGGAAAATGCATTTTAAAAAGCTGAGCTCCTTCTCTGTGCAGCTACATTCATCTAGCTTCCTCTTCCTGGTCTGAAATGCAGGAGGAGCAGCATAAGGCACAAGGCAAGATCACAAGATGTCCAAGCGACGCCCCTCACCTCGTCCCAGTGACATGCCTCCACATGCAGCAGCACCAGTGCCCTCAAGTCTCCCATCTTCGAGTAGACCTCCGCTGCATAGCCATGGTGCTTCAACCTCTTAAAGTGGCCAGCGCACTTTGCAAGTGGCTCACGCTCCGCCTTATCCAGCTTCCGGGCAATGTCGATCAACCTAAGGGACATCAATGTCAATTAACCTGGGGGACGGCGTCAGTGTCAATCAACCTGGGGGACGGCGTCAGTGTCAATCAACCTGGGGGACGGCGTCAGTGTCAGTAAACCTGGGGGACGGCGCCAGTGTCAATTAACCTGGGGGACGGCGTCAGTGTCAATCAACCTGGGGGATGGCGTCAGTGTCAGTAAACCTGGGGGACGGCGCCAGTGTCAATTAACCTAGGGGATGGTGTCAGTGTTGATCGACCTAGGGAACTGTGTGAAAGTCAATCGACCTGGGGACAGCATCAGTGTCAATTCACCTAGGGGATAATATGAATGCCAGTCAACCTGGGGACAGTGTCAATCAGCCTGGGGGATGACATCAGTGTCAATCAACCTGCGGGACAGCGTCAGTGTCAATTAACCCATGGGACAGCACCACTGTCAATTAACCTGGGGGACGATATGAATGTCAGTCAACCTGGGGACAATGTCAATCAACCTTAGGGACAGCATCAGTGTTAATCAATCTGGGGGACAGTATCACAGTCAATCACCTTGTAGGAGTGGATTGTAAGTGCATTCACCTGTAGTCAATCGATATTATCAAAAGACTAACAACTCCCTCCCGCTGAAGGGTGCCATGAGAGCATTACTGTAGCCCAAGCTACAGAGGATTATTACTTCATTCTACATACAGGTGTGTATTACAGCGCTATATTAGGCCGTCCTGTCAATCCCCCAGCAGCCTGTGGATGCTTGCTTTCTTGGCTGGTTGCCATGGGCTTTCCCCATTGTGTTCCACAACAATGCTCTCCAAGGCTTATCGTGCCAAGTGGACCTAAATGGGGGCTATCCCCTTTACAAAACAAACACATGTTCTGCCAAGCACCTACAGTCGAGCTGAACGTGTTCTATCCTTTGCAATTTTTTAATAATGTCTGCATATGTTTTCACCAAACTATCCCCGGCTCAGTCTTGGCAGGGCATGTAAGGAAGTGTGACAAGAGTGTGCCAGACTGCACAACAGCAAGAGCCAGTGAGTCGGCACTTGGATATTAGCACAGCCCTGATAGTCTTATCCTCATCCCGGGCGGCTCCTCTTTCCCATGACTTCACCACAACTTCCAACCAGTGGCTCGGTTTAAGAAATGATAGGAACCGAGCAGAACAGCCCAGGGGAGTGCTAACCTACAGTCAGTGTCACCAGCTCCACAAGTCTGTCACATGTGTCACTGCATACTGATGAGGGGTAAAGCTGCTTTGGTGTGTGTGAGAGTGTGTCTGTACATAAAGGTGTTACGATCCTAGTGGAAACTAATTTCGAGAAGACGTCCAGGCAAAGTTGTTAAATTCCCAACACACTTCCCATCCTATATGGCTTTTTTGGAATAGACATATATTTTAATCAAAGTTGACATTTTATTATGAGTTGCATTTTTGGGAGAGGCTCGGAAAGCTCTGTAACCCCCAAGGATTCAAGCAGCCATGCATCTGTGGGCCAGAGAGGCGCTGCAAGAAATTCTGGGGCCCCTGGCAAAACGTCGCTGACCGAGGCCCCCTCCAGTCCAGGACCTGGGAAAACATTTACGTTCTCCCCTCCCCCTGGCAACAGCCCAGGAGGACCCCTCTGGCTCAGAGGACAAGGCACACGACGGGCACCCACATGTCTACCCAGCCGTGCTCCCCGATGATGTCCACGGCCTTAACGTGCTCCCCGGCCGAGAGGTACATCTCGGCGGCCGCCCGCGGCTCGTTGATGTTCCGCGCCCAGTCGGCCTGCTTGCTGATCAGCATCCTGGTGTCCTTTGGGTCTGCAGAGCCCAGGAAGTCCTGCGTACGTCGGCGGAAAGGGGTAAGATCATAATGAAACTTGAAAGCTAGACTTTCAAGTTTTATTTCTCACATACACAGTCATACACTATAGGTTTGTACAGTGAAATGCTTTTTCACCTGCCTCCAGCATTTGCGGGACACTCGAATAAATGTCCAGAGGCGAAGACCAGCAAAAGGCAAGTTGGGGCACTGGAGAGAACTATCCTGTAAGAACTATCCACCCCCATCCATGAAGCCTTGGGAGTTACAGCCCATTACCCCCTCACCCTCACCCCCAAGATAAGGAGCCCGTGCTCTAAAGCAGCCCTCACCCCCAACCAACGTACTTTCCCATTTGGTCAGCCGATTCGATGTCTGAAGTCTGCATAGTTTTGTTGGCTAGTAGCCGGTATAAAGAGGAACAAAATATGGAAACCAAAGCAGAAGAAGGTCAAGCAGCTTGGCAGGCGTGGGGCATGGGCTATGGGGAAGTGAAAGGTGATGCTCACGAGGGGCGCATGCGAGCACGGGGTGGCTGGCCACCTCCTCACCTTGGCGTACTCGAACATGCGCAGGTCGGTGTACATGCTGAGGGCACGGCCATCGTTGCCCGTCTTCTTGTACAGCTTGGCGGCCTCGTGGAATTTGCCCTGGTAGGCGTAGACGTCCGCCAGGAAGAGCTCGTCGCTGCTCTCCCCCCTCTTCTTCCTCTCCTGCAGATGCGTCGGCGAGGACAAAGGCGAGCTCCATTACAGCACATTGCAAGACGCCAGGCGCGCAGCCCCAACCACAACGTGTATGCGGGCGACAGCCAGATAGGCGTCCCGCGGAGGAAAGGCCGCCCTCGCCGTGTAGACGCGGCGTGGGCTTGTCGCAGTGGGAAATGGCTCAGCTTCTCCTGACTTAGACTAAATGAATCTCATTGACAGGCCTGCTTCACTGAGGTACATGGCTGCCTTTATTTTCCCAATCCTATTCTGGTGTCTGTTATGCAAGGGAATGGAATGCTTATCCTTAAAATGCTGGTAGGAGTCCTTTGGGGATAGAGGCAAAAGGGGAAAAATGTCTTTTTTAACATGTTTCTCCTTGGGATCCAGGCTCTGTGTATTCTTACATATTTTCAAATAAACAGTTCATGACCCCACAACCAAACTACTTTCACGCTCAGTTTCGTTAAATATACAAATATAAAGAGCAAATTCAAAAAATACTATAAAAGCATTTTTGTGGTACTGATGCTGGGACAAGACTCATCAAATAATCCCTGCCATGCCTTTTTTCTCTCAGACGTGTTGCCTGCTGGAGTCCAGTCAGACAGGATTTACTAATTTTCACAGGGACGTAACCCAGCCTGCACCATCACGGGCTAAGGCCCGGCCCATCCTTAAACTGGCACCCATTACCTACCGGGGCCACGGGAACATCTGCTCTATTACAGTGCTGAACATTTTCACACCGCGACTTAATACCAGCGCTGCATTAATAAAGAGCAGAATGCCCCCCCCCCCGAATAAGGACTTCCTTATGGAAGGCTAGCTCGAGTCGGGGAGAGCGCTTACCTCGATGCTGTTTATGAGTTCCAGGTAGCGCAGATCACGGACGCGGATGAATGCCTGGGGGGACCACAGAAAGTGAACATGCTCTTCTGGGAGGGATCCTCTTTCACCGTGTTAAGCGAGCCGCCATTCATATTCTCTCAGCATTTAAGGGATACTCATTGTACTGAAACCCTAAACTCCCTCAGCGTGTACTACAGTGGGGCAGGAAGGGAATTAGAGAGCCAAGGGAGGCTAAACTGTGGGCGAGGGCTGGACCGAAGAGGCCGAGCATGCGTCTGTGGGTTTACAGTGAGGAACAAAAAGGGCTCCTGGCTAAGCAAAGCATTTAGGTTGAAGTTTCTAACAGACTCAGTGCCAATCAAATTACTGACTGTTTGGATCGAGCTACGGCATATAGAATAAGGCACAGCACTGCCATCTAAGGGTCATCAGAAGTACTTCAGAGAGAGCTCCATTGAGGGGAAACTAAACAGATATTGGAATGAATTTTAGATAAAGACATTTTAATACATAGCAAGAAACAAATTCACTAGCAGGATATCAAGAGTATTTTCAGCAGTGAATTGACCAATGACTTGGAAACAACATGCAGAGGGAGCATGGGGGTGAGACGGACCTTTTTAGCCGTGTCAAAGTCTAGTCCCTCCAGGGCCTCGGTGGCCAGGTCCCTCCAGTCGCTGTCGGTCACCCCCAGGCAGGCAATCTGGTAGGCCTCTCTGTAAAGCTTCCTCTCTAGGTACTGGTACATGGGAGCCGACTAGGAGGCAGAGCAGGGAGATTTCAGCACCCATCCCTGCTAAGACCCAATGGGACAAAGGGCTCTTAGCTGAGGTGTACCAGAGAATTGGTACGCTTCACTCAATATGATAGACAGACACACATTGCAGATTCTACTGCATAAGAAATCCCAGATACACGCAAAAAGCTCTGAATGTCCGTGGAAGACATTCAGACACAAACAGACAAACACATCCATACTAATGCAGTCACATCTGGCCAAAAGCTCTTCACAACACAAAGCCTGTGGCCCAGCACCACTAGCCGTTGTCCAGGATCTGCCATGTGTGCTGCCAGCACTCGGGCACCATGGACGAGTTACTCATCTCTCCTTCTGGCACTTACTCGCCGCTACAAAAATACCCATGTTAGAAACAGAAACCCACAGAGCTGGCTTCCAAGCCTGCTACCATGGAAACTGAATAACGGTTGCCCTTCAGGGCACTGTGATAAGATTTGAGATAGATGAGGGACAAACATGACCCTGAAAAGTCACTTTTAAATTTTAACAGTGGAGATTCTCCAGCATCAGCCTGGCAGGCCTGGTGTGAGTTGAGCCAATTTGAGAAGCGGACTTCCGCTTTGCCTCTAAGGACCGATCCGTCAGCACCTGCGGCACCTCCACCGCCGACATGGCGTAAACGTGCAGGCAGAAGATCTTGGAGCCGCTGTAGCCCACCACAAAGCCCTGCAGCTTCTGCTGGTGCACAGGGAAGTTGCTGGCCTTGATGTTGAGGTAGCCACTGCCGGAGAAGCAAAGCATGTCCTCGCACTGCGTGTTCCAGGCCACGCTGTTGGCGTTGGGCTCCTGAGTGGGGGGGTGGTGAGGAGAGTAGGAACAGACAGTGATGAGAAGCCTACACACCAAGAGCAGCCCACCTCGGCGCTTCACATGGCTTAGAGAGCACCATTGTTCTATGCCAAACGCCTCCTCTTTCTGAGTATAGCTCAGTCTTATGGTGTGGAGTGTGCCATAGGCGAATGTTTCCTTCCCAGAATCGGTAGCTTTAAAAGTAAAGCACCTGGAAAAGCAGCTCCTTGGTGTGGATGTCATAAACCAAGCAGGTGTTGTGCTCGTCCACCACGGCCAGCTTGCTACGGGAAGCGCTCATGTCCAGGCATCGGACAGAGGTGGACTGCTTCAGCAGCGTAATGGCAAACGGATTGTCCACAAAGATCTTCAGGATCTACAAGAATGGGAACAATGCAAAAGCCACTACATAGCATCCTTGGAGGCATCTTTGTACAATATGATGGACAGCTTTGCTTCTGTTGTGGGAACTATGCTACATTTACACTCATTTACTTCGTTCAAGGAATTCAAGGAGTCCTCATATGTACAACATTGCGGATATTTTCAATGACATCATTAAAATGAAAAAAAGATACATTTTTCAGTCCAAGTCTATGAAGATTAACAGGCTTTTGTCCAAACATCTTTTTATATTAATATATATTATACACAACTATATACAATATGCAAATTATATATAGTACACAATTAAATATACAGTAAAATTTATCTATTATCATTGCTTTCATGGGACATAAACATTTAAAAATGGCATGTTGACATGGTGAAGCTCAGATTTGTCCCTCCATAGAAAATAACTTAACTGCCCAGGCTTGATCTACAATGATGACTCTCACAACAAGTAATTATGTGTCATAATATTTTAAGAATATGAGGTCATCTGCCATCAATCTGGTCACGCAAAATTTTTACAGCAAAATAACACAAAAGAGTGGACCTTCTGCTAATAACACAGCCCCCTCACACCACGGGAAGTGCAGTTATTCCTTGAATACGGAATGAAAGACCTACGGATCCGTTCTTCAGGCCCACCAGGAGTCCTTCTCTGCCAGGCGGGCCGCCGATCACCTTGATGTAGCGGATCAGCGACTCCATCAGCCATTCCTTCTCTTTCACACTATTGAACGACAGACACTGAAGCCTCTTCTCCTGTGTGGGAGACAGAGACCCGGCTGGTCAGAACTGCAGCGTATCCGGTCACTCGGGGGAGCGTGCGCCTCAAAATATCATATAGCACTTCAGTTTGACTTTTTCAGAATATTTTCTCACATGGAATGAGCCAAACTAAAGCTACAGACCATCACAAGAAAAAGTGCCTCCAGTTCTGCGGGTCCAAAGGTTCACTTATGCTGTCTGCAATGTAACAAAGCCACAGAAACATAACACAGATGTAGCCTTTAAAACTGGTGAAATATTGGCTGTATTTCTATTTCGGTACATCCTAAGGGAGCGCTACAACAACACGAAGCATCCGGCCAAATGGAACGTTTCTGCAGCATTTTTCAAAATATGTAATGTCAGACGGGGGAGATTTCATATAGCACTAATATACTGAGGATTCCATCAAGCACACGCACATAAAAATCAATAAACTGTGTTGAAACAATTAACTGGGGTTTGTAAGTGGCTCAGCTGGGTACTTTTCCCAATTGGAGCCCAATATCCCAGACTACAGTTGAGATCTGGATTGAATCATGAATGGATTGCCAACAGGAGCCCCTAGTGGTGGGAAAAATTGGGCTTCATTCCATGTGTGGAGACAGAGAGAGAGACACACAGCACTAGGCCGTGTGCTTATGAGTTATTGGTTAGCAGTGATGAGGGCTGGCCTGCTCCTCCTGTCAGCTTTCTGATCTAGTACTCGCTGACACTTGGCAGGCAGCTAAACAAGAAGGCTCCCTGCTGCCCCCTGGCTGGAAACAAGGTGGCCTCAAACAGGCACTGCTGCGAAAAGCCAGCTTTCACAAACCTTAATAAAGGCTTCCAGAGGTACAAAGGCAGACGCCCAGCACGCTGACCTGGCAGAGGACGATGTGCTGGGAGCAGACCACCAGCAAGTTGCACTCAAACCTCCGGTTGATCTTCTCCTTCACGCGATAGTGCATGTCTGCCGAGTCGTCCGAGTAGAGCTCGTAGATGAGGATCTTCTCAGGCAGCTGGATGGCCAGGCGGTTTCTGTAGATGGCAATCTTCTTCACCAGCTCCCTACACTTTATTCTCACTGGCGATGGTAAAGGAAGCTTCCTTCAGACACAGGTGTCTCCTACACTCACCGGGATTCTGGGTGTCACTCCTGCTATAAAATCTCCATGACATGATTTGACTACAGCAGCATCTCAAACGACAACATGCTCACGCAAAGCATATAGCTCAGCAATGGTACACAACCATAAGATCCCGAGCTGGAAGATACTTGTTTGCACCAAATATGGGAATCTGAATTAGATCCACATTGACACGGTGATTACCCTTTTGCTCGGTGATGAGATGCTGTACAATGACGTCAGTCATGCTGTCCCTGTAGGCATATCTGTCCTTGTAGAGACCGTGAACTGTGCTGAAGATGAGCTGGTAGAAAGCAATGGTCCCATCCTGGCAGCCCAGCACCTGTGAGATATGCACACATCCCGTAACAGCTAAATTCCTAATGTAAGTGGAAGAAACTCCGATACCGAGCTCTAGGCTCCTCCCACTGTACCCCTTTCGATTGGCTGTGCCAGGCAAAACAGTACATGGAAATCAAAGGCGAGTGGGGATACGAACAAAGCACAGGGCATCAGAAAAGGCTCTCCCTGGGCAGCCAGTCTACTCCCCAGTGTCCCAGGCCACACAGAAAACAAGGCAAGGCAAGAAAACCTACAAATCTAAGCTAAATTTAATGCTAAAAAAAATCTGCCATCATTATCAAAATATACCTTATGACATTCCATTCCACTGAACTGATTTATTGTGATTCAATTATCCTGATTAAATCCAAACCTGACTGCAGAACGGTCCTAACAAAAATATCTTTTATATTAAGTTTCACTACAGGAACTCAGAAATGCACCAATTTAAAATCAACATCAAGTGCTGCTATACAGTCTGTCAAGAGAACGCACCACGTAGTTGGAATCGGGTTTGACTCGGCAAGTCCACACCCAAGAGTTCTGCTCCCCAATGGTGCCGAGGCGAACGCCGTCTTTGGTGTAGAGGGAGGCCTGCTTGTCAGAGCCGCCCAGGACAATATACTCCCCCTTGGAGAAGTAACTGACACAGCAGGGGTCATAATTGAGGCTCCGGTCCTTTCCAATCTGCAAACAAACATATATTACGTCATCTAAAGAAAGCCACAACAGACTAAAGGAATACAAAGTTAAAGTGTGTCTCCGTAAGTGTGTATATGCACTGTGCACTCACACCGAACACCCAGCTTAACCCCAGACTCTGCATTGGTGTATATGCACTGTGCACTCACACCGAACACCCAGCTTAACCCCAGACTTTGCATTGGTGTATATGCACTGTGCACTCACACCGAACACCCAGCTTAACCCCAGACTTTGCATTGGCTTCTCGGTGGTCCTGTGTTTATTTTCTAATGCAGAAAAAAAACTTACATTTCTGGTCTAATACTCCACAGCCCCCCCCCCAAGCCCATTTGTGAAATGGAATATCAGCTTTCCTCTCTGCACACCTGTTTCCCTTCAACTGAGACATCATGGGCTGACACTCTGTGTTATTTCTGGCTCGAAACAATCAGGAAAAGCCATTTGAACTACAAGCCCACATCCTTTTTAAACGACTCCCCACTGATACCCCAGTAACCACAAAATATCAAACCAACTTGACAGCTAAATACAATGAGTGATGCTAGTGGACATTAGCGCTGAAGCTAAAAAAATGGAGTGCCATAAATCTCTTTGAAGCTTTTAGCTAAAACAATAGTTCCTGATAGGCAAAAATGATCAGTAATAAATGATTATTCATATACCAATCTGTGGAGCCCAGCATGTGGAAGCAGCTAGCGGTCGATATCTTGCTCAGGATTGCAGCAGCTGTATCCCATCATGACTCCCATCCCCAAGCATGTCGGCCCTTATCTGTGTAACTCCTGACACCCCTGTGACCCCGACTCCAGCAGCCGGCAGAGCAGGCCGGGCCGCCATACCTCTTCATAAAGGAGCTCTGTTAAGCTCGCAGATGACGGACTTTACAGCCACCCAAGTGGCCCCGAGTCCCGATCCCACATTACTGACCTTCCAGAAGCACCCATCCTCCCATTCAAACATGTGATCAGATGTGTCATTTCCGCCCACGAAGCCTTTTACCTGCTTCCCGCTGAGCTGGTAGAAAGACAGCCTCTGCCCCCAGTCTGCCACTGCCAGGATGTCGTTGTGTTCATCCCTGCATGAGGCCCACAGAGATGCTTTTCTGTTCACCACATACAGGCGGCTCTGCATGTTTCCTGACCATTACATCACCTATTCCAATAACAGTCAGGGCCCAGCAGCATGGCACCAAATGCCCACTGCTGCACCAATTAAGCAAATTACCATCCTTTTCAAACTGGAGGCACCCATTATTACACTCCACCGAAGATGTGATGATGACTTCAGTGCATAACTTATCTTAATACAGGCCCTTAAGAGTCTTTAAATACACCTTCCAACCACGCTGATGATAATACTAAACAGAGGTGGGTCATCCAGGGCTCTCCTCATACAAATATTACTTTATCCAAACTTTCAATTTCCTGGCCTCCTACTTTTGACAGATGAAATGAAAACCGAAGTATACTGAATGACGCTGTGCGAAATCTGTCTGTCACACTGTACTAAAGGAGGCTGTGCAATCAGATCTGACAGACGCCTCCAGAAGGTTTTGCGGCCCACATGAGTCTATGGGACCTGTCACTCCTGCACAATATGCCAACCGCGGTGGCTCCGGTGGGCTGCCCATTTCGATCACCTCCTCGTCCTCCGTTTCTCCATCACAGAGGGCAGCCGCCTCATGCATGGTAACATGCCCCCTCACACCTGATTTAACAGCACCAATGACAGACTGCAGCCTGCAGGGGATAACACATCTACTCCACCAGTACACTCCCCATAAATTATTCATAGGAGGAGATGCTGGCCCTCTGCACACATGTGCAGAAATCGTCTGTATTTCCCACATCATTAAATCTAAAAACGGATAGAAATATAAACAACTAAGACAATTCATCTATGAATTTATTAGATATTCAGAGGACTAATTTGATGATCATTTTCTGCTGGCTGATGTCGGTTTCCTCTTGGATTCAATGACCCATAAACATCATCCTTATTCCTATTTTAGGACATAAAAAGCAATCAAAAACACCATAAATGGTATTATTAATTCACGCTAAGCAGAGATAGAGCCAAAAAAAAAGAAAAGCAAAATGTTGACAATGAAGGAGCCTAACGGCCCAGTTCACAGCACACTCATGTACAAGCATGGCACATACTTTGAGGGATTCCAGGTAATTGACCAAATTGGAGATGAAGTACCGCCAGGGCGCTCGATTTTCACCTTCTCCTCCCCATTCTTGTTGCGGATGCTTACAACCCCATTCATCATCCCCAAGGCCAGGTACTGTCCGTCATTGGTCCACCTGAAGTCACATGACCACATCAGTGCACTACACTGAAGATACTGCTGCTTTTGAAATGGAGCGGTCAACAAAATCATGAAGAACTGAGGTAAGGAAGTTCACTGTGTAGTTACTGCACAAAGTTTTGATTACTTCTGACCGAAAACACAAAAGGAGTAACTTGGATAGTTTGGGCTATAAGTGACACCTAAAACTCACCCACAACACGTGATCTTGCTACTGACTTTGTGCTTGGATACAGACTTCTGTTCTGGAGACCACAAGCCTGGGATTAAGCACACAGAACACAGTGAGTAAACGGCAGACTTCATCTAATTAAATATGACATCTTTTCTATAAGATCTGAAATAAATTTCCTGTCCTCCATTCCACCCCAGAAAGGTAGTGATAAATAAATCCCATTAACTTACCAAAATCCCCTGAAGAGCATGAGGCCAGCTGGTGTGTAACAGGGTTGTAGGCAACACACTGGATTGAGTCATTGTGACTGTATAAAAACATAATGTAACCTTATGTAACCTTGATTTGTTGCATTTTTATTTTCATAATGCCCATAATATTGGGAATTAGCATCTGTAATACCAGAGATATCTTTATTTTCATTCACTGTGTATTCATAATATATCATACATCAATGCTTCCAGGGGGGTTTGGCTTATGATGCTTTTAGTTTAGCTGTTACAGGTCTGTTTGTGACAATAAAAAAATTGTTTCCACAAATTAATTCAGTTCATTTTAGCCTCTAAATTCAGTTATTCCAACAGTCAGGAACTACAAACTATTAATCCAAATATTCAGTGTAGGGTCCTTATTTTGATCTGTTTATTAATTTTACTTTTTAACAAATCTTACACTCACTGGCCATTTTTTTAGGTGAACCTGTCGAACTGCTTGGTGAAGCAAATATCTAATCAGCCAATCAAATGTCAGCAGCATAATGTATAAAATGACTGTGATGAGGAACCTTCAGTTAATGTTCATATTACAGGCCATTACACCAGAATTGGAAAATAATGTGATTTATGTGACTTTGAACGTGACTTGGTTGGTGCTGCCAGACAGGCTGGTATGAGCATTTCATATACTGCTGATCTACTGGGATCCAGCTCAAGGGTTGCGGTACTCTGGGTGAAAATGCCTTGTTGATGCCAGAGGTCAGACGAGAATGGCCAGACTGGTTCAAGCTGATAGAAAGGCAACAGTAACCAAATAACCACTCATTACAACCAAGGTATGCAGAATAGCATCTCTGAAAGGACATTGAACCAATGAACATTGAACACATTGAACCTTGAAGCAGATGGGCTTCAGCAGCAGAAGACCACACCAGGTGGCACACCTGTCAGCTAAGAACAGGAAACTGAGGCTACGGTGGGAATAGGCTCTCCGAAAGTGAACAATGGAAGATTAGAAAACAGTGCCTAGTCAGAGTTAGAGTCTCGATTTCTGCTGCAACATTCAGATTGCAGGGTCAGAATTTGGTAGAAACAACCTAAAAGCATGAATCCATCCTATCTTGTATCAACAATTCAAGTTGGTGGTGATGTAATGGTGTGGGGGATATTTTCTTGGCACACTTTGGCCCCTTAGTATTATTTGAGCATCCATTACATGCTACAGCCTACCTGAGTATTGTTGCTGACCATGTCCATCCCTTTATGACCACAGTGTACCCAGCTTGGCTACTTCCAGTATGATAAAGCATCAATGTCATAAAGCACATATCATCTCAGACTGGTTTCTTGAACATAACTAAGAGTTCACTGTACTCAAATGGCCACCACAGTCACCAGATCTCAATCGAATAGAGCACCTTTGGGATGTGGTGGAACGGGAGATTCGCATCATGGATGTGCAGCCGACAAATCTGCAGAAACTGCATGATGCTATCATGTCAATATGGACCAAAATCTCTAAGGAATGTTTCAAGCACCTAGTTGAATCTACGCTATGAAGAATTAAGGCAGTTCTGATGACAAAAGGTGGTCCAACCAAGTACTAGCAAGGTGTACTTAACAAAGTGGCCAGTAAGTGTATATAGTTTCAATATTTGGCACTTTAAAATAGTTGCTTAAAGCTTAATTAAAATAAGTTTTGGTATCTTTTTCACCAACTTGTTTGCGAGGGCTTACATATTTAAACAGTACTCCACCTGTTGGTCCAAATTTAATACTGCATTCTTTTTTTCTGAGAAAATGATTCACTCACGTGTATTTCAAAATGCCTTCAAGCTTCGACGTCCAGATTATTATGCTTTTGTCTGCTGACCCGGAGGCAAATCGTTTTCCTTAAAAAAAAAAAAACTGTCAAGCAGAATAATTAGGTCCGACGTTTTGAGGTGTCACAAAGTTTGCTTACTGCAGTAATACAGCAGGGAAAACTCACCATCTTTAGCATATGCTACACAGTACACTGTATCCTTGTGTCCTTTTAGGGGCTGTATAAGTGTTCCATCAGATGTGTCATACACCTGGAACATCAATCATCACACGTATCAATCCTACTATGTACCGTTTATACTGACTGAGCGCAAGAAAATACCATAAGATATCAAGCAAATTGTGGGTAATTGATTCAATAAAAAGAGGCAATAATTTTAATACCACAGTACAGACAACTGCTGAAAAAAACAGCACTTACCAGCACCCGGTTTCCAGCGGCTACTATCAGCTGACTTCCGTCGGGCTTGAAAGTGAGGTCGTAAATACTGCAGAAAAGAACGCCATTACTGTAGTTCTCGTGCCATTTGCCCCTTATACTTATTGAATGTCGAGCAAGAATAAATGAGAAACATGAGGCATACAGCATTAAAATTACTCCTGTGATCAAGTAACGTAGGCACGTATCATTTGTCAAATCATTCATACATGCAAAATTTTTATTTCATGCTATCTGTAGTTGTTATGCGTGCAAGTACACTGTAATATGGACATATTGAAATGACAGTTGCGAACTAAATATTATAAAATACAATTCGAATTCGGCTAAAAGTATAATTCCTGTAATCATTTTAAGCATGGCATTAAGCTTTGCTTCCATCGCAGCTAGCTTCACTGGTAACAACACCGCCATGACAACTGGAAACGATAGTTTACATGGTAACGACCGTTGCTAAGAGGCCTAGCTACATTTCAAAGGGGAAAAATAGGCTGCTTACCACTGCTCTACCTTGTCTCGGTCGTGTACTTTATCAATCCATGTGGGAACAGCTCTCATTGTGCGCTTTAGTGCGTGTTTTGTCACTTTAATTGTGTACTTCCACTAAACGCCACACTTCACCGCACGGTCACTATCTACAGCGCATGTTTACATAGCTCTACTGCTCGAGTGTGCGCAGAAGGGCCCACTCCAGGGGAGCTCTGCGCATGCGTAGCTCGGAGCTGTCGTCAAACCCGCGCGGAAAGCGACAATCCGATAGCGATTGACATGCAACTTATCAGTTATTGTTGCATACTGTAAGTGCAATGTTCAACTAATGGACTTTTCATATACCAGGTGACTGCAACTTCCTCCCAGCTCTAAAGATCTTTACAGGCATGAATGGCGAGATACCAATTTTATTATTTCTTCCTTGCATGGCGGATGCAACTGGCGGAAACTGACAGGTATATATCCTAGTCATTTCCTGGTTAACCACATTAAGGCACCATGTATTTAAAAGGCTCATGATTGTATGAATTTATTTTAGCGATTGTTTTGACGTTGACGATGCAACTCGATAACTACTCAGAATGCAACTGGCAGTGAAGGTGGCCTGGGAGCTATAGTTTTAAAGATCCATCGATAAATTCCGATTTATTTGTATTATTGATGTTGCTATGTAATTATCTTAATAATTTAATACAGAAGTTAAAGCGACACTTTCCTGTTTTTGACAGTCAGTGTGGAGTTCCTGATGGATGAAAAGTCAAAGGGATGCCTAATGCCAAGCAGTGAGCAGAGGACCAGCGCCAACAGAACTTGTGTAGACAAGCTCGCCAGAGATGCAAACTGTGTGGCATGCAGTACAAACACAGGCTGTGTGGAAGTTAGTGAGCCTAGTAAAGATATGCTCTGTGAAAATACTGAGGCCAGTACAGATAATGACTGCATGGGACCAACTGAGTCTGTTACAAACCGTGTAGGAATGACTGAGCACAATATAAACACACCCTGTTTGGAAATGACTGAGCCCAGTATAGACACACACTGTGTGAATTTGCAAAATAAAGAATGCCTGTGTGTAGGACCGTGCGGGTGTCCCACAATGCCAGAGGGCTGGCTGAAGGTACTGAAAGAAAGGAAAGCTGGGAAGACAGCCGGTAAAATTGATATTTATATAATAAGGTATTACCTTAATATTCACTTTTACTATATGAACCCTTTCTCTTGATACTTATATTATAAAAACTAATTGCCAGTGTTGAGATGCCCAGCCAGTACAGAGAATGCTATGCTAATGGGTTTTAATAATGTCACCAAAAATCTTGAAAATATTTGAAATTATTGAAATCTGTGTGTGTATCTCCATGACCACAATAAGGAGTTGTGTTTATATATGCCAACTAATTACACCAGGAGTGGGTAATAATATGTACCAAACTGTAACTGAAATTGTAAACCATCTTCTCTGGTGAAGATCTGACTTTTTGTTATTTATAGTCCTCAGGGGCAAAAGTTCAGGTCAAAGGCAGCACTGAGAACTTTTCTACAAAAGAGAAAAGATTTTCATCTTAAAGTAGAAGATTTTGACTTCACTCCTCATGGGAACAGTACGGTGACATCCAGCGGTTCGAGAAGGGAAAGGAAATGTTTGAAGGGTACAGCTAAAATCTCTACACAGGCGTCTCCAGCATTGCCTCTGGATGAGGAGAAATGTTCTGGTGGAGAAGTCCAATCCAAGGGCAGCAGGCCCAGATCAGGAGCCAGATGCGGTGGCAGTAAGCATTTAAACCCGAGGTCTGAGAAGCCGCAGCTGATAGAGAGCAGCTTGGGAAATGCAGGGGAAACTGGGAAAAGTAACAGCATGGAGACGCCCAGGCTGCTTGTGGGCACCAGCGCTAACAGCATCCAGAAAAAGACTCCGCTGAGGGAGAAGCTGTTTAAACTAACATGCTCCAGCCAGCAGAAGGACAATGGGTGTGCAGAACCTCAGAGCCATCATTCCAAACCGAGCCCCTTCCCAGATCTTGCCGTTTCGACCGGTGATGTACATCCCGAGTCTGTTAGCGACCCCGAGACACAATCAGAGGCTGAATCTCCATCAGGATCTTCGCAAGAAAACGTGCTGCCATCCCCTATGGCCACTAGGGGGGGCTCAACACCAAAGAAGCGACCCGAGAGCAGTAAGAATCCACCTTACTGCTTAGCATCACTAGAAGAACATGCAGTGTAAATAATAGTGCCATAATAATTCATGGCAATATCAACCTATTAAAAATCCCATGATTAATGGTAATGGTTTTTATAAAGCTACACATAAAACCAGAATGTCCGCTTTGAGTATGGCCTGAAGAGTTACAGTCTGCAGTGTGGCATAGTACCTGAATTACATCAAATCTTCAGGTCCTGGATTAAAGGCTGCGACAGACCGAAAGCGAAGCCCCTACTTCAGCGGAAAGTGCTTCAGAGAGGGTATGGTCGTGGTCTGGGGGTGTGAGCCGGGCCCTGTGCAGTACCTGCTTTAATATCTCTGCCCCCCCCCCCCCCCACAGCACCCAGCCCACCCAGGCGCAAAGCCTTTAAGAAGTGGACCCCACCGCGGTCCCCCTTCTGTCTCGTGCAGGAGACACTCTTCCACGACCCCTGGAAGCTCCTTATTGCTACCATTTTTCTCAACAGAACAACCGGTGAGTACTTGGCCGATTTTAAGGCACTGGAACTGTATGTAGGACATTTCCTTTTGAAACTGCATTGCGTGTTTTTTTTTTTAAATGTCTTTGTTAATAATCATTTCTGTCATTTATATCTTCACTGCTTAAGATTTCCTAGTGAGGATGTACTTTGGCGGGCCCGCTCCTCATTTCTGGTCTTTTTGCCCCCAGGTAAGATGGCCATTCCAATGCTTTGGCAGTTTTTTGAGCGTTACCCGACCCCTGAGGTGACCCGAACGAGCGACTGGAAGCCCCTGGCAGAGCTGCTCCAACCATTAGGCTTGAATGAACTAAGAGCCAAGACCATCGTCAGGTTCTCTGGTGAGTCATAGTGCCCAGACAGTTGACTGCACTTCACAGCATTCACAGACTGACTGATGGATGTAGTCAATCACATATTCATTGCACTCCCAGCTGCTTCTTTTGGCTCTTTTTTAATGCTCTGTACTCATTTATGTACTCATTCAGTACTCAGTCATGGACTCACTTAAATTCAAATTCAAATTCAAATTCAAATTCAAATTTTATTTGTCACATACACAATCATACACCGTACGATATGTAGTGAAAT
>JAODKL010000107.1:12543189-12564880 GCA_026780765.1 Petrocephalus schoutedeni
CCCACAACTATGTAACGTGTGAACAGACTATATAACATATTCCTCCTCGTAAGCATGCCACTATAAAGTACATTTCAGCTTGGAATGATTAATGTGACTGAATCTGAACAAGAATAAAAATTCCGCATAAGTCTCACAGACAATTTACGAATGACACAACACACGCAGTTCTGCAACTATGACATGCTCATGCACATGGATAAATGTGGCACAGCTCAGCTTTGAATCCCTGGACTATTTGAATCCCAAGGACTATTACAGGTTAACCGGAACATGAAATACATAAAAATCTTGGCATGACAGCAGAAATCTTCTGATATTCCTTGCTGTTGCTGTGCCACCTTGTAAGTAACACATTTTAAAGAGCTCTTGATTAGACTGCACAATAAATTAGCAAAGAGAGAGGAGATATGACTGCAGCCGCATGTGGGGTTAGTGATTAAGTGACCGATATTTGCCCTGGTGCTGCGGTCACAATGTCACAGCAGCTGGAGAATGAATGAGCTCGCTTCATATATGCTAACAATGCTGTCTTCAAATGCTGGATGACCTTGAGCTGGACAAGATGAAAGGAGGAGGGGAGGTGAATGCCACTATATGACTGTGAGCACGCACGCTACCCTCTGAACAGTATCTGGGAGTCTGCTCATGTTGATGTGCACAAAAAACATCTTCACACTGTCAGATAAAAGTATCAGTTTGTACCTTTCAGGGGACAATTACTTGTCACTGGGGCTGCACCCTCAAAGATCTGCCGATTGTACCCTATAGCTGTAGGAAGTTTTAGTTTTTAAGGTACAGAAATAGATTCTGGGGGACATTCTGTCCCACTTGGGGTACATCTACATTGCTTGTACCTTGGGGAACAAACCTGTACCATGGCTGTGCCTTTTTTTCTGACAGTGCAGAGTTCGTGTGAACTGATTAATGGAATAACAAGGTCAGTCTTTAGCGGTCAGACACGACATGTGTTTGGAAGGCCAGACAGAAAGGTAGACAGACAGAGAGACAGACAGAGATGCAGAGCGTGCCAGGGGGGTCAATGAGGGGCATGTGGGTGTATCACGTATGCAGTCCAGTCCATAAATATTGGGACATTGACACAATTCTAATCTTTTTGGCTCTATACACCACCACAATGGATTTGAAATGAAACGAACAAGATCTGCTTTAACTGCAGACTTTCAGCTTTAATTTGAGCGTATTTACATACAAATCAGGTGAACTGTGCAGGAAATACAACAGTTTGTATATGTGCCTCCCACTTTTTAAGGGAACAAAAGGGACGATCATCTTGTTCGTTTCATTTCAAATCCATTGTGGTGGTGTATAGAGCCAAAAAGATTAGAATTGTGTTCAATATTTATGGACCTGACTGTAGGTGCCAGCAGAAGAGGCCAGAGAGGGTGGAGCTGGGTGAAGCACGTGGGCTGGGGGTACCTGCGACAGTGATGTAGATCTTAACACAGGGTCTGCAGTGCTGGCTGTGAGGGCAGCACAGCAGCGCCTTCAGCTCTAGTGCCGATACATTGATAGAGTCAGATCCACGTCCGGGCTGCTCCCCATCTACAGGACAGCCCAGAATAGACAAAATCTCAGAGCAGATATATAATGTACAGCAAGAACCCCTGTATTTCATATCCAAATACATCCCAACACAAGATTACCTGTCCTACCAGTCAGTGCTTTGCTAGACAGCACTAAGAATCCAGAAAATGTTTCTTTGTATTATCTGACGTACATCATCTTCAGTGACTGACATAATCTCAGTGATGCAAAACGAAGACAGATGGCTCTCCTTTTTTTAATGACCAGTCTTCCGCTAGGTTTTGTTTGATCACCGTCCAGAATTTGCACAGCACAGATGCGGGTCATTCTTTCTCAAAAGCAGCCTTTTTGCTATCACTTCAGCCATCTGCTTAGGGAAAGCTTTTAGCTGAAGCGCTGGGCTTAGTTTTCAGGTCCTTTTCTTTTAATAGCCTTTTAAAAGTCCCTTCTGAATTTCAAACACTACCCCCATGATATGACAGTTCTCAACCCATGACCCCCCTCTCTAGCCAGCTCTGTCTCCAGCTGTGACCAGCCAAATCACCCTCATGTACTTGTTGAAGGCCAAAAATGGACTTTCACTCACCGTTCATTATGCACTCGCTTATGTCCTATGAAGAGACATGTGGCAGCTGGTTAGGGTCACTGTTTGGATACAGTTTACAAACACAGAATGTACAATAGTGCATTTTTCAGGTACACACACACACAGCTGTAAAAGGACCCTGTATGACACTTAAATGTCATCAGCGTGTCTCCTCACCCTTTACACTTGTACTCGAGTCCTAAGGCAGGGACAGCGAGTGAGAAGCGGCAGCATGATGGCTCTGCTCATTAACAGTCACTGACGGCACCACACAATCACATCATTTTACACAAATATACCACCTGTTTTAAAAATAAATGAGCAGCGATTTGCGGAGTAAACAGTCGGATGAGTAAGACAAGGAGAGAATGACCCCCATCTCTAATGTCTGAGTCTTTCCTTCTCACTAATTATCTATAACAGCTCCTTTGTAGCATTTTACTCATGAAATAATGAACACAAACTAATTTTACGGTAAGTGCTTTTATGTTTTTGTTATTCTTTTGTTTGTAACAATTGGCCGACATAATATATAATATTGGTTTTACTGCTTGTATTACATGTCACCATAAAAGTCTGCAAAATGGCTCAACTATAGAAATAAAGGTATTACTGCAAAATTATTACACTTTGAAACTATTCAAATCATTTTGATCTGTCTGAACTTGAAAAAAAGGCTCTCACACACAGACACAAAAAACACTGGGATCTGTTTTGTTTGTTTACGTCTCACTTCTCATTTTTATTTGTCAGTTATGCAAAACTCTGCCGTGACCTTATCCCTACCCTCTTAGCTACTCTGGTTCATTCCTGCAAGGTATCCTGTGAGGATTTATTTATTTATTTATTTTGGAGCAAGATCTCTAAAATAACTGGAGAGCTGGCAGCCTTTGACATTACACTAAAGTACGAAACCAACAACTTCTGTAAACATCTGTGTGTCCCCATTTGTACTTTTCTGAGTGCGCACAGATCCACAGACATGATTATGCAGCATATTGCTAGAGAACAGGGATCTATCATCGGCAACAGAAAGTCAAGGTCCACTGCATCCTAAAATGCCGAGGGGGGGGGGTCCCATTCATAAAATTTGACTACCAAGAAGCACATGCAAAAACACACACACACGTCCCCACACTGCTATGCACAAATCCATGCATGCTAACACAGAAGTGCCGCAACGCATACACACATGTACCCCCCCCCCACACATGCAAATCTACATCATATCTCACACAAGTAGGCAAATGAGTTGGTCTGGAAGAGGCTCCACCAGAGAAAGAGAGAAACAAAATCAGGCTTTGTTTAGGCTGTTTGTGGGTAGGGCACTCTGTATAAGCTCAGAGGAAGAGATTCAAGCCTCTTTTAGACAGCTTAAAGCCACTCCCCAGGTTACGATGGGGTTACTTCCCAATAAACCTATCATAAAGCGAAAACAGTGTAAGGCAAAAATGCAATTTTAATAAATACAGCCCACCTAACCTAACAAAGATCACAGTCCAGCCTAGAGTACCTGAAACAAGCCCACAGTTTGGCACAATCATTCACACACAGCCTATTTTATAGTAAAGTGTTGAAAGTCTTTAATGTAATCCCAATATTGAATAAATATACGGTGGGAATACCCATTGTAAAGTCAAAATATTGAAACATGGACCATCGTAACCCAGGGAGTGGCTAGTATAGTGTCTTTTCCAATCCATCCATCCATGTCAAAGATGTTCAATAATCCAGAACCAGTCCCAAGAAAGATGCCAGTCCATAGCACTTAAAGACATTCACTCACTAAGGACCAGAGACTGGCAATGGGTGGATTAAAAAATTATTTAAAAATAATTAAAAAATTAATTATTACATTTAAAAGGAAACATAACAATTGTAATTATTTTGCAATCAATAAACGTAATGTGAGAAAAATGTGACATTTACAAACTTGCGGCATTTTAGAGCATCGCAATAACAGGATGAGGGACAAGGCTCTCAGAAGTCAACACTTACCTGTGAACAGGTGAGATCATTCTTGTGGTCCCACTCAATCGTATCCAAGAGGATGGCAGCAGCACAGAGCAGCACGCAGCTGAGTGTGCAGAGGCGGACAGCCAGCTTACTCATGCTGTCTGAGATCTCTCTGCAGCCAAGAATCACAAAGGGAGGGCTGCCTCGCTTGTTTGCCAAGTCTGTTTGAAGTGAACACTTGGTTCCTGGAGGTCTAAGACATTACTTTAAACAAGCAGGGTATACGTGCACCTCAGCACAAGCTGTCCTGTTGTCTTGGACGTCTTCTACTTAAGACCTGCTTATACTACCTTCTAGTACAAAGGGAGAGGTTAACCACTGAAGTGTGGTAATACTCACGAATATTTGACTTGGCTTCAACGTCCTGAAACATGACACCAAATATCCAATGAAGGAACTGCTTCCAGGCCTCTGGTTGTTGCTTGAGGGACTGACAGAGAGAGAGAGAGAGAGAGAGAGAGAGAGAGAGAGAAGTAATCAAATAACTTGACAACCTATGGACAGTCAGTAACCACTAAAGTCATTCATTAATAGAATGCAACAAGGATGACATTACAGTAGACATGTCGGTATAGTTACCGTGTAAGTTACTGTGTAATTAAATCAACAGAATAAGCATTGAACATGGTATTAATGCAGCCACTGGAACATGTCTCCGGTGGTGTCATTTATAAGTACATGCAATATAAACATGCTCTGTAAACATTCTATATTAAGGTTAATAGGCTGATGTTTAATAGAAAAAAAACAAACATTGCATCAATTTCTTTCAAATACACTGTAAATTAATATTTTAATGATTCTGGTCTACAATTAAAATAAAAACTCTAGTGTTATGTACAGTTTTTTTTTTCTTTTTTCTGGTGTCACGTTATAAAACACTGAATACTCTGCATTATCATACTGTACGTTTTATCATGAAGTCGATGAAATTACAAAGAATAAATTCTAGTAGGCCTATAGCTTAACGTGAGATTTTAATTTGGTGGGGAAAGGGCACTGGTGAAATAGGTGATGAGCATGTAAATGTAATTAAACAATTGTGCGTTCAGTCGGTTTGTCAGTGATCAGTGTTGTTAATTGAGTGCGCATTAGTGATGGGGCACTACATTTTCTCGTCGGCCCCCGCTACCCACACACTCAGTAAATCTTATCGGTGTACCCCCGAGGCCGCCGCCCCACCACCCCTTTTCAACATCTTTATATGTCATCTTCTGGTTATTACACAGTGGAAACTAATATTTATACAAGTTCCGGGTAATGTATTTACTAGTTATAGCACAAAATAACAATCCCCCTCTGTCTCACACACAGACACACATATCTTAAAGACGTATTAGTTATATTTTGGATTATCCAGAAGACGGACAAAGTCACACAAAGGACAGGGGCCAACTCGCAATAACAGTGGTCTAAGATACAGTAATGCCACGGTTTACGTTTTTCGGTTTTAAAACAATACATAACACCAAAAGTTAAAACGATAAACAAATGAGACAAGAAGTCATGTCAGCAATTGGACAGTGTGCTGTGTTTAATCGACTAGTCTAATGAAGCTGTCATATTCTCATTTATTTTTACTCACCGATTTATGGAGAGAAGCTAGACCTTCAGATGTAGGCTCCGGAATACTTATTTAGTTGAGCAACCCCGAACAATCTTTCACTGGAGGTGAAACAACCGAATCAAGATATCTACAAGAGATTGTAAATCAATGAAATAGAAGTTGTTCGAAGACATTATATATCACGAAGAAAGGACGAGAGCCTAGACCCGAGCCGTGCGAAGGCAGGGCGCGACGACTCCCACCGCCCGTACTCGCTAGTGCCCGGTTCAGTCTAGCGTAGCCGGCTGGTGATATTACTTCCTGCAACGCAATTCCACAACAACATCCTAATTCCAATAAACAATACTTCTTCTTTATAATTACATAAATTATTTTACGTGCAATATTTATGTTCTGTTACACATGATGGTTTATGGTGATATAACATGGTAATTTAAACGCGTTTTAATTCCAAGAAGTACAAATAAAAGTATTAATACTGCATGCGTCTATTTATCAACTGCTTACGATTAGGCGCGGAGGTAGCATAGAGCAAACGGCAGCGTAACTACCCAGAAGCAGGGGCGGGTTTGTCGTTTCTGGGGTCCCGCTGAAAAAGTCACTTGGGGGGCATCGCCGGCCCAGTGTAGTGACCGCTTGTGGCCTGTAGGGGGGCCCGCACGAATGCGTGGTTTGAGTGAATGTAAACACCGCCGCTGCCCAGACCGGATGCAAGTCCACTGCAGACCACGAACAAGCACATACTAAAGGCGAAGCACATACGGCAAGCAGTTTTAACATTAAATGAAGTAACACTCCTATCTGCAATTACATTTTAGATATCCGTAATATTTTAGATAGTCAAAATGGCAATTACAGACATCCACAATCATCCACAATATTTGTTACTAGTAGAAATTGTATTTCAAGATATCTAAAACTTTATTTCTCCTACTCAAAATTCTGTTTAAGATATCTTTAAATCTTTACAAAGAATAAGTGTATGGCAAGCCGTTTTAGCTTTAATTCGTGATTAGAGGATTTCACGAATTCAATTCTAGTTAGTTAGAATGCAAAGTTTTGATATCTGAAATGCAATTTTTAACTAGTGATATAAAAAGTCCTGTTTTAGCTAGGGAAATTCAAAATGATTTTCTCATTTATTTCAATTGGAGCTAGAATTTAAGCAGTTAAACTAATTAAAATTCCAATTTCTTATATCAGGAATTAAATTTGAACTAGTTATAATTCAATTTTAACTGGCTACAATTAAAATTTCTGATATTAGGATTTCAGATTTAACTAGTGGAATATCCAGTTTCTGATATCGGGAATTGAATTGTAACTATATATAATTCAATTTTAATCATAACTAGTTACAACTGAATTCCTGATATCTGAAACTGGATATTCAACTTGTTGCCAATTGACTAATTGATGTATAATGGACGTAACCGCATGGCAAGCCATTTTAGCTTTACTTTGTTTTTTAGAGGATATCACAATTTCAGTTGTAACTAGTTATAATGTGTATTTCTGATATCATGAATTCAATTCCAACTAGCTAAAATGCCATTTCCTGATATCGGAAATTCTGTTTTAGCTATTGACATTCAAAACGATTTTCTCATTCATTTCAGTGGGAGTTGGAATTTTAACTGATATCAACAACTGGCATTTCAGCTAGTTAAAACTGAAGTCCTGATATCAGAAATTGGAATTCTAACTAGCTAAAATTGAATTTTAACTGAGTCTTGCTCAAGGGCACACAGACATGTGACTGTTTTGCTGAGGTCAACCTTGAACCAGTGACCTACTGATCACAAAGCTTAGCCACTGACCACCCCATTATGTTACATTCTATAATTACACTAAACCTGTTATATGAAAATTTACCTGTCAGGTAAAAAACTTCTGAGCTAATAAACTTCACTGAGTGTACATTTAACCAAGGTCCATATGATCTACCAGCTGTGAAGTGTGGGATATAAGGCAGGGAGTATTTACACAGTCACATACCAAGAACAGCATATTAGCTCACTAATTCCACCCAGCTGCGTGTCTTTGGAGCGTGGAGGGAAAGCAAAATACCTACAGTAAGCCCATAATAAAAATATTTGCAGATGCACGCAAGTGCAGCTTGACTGACATGTATCACAAAGAAATTTGATAAGCTTAGTCACTGAAACAAAACGGTCTTCACCCACCCCCCACCAAAAAGACAACTGGGAAAAGAAAGGGCATTCTTGATAAACTACACTGACTTCCCGTTGGCAGAACTCCAAACATGAGCCTGAACTACCAGTTAGACTGATACACACCTTCTACAGCAACTGTTTTGGCATTGAAAGGCATGATGGCTCATAAACCAGTTATGTATGGCAAAAAAAAAAAAAAATATATATATATATACATATATCCTATCAAGTCATCTTTTGAAACAAAATAAAGTAACAAAGTGTCTTCCTGTAGTGATTTGTCTTAGTTGTCAGGTTGCCAGCTCTTGTTTCCATAACAGTCGTACACTCATTACTGGCCACTCGTCAGAAGGTCTACCTAGTAGCTGGTAAAACAGAGCCAACTTCTTGACAGCTGTATCATGGGGATGTATAATCTGCCTCACTTCCATGTTGCCTTGGCCAAAAGAGCCTAACATACATAAATGCATAAGTTCATCAGTTTATCAGTGAGACTGCAACACTAGTGAGCCCCATTCACCAGACAAATTAGCATGGCAAATACATAGTCACTCTGCAACATGTCTGCTATTAACTGCTCTACAGGGTTTGTAGAGCTTGTGCACTTTCCTTCCAAAAACGGCACATCTAGATGAGTACATCAAATCTGAGAAAGTCAGTTGGCATGATTTTTTCCAAGTTCAATTGTCTAAGCTTATTTTACCTAGAGTTACTAAAGTTTTCTGTGGTCAAAAATCACAAAAATCTATTGAAACCAATTAATTAGGAACTTTAAATGCTATCTGTACTGTATACAAATATAGTTTAAAGACAGAACTGACTGATAACTGGGCAGGTGTGGGTCTAATTTGTGGCAACATTAGCCTTAATTTGAAAACTTGAAAGTACTGCAAATGCACTTAATATGATGGAAAGACTTTGAAGTGAAGACTTCCTGAATTTTACCATAGTGACATCTTACCTTCTTTGATTGTTGCTACAGCCATCAATGCCACAAAACTGAATCTCCCACTCAACTTATCTTGGTTTGAGTCAATCTTTACAACAGTACCACTGCCTACAGGAGGTGAATGAGGACTACAATGATAAAAAGGGACAGAGTATAATAGTTTCTAACCAGTTCTATCTAACCAGTTTCAACAAACCACTGCTAACCCTAAATGGTACAGCCCCATGTGGCATAATTCACTATAAACGTTTAACTGGAAAAAGTGACATCCTCCACACAGACAAGGCACTACAGAAATGACACAATTGTACAAAACTGAATCCTTTTTATTAAAGTTCTATCTTAAGTTTATCTTTATATATATAAAATTTCTAATAACATTGGCCTGAAACTAGGACAAACAAAACCATGTGATCAGCCACTGTGTCACTAGTCCACTCAGTGGTAAGGCTGTCATATTTTCTATATCCTATATCCACATTTCAGTTATACATTAACATTATTCACCACCTTACTGATCCCGCCACTAAATGAAATGGGGGGAGGGAACATCAAAAATGTGACTGACATACAATATTCCCACAGTGCAAGTTTTTGAGGCTCCAAAATCTGTTAAGTGACACATAGGGACCATTGAGGCAAAATAAATAATACAATGTTCATGATCACCAACGATTCCCCTCCGGTTTCCCAGAATACAAAGTACATCTCTTGCATGCACTGTAACATTACCACAGTTCAGTCTGTGCTGAAATTACACTTGACATTTCAACCTGGATGCATGGAGTGTTCTCGTGCTTATGATTAGTAATACAACATCTACAGTCTATTTATATCATTACCATGGAGAAGTCGAGGCTGTACATGTGCATCTCCAAGACCATGTCACAATTGTGTCCTTAGGACCAATCCACATAGCGAACAGCTTAAATGCAATGAATAGTACACATACACAGTAACAAGATCACAAGGCCAGGAAAGATCAGGATTTGGCTTTTAATAAAACAGTACACCCATACTTCCGTGTTGACATTCCAGACTTAAATAGAAAATATAGGTTGTGAATGAAATGGGTCCGTTTGTAAACAAGTACAAGTCACTATACTCCATCCTGTGCTTTTGTACTTGCCCGCTCTCTGACAGAACCAGATATCCACACCAGCCTTCAGGGGAGTTACTAAGTTACACACACACACACCAGAGGGAACGGCTGAGGGAAGGTCCAAACTGTTGAGGGATTGAACAGTGCGTCACCAGAGATGACGATTCGCACACACCTGGGCAGACATCCAATTCACCAAAGCGGCATGCTCTTTTTGAGAGTGAAGCAGAAGGAGAGATTGAGTGTTGGACTGAGGACAGATATGGCTGAGGGACACAGCAGAGTGCTGCAGGAATGTCACATGCTACAGTTCACATACCACAACAGTCATTATGTCACATACATACAGTATTACTCTGAACTGTACAGGGACTGTGTCATACTCTGTTCTGGATACTGTTCCTACAAGACGTCAATAAATATTTTCCAATTCAGTTTTTAACCTCAGTCGCCCCGGCGTCATTGCTGAAACCCCTCAGTGGTCTGAAGAGAAGGACACGTTATCTCAGGCGATTGTCTACGTGCACGCTGGTGGTGCCCTTGTGATCATGCACGTCCCCTTCCAGTCCAGTGCAGATGGTGCCCTCAGTCTGCATCATCCCGCGTCTTGGTGTGGATGTCGGCATGCACGTGAACGGATTTCAAACCGCCGGTGCCATTATCACAGCAGCGTGTTCCTCCACCTTTGCCTTTTCACAGTGCTGGTGTACTCGTTGGGGAGGGACAGAACTTGAGCACAAGTTTGTTTGTGTGTGTTTGTGCGTGTGCACTGTTCAGTCTGTGTCACTGGTGTCACTGCTGGGGACCCCCTGGACCTTATTGCGATGCTGCATGGCTCGATGATAAGCCACTTGCACGGACTTGCGAATGTTGGACTTCCTTCCCTCCAGCATCTTCTCCTTGTCCAGCTCCTGGTCCACACCCAGAGGAACTAGCTTGGACCTTGGCAGCCACTGCCTGCACGTGCACACACACACACACGCCACTGTAATTGGCTTCACGCTACCACGGAAGGCGACAAACAGATGCAAGTTGCTAGTTTGAGCCTCATGTCATTTCTGTAAATCTGTAGACTTTTTATAACTGCGCTGATTATTTTTATGGACAAGAAAACGCAGTACACAAAGCTATACAGCTCCCTGAAAGAAATTTGAAGCTTATATATTTCAGCCATTAATCGTTAAGGTTAGTGTGAGAGGCTTGTCTAAGGCATAGATCAGGGGTAGGCATCTCCAGTCCTGGAGTGCCGGTTCCCAGCAGGTTTTCCATCTTGCCTCTTCTCTGATGAACCACATCTGATCTCAGGCAGACGGTAGAGGCAGGTAGGATGGAATACCGGCACTCTAGGATCAGGGTTGCCTACCGCTGGCATAGATAAAGGTAAGGGTGAGGGAAAGGGCACTGACCAGGTTCTCTTGTTATCAAAGAAAAGCACCAGGAAGAGGTGTTCCCGGGCTTCCTGGGTCATCTGCTCCCCAAGCTTCAGCACGTCCAATGGGGGCACTGGGATGGGGACACCGCGGTGGAACATGCCCTCTCGGGGCATCTTGGGGTCTATGATCTGCAAGCAGGGCAAAATTAGTGAGCTGAGAGGTGTCACACTTCAGGTAAGAGGACTCTACATGGAGCAGCGCCGGTCCGCTCACCAGTGCGGGGTACGAAGGGTATCCCCGGCACTTGGCCCACACCAAGTCCAAAGCGTCCAGCGATGTGTAATCCTCTGACGTCATCCAGCAGCCAGACCTGCTCCGTGGACGCACCACTGAGACACACAAGCCTCAGATCAGACACATAACACACACATGGCCTCAGGCAGACACTGCAGACAGCTCTCTTCCCAGCGATGGTACTTACTGTGTGACATACCCCGCCCCCCGCCCACAGAGTACGAGTCGTTCTCAGTTCCTGACGTGTCCTCACTGCTGTCCTCCGGGAAGGTGGAGCGTGAGAATGAGGGCTTCCCGCGGCCCTGTTTCGACGGAGTTGTGCTGGAAGGGGCAGACAACACCAGGTGAACCCCACATAGTACTGAGGCTGGGGCCTAACAAAGGGGTTTAAAGTCTATGAGGATGAAGACGCTAGAAGAGCTATGGATGGAATTAGCGGTAAAGATTACAGCATGGAATCAGGCAGAATGCAAACTTTAAGTAACACTACCCTGTCTTTACATTTAAATTCAACAATTAAAAAAAAATAAAAATTTAGATTTTGATAGAATGTAAAATATGCAACTGTAACAGTAAAAAAAAAGTTACAAGTAATTCATATCTATAAACGTTGCAGCATGTTCTGCCATTATGATCTTGAAAATGAAAAAGCAAAGTAGGAAATGAGAAGTCAAATTGGAAAATGAAAAGACAAAAAGGGTTTAATTTTAATCTTTCAATTTTTCATAAGTGGAAAACTTGAATGCAAATTGTGCAATTTAATTTTTCATTTCTGTGAATAGGTTTTGAAAACTAAATGCCAAAAATGGAGATGTATATAAATGGAAATATATATAAATGCATTAAGCATTATACTTTCACTTAAAATTCAGGGTGAACACTACCTAGGCTACTTCTGTGGTTACATTTGACTTATGCCGTGTCACTTCTATTGCACAATCATGCTGCTGCTGCTGGCACCTTGTGGCAATAGACTCACACTTCGAATTAGGTAGCCTGTCATCAATGATCGTAGTTCATTGGAAAAGAAGGATGAAAATTTTATTTTATTTGCACCAATAAATGCTGCTGCCTGCAAGCTGCAATCATCAATAAAATATTGTTCAGTATTTTCCTGTATTGTCATAAATATTGTTATTGCAAATTCCCTTGAAATATCATGATATAACTTTTGAGGCTACATTGCTCAGCCCTATTGTACACTACAGGCAATTTAAAGACGCTAATTAGCAATTAGCCTAATGGATGCCTTTGGACTGTGGGAGGACACCATACAAGCTCCGCTCACACCACAGAGGCAGGCTTTGCGCACCAGAACGTGGAAGTGTCAGCCTTTGCCTCCTAATAGTAATAGTATTTTTTTTTCAGTAAAAAGAGGGTTAGGGTTAGCCGAATACAGAAATATTCCTCCCTATTGCAACCCATGATGAAATACACAAGGAGGTTGAATGGCCTAGAGGGGAGGGCAGGTAAGCAGGGCTGCCTCAGGGCTCAGGGGCTAAGGGGACAGCGCGGGAGCAGCAGGTACCTGGTGCGGTCGGAGGCGGCGCTGCTGCTGCTGCTGGTGGAGGACTCCGAGTCGGAGCTGGAGCGGGGCAGGCTACGCTCGTTCCTGTACACGCGGAAGCTCTCCGTCACCGGCTGGTTGCCCCCATCAAAACCGTTACTGGGCAGGCCTGGGAGGGCATCAGGGACAGTCAGACGGCTCTGGGGTTACCCGCGCTGCAGGTGGGGGGTGGGGGAGGGCTTGCATCTCACCGGGCAGCAGCTCGTCATTGTCGCTGTCGCTCTCGGAGCTGGAGCTGGACCGAGGGCTACGCGTCCGCTTGCGTTGCCGGGGAGAGGATATAGAAGACAACTGGGGCGGCCCTACAGGGCTGGGGCTCACGCCGGGACCGCCATGGCCCACGTCGCGGTTCTTGGGGGGCCGGCCAGGTCTCTTGGGTGGTCCGGCCGCTTTGGGGTTTTTCTTAGAGAAGAGGACGGAGGTGCGGCGTCCCACCTCCGGGGCCAGCGAGGAGGAAGAGGCGGTATGATCTACAGGCGGGCAGAGGAGTGGTGGGGCTTAAACAAGCACAGGCATGCTAACTCACCCCATGCAATGTTACATTTAGGTCATCTGCTGCTCTCACCCTTGCCACTGATTTCATGGCTGCTGCTCTCCCCTCCCTCATCATGGGGCGCAGTGGCAGAGAGGAGGTGGGGCATAGATGGGCCTCGCTCAGACCCACCCCCCGTGTCCCGGGGCCCGGCACCGCCCCCACCCTCACGCTGGTGAGCCAGCTTGCGCTTGATGACTGTCATCTCCTTGCGCAGGGCCTTGGCACGGCGTGAGCGGCCGATGCTGTGCTTGCCTGAGCTCACCTCATCAAAACGAGCCTGCAGCACGCGCAGCTGCTCCTCCAGTGGGAGGCGCCGCCGGTTCTCGGGAAGGAGCAGGTCTGGGGAGAACAGTGAAGGAAGTTACCGCATCATTTTCAGTCATTTTCACACCATTCCTTCTAAGACACTCCGGCCTCCCCTGCAGAGTTTCGGGAGGAAAGAAGAGACCATGGAAAGGGCTAAGCTGCACTCACCATCCTCAGAAGGTGGCGGCCTCTCTCGGTCCCGCTCACGTTCCCGATCACGGTCCCGCTCTCGCGGTGGTTCGGTGCCAGGCTCCCGGGGGAGGTGCAAACCGGTGTCATAATCAAAGCCGATCTTCTCGGCTTGCCGTCTGGCCTGCCGGAGCACAGCGCCCCCTGTCTCTCGGAGGCGCAATGCCGCCCGGTAGAACACCGTATCCTTGGCATTGTACTTGAGGCAGTTGTTGACGATGAGGCCGAAATCAGCTTCAAAGGCGTCGAAGCTGAGGTAGCGATGAGACTCCAGGCACTTCCACATGGTCTGGAAATCCATGGGTTTCTCTATGTGGTCTAAGTAATCAGGCACCTGAGGAACAAAGTACATGTCACAGATCCATCGCAGGAGAGGGGTCTACATTATATAGGTTCCAATCCAGTATGATATCAGGGGACTCATGTATAATGGCGTGCATACAATTCACACTAAGACATGGCGTACGGGCAAAAACAGAAATATGTGTATGCCAAAAAAAATAAATCCAGATGCATAAAACTATATTTGAGTTCTATGCTCTTTCCCTTCTTACATCCCAATCAGCGCAAAATGTTACACAAGTACATGAATCCACCTCCAAGCCCCGACTTCTCCCATAATTCTACATATTTTAACATGCAAATCAATATAAAGATCCCCTTTGATCTGGGTTTTGTTAAAAACAATGGCCAAGGCACGTGGAAAGAGAAATTTTAGCGAATGAGAAGTAGAGGTCTTGCTTAGCGAAATCGAGGAAAGAAAAAAAAATGTTGCTTGGTGCTTTAAGCAGTGGCATCAGCAACAAAAGAAAACTGATGGAGTGGCACAGCGAGGCGGAGGCACTTAAAAATGTAGTTGCACAGTGACCGAAATAAAAAATAAATGGTCGGATATTAAAGTTGACGTAAAAAAGGGAGTCGCAGCTCCCTCAACAACACTGCAGGAAGTAATGGAATTGCTTCCCTAACCCTAACCCTTTGTGCAGCGAGTTGCTGCAATTATTGGGGACACGGTCATAACAGCAGTTTTGCCAGCGGGTGAGGGGGACTCCGATGCACGGGTGAGTTTGTTTGTACTATATATTTGTTTGAATTAGTTAAATGTTTCAAATGAACAGACAGACAGCAGATGTGGCATTAATTTTGTTTATAGTTTCAGACAATAGTACAGACAAGCCACGATTTTGTGCCATATTATGCAGCACGCTACATGCGTGCACAATGTGACACACCTCCTGTGGGCTATAGAGCAGCACTCCACTGGTCTTGTCCAGGTAGCTCCATCGGCCCTTAAGCTGCCTGCTCTACCACCGCCCGAGCCCGAGAATGAACGTCGTTATAACGTCGCTCTTGTGCAGTCTGTGGGTTTGCAAGTGGGGTGAGAAGCCACGTGTTCAGTGGGTACTCACTGTCCCCTAAGAAACTGTCAAATGGTGACATCATACACAAAACCTACAATTGGTCCTAAAATATAAAATATCTTCTTACCGAGAAGCCAGCCACACGCACCACACCATTTTCAAGTTTGTTCCCAACACTACTAATTCTGTGAATAAACGAATCATGGGTTGAGCCAGGCCATCTTGCTACAACATTAATGAGACGCATTTTCGCATCAAATATTTGCACATTAAACCGGACATCACTGCAAATTAAGCTTTAATATCTACCTGTTCAACCACAGTGTAAGGAAAATGTATATATTATAAATTTATAATTTATATATCTGGATGACAAGTGGCTTATACCATCCCAAAGAGCTGGCATGGTGTGACTCAGTGATGACTGAGAAATACCCGATTGCTCCGCAAATCCACAATGAAAAGCTCCTGTGGCTATATATCCGAGGGTGGAGAGAATTCGTAAAGGGACCGGTAAAGCACAATTTCCCAAAGTCTGCCTTTGTAAAGCTGGCCCCAGTTTAGCACACAGCTCCAAGAGGATAGCTCTTGGAAAACTAAATCGACTTAAAAGCCAGTCATCATCATGGGCCAAGAAATCACTATGATCACTACATACGTGCTCTCTTCTAATTCTTCCATTTGCGATGTCTTCTAATGGCGCAAAAGCAGCCATGGTAGTTGGAATATTTTAGCCTTTATCTGCACCTTTTTATTGTCACAAATTGATTACGATGAGGTGCCAAACATTTATAAACAAAGTACAATTAATTTCGGTGTATTTGATACAGGTGCTGGCAAGTCCAGTAAGTTTTACTGCTGGCACAAAGTAGCCCGATACAAGTATGGGTAAAATTAGACAGACATATATATATTGGTATGGATTCAAATTTCCATATCGGTACACCATTAGGTATGATTGTATTATGGAAGTATGGATAATTACCAGTGTGACCAGTTCATATGTAAGGCAAGATATCTGAAAAGTTAATAGAAGTGGAGAAACGTGGTGAATGAGAGAGAGAGAGCTTGGGCCGGACTAACCTCTGCCAGCGGCACAGGCTCGGTGAAGAAGTGGCTGGTGTCTCGGTCCTGTAGCTGCTCCAAAGTGCTCCGTAGCAGGAACAGGAAGGGTGTCAGCTGCATCTCTAGGGCCTGCTGCTGCACCCTGATCTGCAAGGACACGGCGCTGTGTTAAAGCCCTGGAGTTAAAAGTTAGCGGCATATTTCAAAGGGAATCGACGTCGCGATCACCGTTTTGGCGCATCGCCCGTGCAGGGTCCTGGAGACAAACTTATTTGTCTGATCTGATCCCACCCACTGCCCACAATTGGCTGACATAAATGTAATGCCACAGGGCAGGATATCAGAACAGATTATGCAGTTACTGGCATGCTTGTCACTGTAAATAGCAAAATTAAGCAAGTGTATTTGTGTTTTTATTTTGTAAACAGTAAAATGTTATAACTGTGTAACCATGAGAGTTGTTTAAATTGGATTCCCTGCCTGTGCCACTTCTAGTACGAACTTAATAGCTGTGAATTTAGATAGTAACTTCCATTTTAATGAGCTGTCATCTCCTTTATTAAAATGACTTGTGCTCTCATCACAATATGGTTTACTTGTGCTCCGTTTGTGGGTCTGCTGCACCAAAAACACTGAGAATGAACAAGGTAGACTGTTCTCGCCAATGTGTTCACCTTCGCTTGAAGTATCAGACCTCCTTAACTGACTGCAAAAAACAAAAGTGCCCCGATTGCTGTGGTCTGAGTGTGACTGAGCGCAGGCGTGAAGCCTTGTGGTAGTGTGTAGCGATTCACACACCATGGTAAGGACTCTGAATGAGCGCTTAAAATTCATGCTAGAAAAACCTAAGCTATAACGATTCAGTATAGACAATTCTAAAAGAGAGGAACGAAGGCAGATGTTGGACAGTTTACGGGCAGCAGTGGCCATTGGCTAACAGGGGCTGCTGAAATCTTGATTTGACTGATACCAGGCCTGTGGTGCATGCTTATTCAAAGCTGTAAGCCTGGGGGCGTGGTTTCCTGTGACACACAGCCTGCTGGTGGACACATGCCAAGGGGTGCGGATCTGCCGGCTCATCAAAGTGAGACTCACCGCCTCTCTTTTCAGCTTCTCCCTCTTGCGGATGAGCTCCACCAGGAGCCTGGCTCTCTCCAGGTCGTGCCTCAGCCTCTGCCAGGCCTTCAGCTGCTCCTTCAAGGCCGACTGCTTCTCCTCGCTGTCCTTCTGCATTCAGGTGCGCACGCACACACACACACACGCACACACACACACACACACACACACACACGGCCGCAGAAAGGCTCTGCATCAGCAATGTCAGCACAGTGGAGGGGTACATGTGAAACTTCTCACAAAACTAATGGTGTCATGCTTATATTAACAGTAGGGTGGGCTGTGTGACAAGACAGGACATACCCTGTGGATTGGAATTCTGCCCCTGACATAACAGCCATGTTTATAGGGCTGCCTTCTTGAAATGACCGCCGTTTTTAGTGGAGCACAGCCTGTTCATATAAATAAGTGGGCAGGTGGCTTTGACGCCCTCTAATGGAGAGAGGAGTAATGGCACACGGCATACAGCAGGCAGGCATGGCACTCACCGCGGGAAGCTGCTCTGCATGGCGCTGTGACTGCAGGTGCGTCTGCAGGCGGCGCAGTAGGGGCACACCGTTGCGGCTCTGCCTCTTCAGGGTCCAGTAGCTGTGCAGCCGTTGCATGAACTGGCTCTTCCTGGGTATGGTCAGGCGGCTTGTGATCTTGCTAAGCCTGAGCAGCAGTGGAAGCAAACTGTCGTTACCAGGGGAACGCTGGGCAGGTTGAGTTTTCACAACATGCAAGCAGCTTCATAGCAAAACCTACATTTACAATAAAAAAAAAAGAGAGAAAATAAAAACACCCAAAGAGCATAACGAGATTTCCTGAAAATTATAAAATTTGAACTAAGGAGTTTTACTTCGACTTTAATTCAAAAACTGAGAACTGCCTCTGGTTCCAAAGCCAGGTAGAGTGGGAGGAACAGAGTATTTATGGGGCCCCCACTGTTGAAGTATTGTGGTCTGAGCAACACTCTATACGTGTGACAGACATGTGCCTGTGTAGTGCCACACTGGCCGGTACCTGTGGGGGGGGATGCAGGGCACCGACACAACTGGGGCGGCCGCCCTCTTCTCCGCCAGTATCTTCCGGGCCCTTTTCATCTTGAGGCGCGACTTGGCTTTGGCCCGCTTCACCCTCTCTGAGCTCCAGCCCTTGGAATCCTCGTCGTGGGGGCCCGGGTCGTCCTCTTCCTCGGGCTCCCCCTCGCTGTGGGAGGAGTTCAGTCCGGCACCCGCCATGCCTCCCAAGGGCCGCATGGAGCCAGGCGGCGTGTGGATGTCGCAGTAGGCCGTCTTGCGCACGCTGAAGGAGGTGCCGTTGGCACCCGTCTCCCTCACGGGTTCCATCTTCATGTAGAGGCCGGCCTGCTGGGCGCACGTGACGTGGAAGGCCGTGTAGCAGTTTGCCTTGTGGCACTGGATGCAGGCCCCAGAGCCACGCTGCTTGCAGATGTAGCAGGTGAGCTTCCAGCGAGCCGGGGGAATGTGCTCTATGCTATCAATGGGCTCCAGGAACACAGTGTTGGCAAAGCACACCTGCAACAAGAAAACAAGCCCCCAAGATGCAGCCAACATGCGTTCAGTTATTAGACTGGCTCAGGCCACAGATGTCAGCACACTCTGGGGCTTTCAAAAGCAACTATTTTGAAATCTGCCCATCCAGGGATGGGGAGTGGGGAGAGTTATGGTTAGCACCCTCCCAATATTTGACAAACAGTCCCCCACGTTACTGCAAAACGTATCATGGAGAACCACTCCCCCTCTAGCTCAACTAATTTTGGGATGTATACCATAGCATGCCATAAAGTCCACTGTAAACTGTATAGCAGTGTAAAGCAGTTAGGGGAAGTGAAATGAGTGAGATAGAACATTACCTTTTTTCATTTTTCCTGATGGTAACACTCTACACACAAATTGTGAAACAAGATTCTCTGGTTGTGCAAAACATACATTACACTTACATGTACCCTTCAACTAAAGTGTTTCTCAACTGGTGGGTTGCAAGTATGTGGTTTAAAAAACAAACAAACAAACGAAAGAAAAAACTAAGTTCTACCATCGACACCCCCCCGCCCTCACCAAAATTAATCACGGCTCTGACATCATAACATGCATTCAAAGAGGGCTCAGAGACAACACTAGACTGTCAGATGCTACGGAAAAAGTTAAATAAATGTGCAAAACAGCAAAACTTTCAGACTGACACAGAAGAGGCATCTGAATGCGAGGGAGGGGGGGGGGGGGGGGGTCGCCCTGTTGGACACAGACAGAAGGCTGGCGGGCTAGGCCACATCCTCACCTCTGGGATCCACAGAGCGCACACCACGTGGGCCCAGCGCGCATCGTCAGTCTGCTTGAAGGCGCCACCCTTGTTGGGGCAGAGGGCACAGTCGACGGCACGTGACGGCGACTGCAGACAGCGGCGGCAGAGCCACTGCCCCTCAGGGATGTAGGGCACGCCGTAGCACTCCTGGTGCACAGCCAGGTTGCACATGTCGCAGAACAGGATGACGTTGCTGTTCTGGCACTCGCCGTCATTGCAGATGCAGCACACGGCATCTTCGTCGATCAGCGAACTCGGGTCGGCCTGCGGGGGGGGTTATGCTGTGGTTTTCAGCTTCTGCTTCACTCACTCACCAGTTTTATCAGCCATTTCAAACTATGCAGTGATACACAAAATAATCCATAAAAACATCACTTTAATCTTTGCTCTCCTGGGACGTAAATCGCCATCATTCATCTCACAAACCTGCCTCTCTTAACTGTCACATCAGCAGCTGTGTACAGAAAGAACACCTCGCACACCTTGTTGTGGCTTTCGAAGTAGGACTCCTTCTCCAGGCGGTCCATGAGGTACTCGAAGACCTCCTGAGGGACAGGGGTCACACCATCACTGCGCCGCTTGTTGTTCATGATGTCCAGCCAGATGTAGTCCTCCTCATCAATGTCGTACTCCACCTCCTCATCCAGCTCCTCAACTGATTTGTCTATGTACCTGGAATTAAAATTCTTTTTTAAGCCAATCTGGAACAAACTACAGACACACATCAAGGCAAAGCCAGATTATATTATATATATATATATATATATATATATACACACACACACACACACACACACACACATAAATATAATTATTATATTATATTTATATTTTATTATAATTACATTATATTATATACACACACAAATATAACTTCACCGAGTCAAACCTTTAGACAATCATCCCAGAGTTATTTGCTAACTTTGCTAACCCATTGGAATAATCCAGTTTTCTGCCTGAATGACCAAAATGTCATCCGAGTATTATAGTCTCATTTCACTGTTTATTTTACAGTTTCTAATTTAACTGTTAAAAGTATTTAGGGTTAATTATGTGAAAGATAATAAATAAATAAAAATCTGAGCTATGTTCAGTTCAGGTGTGTGTATTAAAAATGTAATATCTGGGATACTATAAGAAGGGGAAAAGGAAAAAAAGCCACTGAACAAGAGTGATGTCAATCTCAAGTTTGCAAATGACTATCTGAAAGTTCAGTGGACAGACGAGACAGAAGTCTTACTTTTCAATAAATACACAGGGTGTCGTGTTTGGAGAAACCAAAACATTGCATTAGGAGTGAATAAATTATCGATTCAAAATCGAAATGGTAATGTGAAGCAAACGTGATTAGCAAATTGCAAAGGTGATGTCTGACCCAGGGTTAAAAACTGATAATACAGATGGTTCCAGAGTTACGATGGTTCGACTTACGATGAAGATAGCAATACGACCAAATATTTTTAAAATGCCAGGGAAACGTAGCGGTATATGCAGTATGAGACATTGGGACACTGCCAGGACATACGCATCTCCCACCTTTATGCGGTATGAGACGCTGGGACACTGCCAGGACATACGCATCTCCCACCTTTATGCGGTATGAGACGCTGGGACACTGCCAGGACATACGCAT
>JAODKL010000107.1:12564980-12580181 GCA_026780765.1 Petrocephalus schoutedeni
CTCCTACCTTTATGCGGTATGAGACGCTGGGACACTGCTAGGACATACGCATCTCCCACCTTTATGCGGTATGAGACACTGGGACACTGCCAGGACATACGCATCTCCCACCTTTATGCGGTATGAGACGCTGGGAAACTGCCAGGACATACGCATCTCCCACCTTTATGCGGTATGAGACACTGGGACACTGCCAGGACATACACATCTCCCACCTTTATGCGGTATGAGACATTGGGACACTGCTAGGACATACGCATCTCCCACCTTGTGAGATGCCTCACTCTCGCCATCGATCGACAGAGTTCAGTTGTCTCAGTGTTAGAGTGAGTATTTTTTCCCCAGTGTTTTTGGCCATGTCTCAACTCAAGATATTTTCAAGTCACGATGGGGTCATAGGAATGCATCTCCATCGTTAGTTGGGGGCTACCTGTAGTTTTACAAATTCATGCCATCCTCCTTGTGTGACAGTCATTCGCACCAATCAGAAGTGCTGTGCTCCTTGCGTGCCAGTCATGCTCACTAAACAGAAGTGGCCCAAGGCAACTGTGTATATGCCCACAAACAACAAACATGTCAAACACCCAAGAAAAAAGTTACATTCGCTGCTGAGTTATAAGTGAAGTACCTATGTGATTCGTAGTCATAGAGATTATTTACAGAAAGGTCCCATTATTAGGGGTCCAAGGAGCTGCAGGATCTATAGTTTTTTTCTTACTGGAATTGTTCAATTTTTATTTAACTTCACACAGTCGCAGTGTTTGTGATATTTGTTTAATGTTTGAATTGTTCTTTGCTAATTAATACAACAAATACATGTTGGAAGCATTTCATATCTTCTCATTATTGCCTCAGGATATAGACCAGTTAGTTATTTTGATGGGATCTCGTAGTAATGCTGTCATGTTTTAAATCTATTACACTTTGAAAAGCCTGAGTTTAAAAAAAATTATATTGCAAACCAGTCAGAAAAATTGCAAATAGATATTTCCCCCCAAATCGTTCAGCCCTACATTGCATATCAACAAAAAAAAATATCTGACCCCAGCAGTGAAGCATGGTAGAGTATAATGGTGATGGACTCCTCCACTGCCTCAGGGACTGGATAGCTTGCAATGATTGAGGGACCAATAAATTACAAGCATCAGGAAATTCTACAGGAGTGTGTCAAAGCATCTGTTGGATCTAAAACTTGAAAGGTGGGTCAAGGAACATGACAAAGATCCAAAACAGTGCATTCAAGCAACATCCCAAAGATATACATGAACTGAAACTTTCATATTAATACATTTTGGGCCATTCCTCAGTCACTGAGAGTGTTTGGTTGTGGTCATTGCCAATGAAGCCAACATACACATTCACATACATTTTCCATAGATTTTTTTAAACCCATCTGTTTAATAAAGACATGGCCATGTAAAACGTGTGCCGTTCGTCTTTATCATCATAACTGAGAAGATCAGATCACATTTTATCAGCTGCCCGTGCAAAAATACAGAAAACAGTATCGACATAAAAATCATCAGACCCACCAGAAGAGCATGCCTCGGTAACTGCACAGCACAGGGGTCCCTGCTACCACCGCTGCACAGCTCTTACCTGTAGTAGGACGAAGGTCGTGGGGGAGCGTCGGGCTGCTCCTGGTCCAGTTCACGGTACACCACCTCTGGAAGCTTCACTGCGGGCCCCGTGGGGACACTGTGACTGTGATGGTGAGCCGAGCTCCCGTCCCTCTTCTTCTCTTTGCTCTTGTGCTTGCCGGACTTCGGCGTGGCCGTGCCCTTTCCGCCGTTGGCGGCGGGGGTGTCGGGTCGGTCCTTATGACTGCCAGACCCCACCTCACTCCCACCACCACTCTCCCCTCCATTGCAGCCAGGTCCCGTGGAGGGGGCATCCTCCTCGGCACTGTCATCCTCGGACACGACGTCCAGATTCTCAAAGATGCTGATGCGGTGCACTTTGCCGTGAATCTCCAGCTCCACCATGCGCTGGGCCTGTGCGTAGGTCATAGCCTCCCGTCCAGGGGAGTGTGAGTGCTCCGAGCAGCCTGGACTGCCAGGAGTGGCACCCTGGCCTCCACACCCAGCCCCTCCTGCCTTCTCTGCATCACCGTCCCCATCCTCCACCCCTGGTCCGGACACCCGTGGCGGGCGGCCCTTTCGCTTTCGCTGCGGCGTGCACTGGGCAGATGGAGGGTTGTCATGGTCATAATGGTAGAGGTGGTATTCGATGCCGCTGTAACTCTTATAGACCTTGCGGCAGCTCTCCACAGGACATTCGTACGGGGGCTTGGTGGCCCGCAGATTATGGCAGAAAGTCTTCACATCAAAATCCAGTCCCATGATGCCAATGGCTGGAAAAAGGAACTGGGCACCTTACATCTGTAGGTGAAGATGTAGCAAAGACAGGGTTAGCATGCCCACGCTGATCCACCCTACCCTTTCACTCCATCCTAAATCTCAATGGACCTGGATTCAAATTCTGAAACAACGGTGGCCAGGCAATTCAAAGTAGGATGAAATACTTCCATGATGACTGAAGAACATAAAGCTGATGGACTGTATAAAAGAAAAATCCTCAAATCAGTTCTAGTGTGTCAAAATCTACACCTAGAACAGTTTTCACAAACATATATAAAGATGAACCTCTGGCAAGCCTTTAACACGTTAAGCACTTTTGAAAGATTTACAGTAGGCAAACAGCAAATAAAATTGCTTGGAAGTTGCTTTTAAAATGAAAGTGTGATATAATGTGATGAAAAACGGTCTCTGCAAACCTCGTGAAGGCATAGAGTGACACAAACCAAAAACACAAATACATATAGACGATCTCCAGTTATCACGTAAAAAATCTTAAAATAGATGGAGTCCCATTCGAGAATGAGAGAATTAGTTGCCCGAGTCATTTTAAGATGCTTAATGACAACTCATCTGTCAGACACGTCTGCTAGTAATTTCCCCAAATGCATCTAAAAATTATGCAGTTCGTGAAATTTATTTTCAGTTAGTCAAGCATGGGTATGAAATTTACAAAGGACACTGTGACCACGAATATTAAGTTTTTGAAAAAATTGAGTTTTTGAAATGTTCACCAACGGCCGACCCCCCGCATACCATAATTAATAAGATCTTATTTTATTCACAAGCACCTCATCCCCAATTCTAGGGGATAAAGGAGGTGGATAATGCCAGGAAATCCCAGGGGGAGCCGGGATTCCCGGTTCGGGTTATGTCTGTGCGGCAGCTGGCCAACGCCACGGCAAATTCTGATGGACATCATCAGCAAAATTATTTTTTTTACCACGAATATGGCATTTAAAAACGAAGCTCACAGTTTAAAAATGTTTTTCTTTCAACCACGGATACGCCGTTACACACCTCATTAGAGGCGACAGTATAAATACGACGTCCGGGACATAGCGAAGTTACTCACCGGCTCCTCACTCAGACCTCGGCGGCCTCATGGGTGACGCCGGCCCGGCGCTTCCTCCCGGCGGCTTCGCTGGTGACGGGGGGGGCAGAGGTGACGGTTTCGGGGGGGGTACCGAGCGGCACCGTGCCGGGTCCCGAGTCGCTCTACCTGCCACCCAGCAGGGCTCGGTGGCAGCTTCTCAAGCGAAAGAGAGCAGAAACGGACTCGGAGTTAATAAAGCGACGGACTGCCGGCATTTCAGACAGTGACGGAAACTTCTAACCAGGGGAGACGAACTTCGGCAGCTAGGAAGTTAGCTGCGGCACGCGGCGCTGACATGCGCGGCCGCCGACGTCCTTAGCGCGAGCTCTTCCGCGAGCTCCGCTCGTGCCTTTCCGCGCGGCGCGTTCCGCACAAAAACATTACACTTTATTTGCGCAAATAGCCGCTATCCGCGTGAAGCAACACGCGAAAAGCGTGCGGATGGATAAACATTGTTACCACCACCGAACACTCACGTTAACTCCGTGCAGCAGGGGATACATTGTTTTCCCTCCACACCGGAATCATCTTCCAGAATTTATTCTGGCACTCGCTGCAGACAAGTTTGGTTTTTAATACGTTTTCCTGCTTTCCTCGATGTAATAGTAGTTGGTGAAGTCCCTATCATGGAATATTTGTTAACGTTAGCTATATCCTTAGCAGGACGCCTTCAGCCACCATTAACCGACTATAGACCCTGTTAGCCGTACACGGCTCAGCATGCAACGGCTAATCCGTACGACCAAAACCCGTCTAAAATCGCCTTAATAAATATGTAGGTGCATGCGATCACATTGCCACATTTGTCTCCAAAAACGGCACGCAACCGCGGCGAACGCATGAATTCATAAATAATAACACTCACAACAACTCCAGGCACATCCTGCCCGTGTAGCAGCCTAAAACCTCTCACCGGGAATCATGACGGTAGTGCCCTTCCCTTTTAACAATCGGATTCGATAAATGAGACCAGATAAAAGCGGTCCCCCAAATCAGGACGAATTCATTGTGAAGGAAATAAGAACAGAGCAAGGCGAACAAAAGGGAAGCCAGCGCTGCTGATCGCCATGGGCGCATGTGGGCACTTTCGACAAAATAAGCGATTTATCTTCTTCTTTTCTTGTATCACCTACAGAAGCGCGCACACAAGTTACAGCTATGCGCTATACGATAACTGTTAACTGGAAACCCGTAGTAGATATTCAGCAAAGTAATACCTGCCTCTCTCGATAATTTTGTTTGCTGTTTTTTTCCCTATTCTTTCCGCCTCGTGGCGAATCCGGCGATATGTTTTGCACCTCAAACACATTCCTGACATCGGTGCGGGTTAAATAAGCGGGCGGATAATTCAGACGGCGCTTCTATAAAACGTTTTTTTTAATTAGCGAACAGAGGCAAGCAAACATGTGCTGCGGAGTTAATGAAAGAAATATGAATATTTCAGCAGAAGTGAATCAGCGAAAGCGAATACATCGATGGGTGAAAGCGGTTTGCGCCACAAATTTAAATATTGGTCAATACGCCCGAGAGATTTGGCATTTTTCTGGTGCTCCGCATGGGAGGTAAAATCACAAACATTGTTGCAGTAACAGATACCCTAACTTTAATGTGTGTGTGTATATATATATACAATCAAACCACATTATTTTGTGGTATTTTTGCATAGCAGTCATTAGTCAAAACACGAATGAACATTAGATTTTGGTGTTAAATAAAAATATAACAAAGCTGTTCGGATGGGATTTAATTACAGGTAAACATTTTAATATGCCAGAAATCAAAATCTATATTTTACATATTTTAACTTAGAACTACGACTTCAGAAAGCGTCACACTAAAACAAAAAACCACGAACACGAGCTTTATTAAACGTTTAAAATTGAAACGTATTAAGCCCACAAGTAAAATATTCGAGGTTAATAACCAGTGGGAGTGGCGAAGGTAAAAAGTTACGAACATTTCATCTAAGAGTTTAGAAAAGCTCTTATGCGGCGAGCTGTTCATGACAATGTCCCAAGTTGACTCGTGACAATTTATATAAGAAAACAAAGGCTCTAAATTAGCTTGACATGTTCTCCTAATATATTTTACAGAGGACGCAGTTTCGGGCATAAAATATGTTTATTTATTACTTTAAACATGTACAGTCTTTCTGATTGAGCACTGATAATTGGGTCAAAAAATGCCAGAAGACTATACAACAGGCAAAAGCAGCTCCACAGAAAACCTCAGTGCAGGCCTCGGGGATTTAAACCAAGTTCGATGTTTGCTCATGTAGCGTCCGCCAATGTACAATATATGCGACTTTCATGTAACAGAGAACAGAAATCTCTTAGAATTGGAAGTATTTTGTCATAACATTAGATTCTGCATAATAGTCTATAAAAGTCCAATTCAAACCAAATTGATGGATTATTATACAGAAAAGGGAAGAACCAAAGCAAAAATCTGAATTACATGAGAACTGTACAACTCACAGTATGACTGGACAGGAGTGACGCCTTTCAGCTTTTGATAGAAAATGTCATTTCATGAGAATGAACATTCAAAGCCAAACTTTAACTAAAAACAGCATGAATTGTACTGTAAGCTCTCAGTCAGTCTCCCTCAACATACAGAAATAAAGGGCCCTTCTCACAGATGTGGCAAAAATAAAGATTTGGAGTTGATCTTGTGCAATATCCCTTGAGTATCTATTTACTTACTTTTGTATCTATGGAACAAATAAGGCAAAGAAATAACACTTAAAACCACTGACCCCAAAACAGACAAGTGGCACTTTTCCTCACAGCCATTTTCAGCCTGGACTTAAGTACGATGAGCTTCACAGACATCCAAGATTCACAGGGACTGAATTTGCAAAATGACGATAATCATAAAACAGAATATTATGTCTTTCAGGGAAGTAACTTAGGACCACATGGCTAAGTACTATGAATTACGATTTTAGGGCAACAGAAACTTAGTCTAGATTTGTTGACACAGTAAAGTTTTGTTTGGTGGTATATATATATTATAGAACTTTCTACTGATAATCATGCATATTGTGTTATTGTTAACAGAGGCAGACTAATTCATCTTTCCCATTTATGGCAGGAACACAGTAGACAAACTAGCAGCTTTGAAATTAACCTTAATGACATATTAAATAATTAGTAAATAACCACAGTGACTGCAATTCTCTCCCCCTCCAAAATAGAATGGATAATTACTTTCTTAAAAGTAATTGTGTCCCAAGGAAAGACAATGACAGATTAAGTGATGCATTTATATTGTGTGTTCGATGCTTAAATCTAAGTAAAAGAAGAGCCTAACGTGTATATTTGAAAGACATTTCAGAAGGCAGCAACACAAGCTCTGTGAATCATCACAATTGCACTTAAGTCTCAGACAAACCTCTAGACAGATGAGCTGCTACATTCTGTTTCTCATAACCTTCTCCTAAAAGTCATCAAATAGTTACCTGTTACCATGTGGCAAAACGAGAAGTACAACATGTGTGGCTACTTTAGTTACTGAAAGCTTCTAGTTAGGATGTACCCCAGAAAGCATCCCAAAAGGCAACTCTTACTTCTCTGCCATCTTTGATCTCATCCAAACTTCTCTCTTACAGAAGTTGCAAGAAAACAATGCACAATTTTATTACAGTAAGAGCATCTACAGTGTTAATAGTGCAGTGCTAGAAGGGCATTTGATGTAAACCACAAATCTGTTTATTTTCAATGCATAAAAATCAACCAACAATGTACCACAAACCAATGTGAGATAAAGACAACCAAATGTTTCCATATTTTTTATGACGTGAAAAAGCTCTGTTCAAGGCACAACACTCTTGCAGGGTAATTCACCTTAAAATAAGTTCAAGTTATTGAAAATCTCTTACAATTTCAAGCAATAGTGTTTTCAAATATGAACATTTAATTTTAATTAAGAGTCTGAAATGACAATGGAGTAAAATAAACAATGGTAAAATCTGAAGGAACATTTCACAGTGATTGCATGACAAAATGTATGTACAGTATGGCTATGTGCTCAAGTAAGATCAAACCCAACAGCACACAAATTCTACACGCACGCAGGTTATTTACACACAACAACTATTTACACCCTTGAAATTATCTGCAGGTGAGTGCACTGCAGAGAAATGACAATGACATCAGACCTAAGCACAGGTCTGAGTTTTCTTGCGGAAAATACTGGCCAGGGAAAGACTGAAGCCAGGTGGTGCTCATGTTTGGATCATGGGGCAGGGTTGGACAGAATCTATGTGGTCCCTCGATCATGTGTCAGGGACTGACTGAAGCTAGTCAATCCTCATGGTGGTATCATATGATAGGGACTGGCTGACGGTAGGCGGTCCTTAGGATGGGATCATGTGACAAAGACTGCCTAAAGCTAGGTGGTCTTTAGGGTGGGATCATGTTATAGGGACTGCCCGAAGCTTGGTGGTCCTCAGGGTTGGATCATGTGACAGGGACTGATTGAAGCTAATTGGTCCTTAGAGCGGGATCACGTGATAGGGATTGGCTGACGTGAAGTGGTCTTTATGGTGGTATCATGTGACAGGGACTAATTGAAGCTAAGTGGTCCTTATGGTCGTATCATGTGACAGGTACTGGTTGACGCTAAGTGATGGGATCAGGAGACAGGGACTGCCTGAAGTTAGGTAGTCATTATGGTGGGATCATGTAACAGGGACTGGCTGACGGTAGGTGGTCCATATGATGGGCTCAGGTGATAGGGAGTGGCTGTGTTAGGTGGTCTTTATGGTGGGATCATGTGACAGACTTACGGTAGGTTGTGCTGATGCAAAGATTAGGGGCAAGGACAAAATGAAGTTAGGTAGTCCTCATGTTGGGGCTGGGTGGGCTGACTGGGTTTCGCAAAGGAATGGGAAAGGAGTGCAAGGCAGAGTTGCCCATGGAAGGGAATGGCACCACTACCGAAGTGCTCAGAACTCCCACGGGACCCCCGGGGCAGGCCAAGCCTGGCCACGGCATTGCAGACATGGGCCCTTGCAGAACTCTTCCAAAGGGACAGGACGGTGCCATGTAGCCAGGTGGCATGGCCGTGAAGGGGCTGCTGCTCAGCCCTGGGGCTAGTGCAGGTACCAGGGCCGCTGTCATCGGGCAGGAGAGCGGGAGCTGGTACTTTGCTGCGCCCTGCGTGCTGTTACACTTAACCTGTGAAGAAAGGAGACACATCTTTACCCAAGCAGCGGGATTTCAGGCGACTACAATTTAAGCATGTTAGGATGCATCCCACAATTCACACGGCCAGTCAGAATCTATTCCATTGTTAAATACGATTAAAATCATAGAAACTCAGTTTGTGAAAGTGCAAAAAGTTGTGATTTCACTCTGCACCTCAACAGATGCTCCTGTAGTCTTACACACTATCAAAGTTTTTGCATTTGGTGGGATACACTGATGGTTTGTAATACAGGTATGCCATCGAAACCAAACCGAACAGAAATATGATCATTGTATACGAGCAGCAAACCAACGTCAGAGAGTGACCAACAAGGTATCTCCATGTTTCATCACATGATTTTTAATTATGAGGGTTTCAAAAAGGGAGATGTCCTCTAAAAAGGTTCCTGGCATTAACTATCTTTCAGGAATAGAGGATTGTTCCCATATGACATATGATCTCACAAACTACAACAGAGAACACAGAAATTATATTAAAAGAATCACGGTAAATATACTGAAACAATTTAAACTGAACAAATCACAGAATTGAGAGTTCTCCTTTAATTCTTCTTGTTTATTTCCTCTTGCATATGTGCGGCTGCATGTTCTACCAATATCATACTCCTTTACTGCTCATTCGCCTTTCAGTCACCTCATTGGCTGCTGTGCTCATGGGTGTGGCTTTGGTGTCCAGGTCCCGCCCATGCCGCCGCCGCCGCTGGCTGGCAGGGGGCCTGGCCTGTGTGGCCGCCACAGTCTCCCTGGCCCAGTCGTCCACCAGCTTGTGCAGGTCGTCCGTGAAGGTGGCACTCTTGTTGTTGCTGTTGTTGGTCTGGGCCTGGGCAAGACCCACAACCGGCTGTGGCAGGGGGGCCACGGAGCCAGCCGGGGGGGCCTGTTGCTGGCTGTGCCGGGGGGGCGTCGCGGTGGCAGCGCTGCCGTGATGGGACCCTGTAAGACAGGTCCCACCTTAATCTCCACTCCACACAGCCAGGGGCACAGCGGCACACCACAAGCCCCTTTTGCATACATATCACATCTTCAGAGTCTGCTAAACAGTGGATGGTGTCTGACCTGTTTAACTAAACCTTTATAGCAAGGAACCATGATTTCACTGCATGTGCAGGGTTCTCTTCTACTGCTTTTCAGTGTTTATAGGCCGATTTGCTGACAGAAGAGACGATTTTGACTCTGCTTTGAAAGACTAATCAGTAACACTTTACACTCACTGCACCTTCATCATGCCTTCATAGAACATTCATAAGCATGTAAGTAAACCTTAACATCGTAACATACCTTATCAGCTTTAATATACATTCATAACAAACATTAAACAACAACAACAAATATTACAATTGTGTAATTACACAGTATAATTGTTATTAATGTATATTAAAGCTATTAAGGTATGTTAGGATGTTACATGCTGCTTATGAGTGTTCTATGAATGCATTCTATGAAGGTGCAGTTAATGTAAAGTGTTACCAACTAATCTTACTGGAACTTGTCTATTCCAAGTACATATGCAAAAGGTGTAAAAGGATAGCTAATGTAAACGCTCCAGAGCCATTTCAATTAGTTATCCTTTTAATAAACAGGGGGAATCCCATGTTCCCAAACTCTACTTCGACCAAATACAGCGAACAGTGAACAGCCATACCTTAATGCTGATACAAAAATAAAAGGTCACATTGATGCACAAAACAGACAGTCTAATGTGTCCATGCACTACAAGGAATGAAAAAGGAACGAAACAGCGAAAACACTACGCTCACGGATATGACACGACACACACCCTGCGCGCACTGCTCAGCTTTCGAACGGCCATGGACTCTGTGACACAATAACCACATCAGACTGCTCATGCCAAGTGGAACAAGAAAAGAAGTAAATGAGATAGTTACTACTACTGCGCTCTTTGCCTAGACATAGTCGTTTCAGGGTTGACCCTATAAGGGGAGAACGGTACAAGACACACATACAGTTAGGCCTCAACAGACTGAACCTGGTGGATCGTGGACAAGCTGTTTCAAAGCAATACATACAGCCAGTGTTAACGAAAAGTTTGACTAAATAAAATTAAAATAAGATTAACCGGAAGGGGGGAGGGGGCAGGGGTTATAATCAGTGATTTGGGTGCTGTAATAAAGAGCTCATATTCTTCATAAACTATTAAATATAAGCAGGTCTCTTGCAGCAAAAAAAAAAAAGAAATGATATTGGGGCTAGCCCATTCAGTGAGCTCCGTCATCATTTAGCACTGCTTTAAGTTAGGAAAAAAAACACTTTAAAATTACTTCTCGAAATGTATGCTAAGAGAATACAAACATAACCCCTCTAACAGGGTTTAACAAGGTGCATAATCATTCATGCAGAAAATAAATAACTAAAAATAAAACATTCCAGACGGGAATATCAATAAATCTAAATATAGGAGAAGAAAACTGCTCATTCATTTACAGCGCAAAAGCAGAATAAAGTTCCTTACGCTGCTAATCGTATATCTAAACCGTTAATGATAAATTTATATGGGCAGACAAAAAAAAAAATTACGAGTGAGCGACTGAGACGAACCTATTTGCGTGATCTATTTAAAAACAAAGTAGGAGCAACAACAAAAGAAAAAGAAATAGATTGATTATCCTCAATCAGTGAGAATGGCTACATATTGATCCTACAAAGAGCGCAATTAGAGCTACGGCTACATTTAGTGGATGTCATACTGGACAGCAATGCAGTGCTCCAGCCAGATTATTCTCAACCAATCTGGTGACATGGACAGAGGGTCTGCCTCTGGGGGCATAATGCGGAGCAGGGGGGGCACTCTGCTTAAGAGCCAGCGAGACGCCAGTTGGCAGAGGATGCGTACTAGCTGGAGCACTTCTGTATCAGCATTTTTCGTCATGCAAGGAAAGCAACAGAGTAGACAGTGGTATTAAAAAGAAGTAATATTGAAATACAGCCCTTTTCAAGGAGTAAGTGCCCATCAGTGCCTTCCTAGTTCTGTATCGGCCTGTCACATGCACGTCTTCAAAGTCCCAAACATGTGTGAAAGAGACCGCTCTTCAACCGGAGGCCAGGCATCTTCCAAGTTATTATTTGTGTCTTTGCGTATAATCGCAAATCAAAAGGATTACTGAACACACAGAGACGAGGGGTACAAAGGCTTTGGCACACAGGCTGGTGGGGGGGTCCGATTCGACATCACTGCCCACGCTTAAGAGAAGAAGACGAGCTCTTCCACATATGCTTTTGGTGTCCAGAGGCCAGAAGCAGAGTGCACAAAAGCATTTGTATGGGGGTGGGGGGGAACAAAAAGTACAAGTGCATTATGGGGAAAAAGGGACTAAAGCAACAGTGCAGAAGGCAGAGTGTACATATTATTATAAGTTATTAAACTAAAGAAGGGTTCAAACAAAGGAGAATAATGAGTCAGGCGGCCTGCTGAAATGACAAAAAAGCAGGTCAAATCAAATAGGAAGCGAGTGGAAATGAAGGAAAGTATAAAGAACAAATACAAACAGATGGACAAAGAGACAGGTCCACTGAGGAATCTAGCACGTGGTTTGCTACTAGATTTATAGGTCACTCTCTCGGAAGTTTGGTGGTAAACCGTCCAGCCTGCAAATGAATATAGAGGGAAGAAAAGAAGAAACAGAGAGACTTGTGAAGTCCACACAGCCGGTATGAGAACGCCCCTCCCTCCAGAGCCCCACGGGGCCCTCAGCCCCCCCCCACAGCCACAGAGCCCCGGGTCGGAGGTCAGGTCAGCACTTGTGGACCACTTGTTAAAGAATGTGTGGCACGTCTGCTGATTCATTCACACACGTGTAGTACGACAGACTGGGGTAAGCCTTTACTCCTGGCCCTGGAGAGCAAAGCACAGCGCCACTGTTTCCAAAGGGCATAACTGCAGGTAATGAAGGTCCTTCAATTTGGTCAGTCTGACACTGGGACCACCTGTGTCCCTGCTGCAGTCCTACTGGGCCAGGAGTGAGGATCTCACCTCCCCCCCTCAGTGATACTGATTTTAAGATGTTATGTTGGCATGTTCTGCGAGTGTTGAAGGAAAAAATAAAAGAGAGGGATGGAAATGGGACATGTAAACACTTTGGAAAATGACGCAGTAGGAACCCAGACATGCTGGAACACAAAATTCCAGCCAGCCGCTGTGCTTATCTGTCAATTGCCCAGCCCTCTTAAGAGTGCCCTCTAAGTCATTTGTGGAGTACACCAGACTGACACACTGGTCAGAAGCATCCTCTCACAGGCTAAGGCGTCAAACGATGATATGCTAACTGTCTAGAGCTTTGACTTAGCATGTGTCACACCGGGTACAGTCCCTGGCAATGCAGTGCTCTGGCTAAGCATGTTACCTAACGTCTGCTGCATGCTGTGGAGTGTGACCAGGCCATACATGTCTGTGTGCGAGGGGGGGTGCAGCACGTGTATCTGCGTGTGCGTGGGCGTGTGTGTGAGAGAGGAGGAGGTGCAGGGGCCGGTGGGTACCTTGGCCTAACCCGCTGTGGGCCCCCAAGCCTTCACTCTGAAAGCCGGCATAGATGTTGTCGGAAGACAGCGAGCCTTTCAGCGAGCAGGGCTGCTGGGTCTGCACGGATTCCGAGGCCGAGGCAGGTTGGATGCCGGCCGGGGGGAAGGCCTCGCCGTCTGCCAGCCCCGAAACTTTGGCTGACAAGTCAGCAGTGGGCAACGCAGTCTCACCTTCAGGAAGACAATGCACAGGTGTACCATACAAACACGGGGGTCGACGTTCAGCACTGAAATGCGCACGCAATTCCATGACTGGCCAACGTAGACCCTCACAACGCACAGGTGCACCACGCTAACACACATCCAGCCATCAAACAGAAACAAGATATTCACAGACTTTTCCATTACCAAGTAAAGCATGCCACCAGAATTAAAGGCTCCATTAAAGGCTCACAGTTCATTAAGCATCATTGTAAGTGGCATGGTTAGCACAGCTTTCCGCTACTCACACACCACATTCCTGTTCCATGGGCCCCATTTTTTAAAACATACAGTCACACTGAGTTGACCGCAAATACCAAAATCCCACTCTGGCCACCTTGGATCTATATTCAGGCCGTGGATACAAATTTAGACACCTACTAATGATGTGTGTTACACTGAAACAAACGGTGAAGGGGAAATGTGTCTGAAACAATGCAGCGTGACATTTAAACAGACCAACAGAGCAGAGAAATGGTCTAGAGCAGTGTTTTCCAATCTGGCCCCTGGGGACCCAAAGACAGTCCACGTTTTTGCTCCTTTCCAGTTCCTGGGAGCAAAAATATGGACTGTCTGGCGGGGGGCTCAGAGGGAATAAAAATGTAGACTGGCTACAGGTCCCCAAGGACTGGACTGGGAAACACTGCTCTAGAGGCATGACAAGAAGACCGTAGTACGCAGGTGGGACAGGTGGCCCTGCGAATGATGCGTAGTTCTCTCAGTATGTCCCGAGTGTGGGAGTGGCCCTCCTTGCCTGTGATTGGCTCGTTCCCCCGTCGGTATGCCATGCCCCATGAAGATGCTTAGCCATGGTGGTGGTGATGAGATCATAACTCGCAATAAACAAGTGTGGTACCGCTGACATATTCTATTTTATTTAGGCATTTGTACAGTTAGGGAGCTGGTCCCGTGCCCCCTGTGGGATGGGCCCTCTCGCGGTGGGTGGGCCTAGCATCCCTCCCGAGGGCCGCGTGGCTCCCATGGCCCCTGTCCACACTCACTGGGGTTTGAGCCGATGTCCTTCAGCTGCTGCACCACTGGGTTGAGCAGCCTGCCGGCTTTCAGCTTGTGCTTGCTAGCTCTTCGCCTCCGGCCTGTAGGGGGCGCCGTGTGGAGGAAGCCGATCGTGGGAGGCAGCTGCTTGCCTAGTTTTTTATACAGCAGTTGGATCTCCCCCCGCTGATGGGCCTGCAGCTCGGAGATCTCCTTCATGTGTCTGCGGGACAAGGGTGAATGCTTTGGTGAGAAAGAGCAGAGGAGGGGTGGGATTCTGATGGGGTGCAAACGGGGGAGATAATGAGGTGCTAGTGTGTGTCCTGCAGAAGGAAACAAAACAGAGGAGGGCCAAGGTCCTGCTAACCAAAATGGTGACTTTAGCTTTTGCTATGGGGCTGTAACTGGTCACGTATTCCTCATATGCGGTTTGGTAGCTACATTACTTTCGGTTCGGTACGCAGAATGAAATTAATGAATACATTCATTGACATGGGTGGAACCTAGTTTCACAAGTAGATGAGGAAATCTTAAAACATTATGCTAAATGTGATTTTGAGTTTGTTACAGCTAAAGCTAGTTGCAGTCGGTCATAAACAGACAGTTTGTGAACATATTGCTTTCTCAATAAATTACACCAACACTACTGGACATCTCTGTTGTAGCTCATAAGACCAAGACTGTCTGTTGGCTGTGTTATGCCAAATTCGGATATACAGGGTTCTTACACTTTTTCCAACTTCAAATTCCAGCACTTTTCAAGCAGTTTCAAGGTGCATTTTTATGCTTTTCCAGCACCTAACAACCG
>JAODKL010000107.1:12587664-12599050 GCA_026780765.1 Petrocephalus schoutedeni
TCCCCCACCCCTACCCCTACCAATGTTAGAGCGGAGGCAGGTTTACCGTTCTGCTGGTAGACAACCTGGTTGGTGTGAAGCTGTGGGGTTTTTGCTCCCTGGAACAGGAAACACATGTGAGCCTAGACACACCATGCGGGTGGGGGGGCGGCGGTGGGTGCGGGGGCAGGGTCAGCAAAGCAGGTGATGGGGTCGCATACCTCCCCCCCAGAGAAGCTGCCGCAGGGGGCCTGCTGGGGGCTGCTGCCCTGGTCTGAGCTGCGCTCGCCCTCTGTGTCCTCGCTCAGCATGTCCTCCGCCTTGTCCACAATGTCCTTCAGCTGCTCGATGAATATCTCCTTCTCCAGGGGCAGGATGAAGTCGTTCTCCACCTGGGGGCATGAGTGGTCATAACCCAAAGCTGGAAACACACAACCACGTCCCAAAGCAGGGAGACACACGGTCACGTCCCAAAGCAGGGAGACACACGGTCACGTCCCAAAGCAGGGAGACACAGTGTCACGTCCCAAAGCAGGGAGACACACGGTCACGTCCCAAAGCAGGGAAAGACATGCTCACGTGCCAAAGCAGGGAGACACAGTGTCACGTCCCAAAGCAGGGAGACACACGGTCACGTCCCAAAGCAGGGGGACACACGGTCACGTCCCGGTACACCACTGCCCCCCCCAATCCCAGCATTGTCTTCATGGAGAAGAGCCCCGTACGGCCACAGGTCATTCACAGAATAACTGATGTCAGACAGTAAGAAGTCTGATATCAGCAGTCTGCTAAAGAACATCTTTAGTAACTCTAATGAAGGCCGACTGAGAAAAGTAAGAAACGGTACTATTAAAAACCATAGGCACCCCCCCCATAAACATAGAAACATAAGCACACCAAAAACGGCAGTTCTGCGGTGGCGGGTTGCCGAGCGTCAGCAGACAGACGAGGACCGAGGCCGCGATGCGCTTACCATGTAGGTGGCGATCTCCTCAGGGGCGTCCCCGTCCAGATCGAATTTAAACGTCACCATCTTGTTGTTGTGGGTCTCCAGTTGGCACTCCACCATCTTGTCTCCGGTGTTGCATACCTGAAAGCGACAAGCGACGTTGGGGACTAAACAGGGTCACAGGGCAGCATCTTCATAAACCAACGCAGAAGTGAAATGAAAGCGCGTGGAAGTATAATGAGTGCGGTAGCAAGCGCAGCAATATGATGAGCGCGGCGGTATAATGAACGCAGCAGCGGGCGCGAGGCGGTATGATGAGCGCGGCAGTATGATGAGCGCAGCGGTATAATGAGCGCAGCAGCGGGCGCAAGGCGGTATGATGAGCGCGGCGGTATAATGAGCGCAGCACCGGACACGAGGCGGTATGATGAGCGCGGCGGTATAATGAGCGCAGCAGTGGGCACGAGGTGGTATGATGAACGCGGCAGTATGATGAGCGCGGCAGTATGATGAGCGCGGCGGTATGATGAGCGCAGCACCGGGCGTGAGGCGGTATGATGAGCGTGGCAGTATGATGAGCGCAGCAGCGGGCACGAGGCGGTATGATGAGCGTGGCAGTATGATGAGCGCAGCAGCGGGCACTAGGCGGCATGATGAGCGGGGTGGTATGATGAGCGCGGCGGTATAATGAGCGCAGCACCGGGCAAGCGGCAGTATAATGACCGCGGCAGCGGGCGCCATGCTGTCCAATGAAATCACTTATCATCAAAAATCTATTTAAGGAGCATTAAAGAAGCTACTTTACAAAATAAACCCAAAACAAGGAAACACCCCTTGCCCCACAAATAGGAACCCGTCTTTACACAGCCATCAGTGAACGGGTTAATGTTTTAAATGATTGTTTGCATGGATTACTTTCAGGACTGCATATCATCATGTTGCAATTATATGGCACATGCGCAATAGTAACCAGGGCCTTAGATGGTGGGCAAAAACATTTTGGTATTATGACCACTTTTACTTACGCCCACAATTTGGCCAGCAGATTAACAGTACACCTAAAATATTAATGACAGGCATATGGTGACACCCAAAAGTTAGTCATCTGTATTAATTCACCATATCTTTATGTTTAAGAAATTTGTTGGACTTTAAACTGCAAAAAGTACCAAGACCCCACCGACGTCTTTTTACCTTATTTAACCACAATATCTCCTCTTTTAAAAGATGCTGTGGCTGCTGAGCTGTCCCATTCTCCACCGCCACTTCCGCGCTTATCACTTCAATAATAACGTTTGGGTGTCACAATACAGCTGTCATTGATATTTTAGGCGCACCACTAATCTGCTTATTGAACTGTGGGTGTAAGTAAATGGTTGTATAGTACCCAAAAGCCAGGGTTTATGCCCATCATCTAAAGCCCTGGTGATCACTGCGCATGTGCCATATAATCGCAACGCCTAAAAGACATCCACACAAACAACCACCATGATACAAATGTGAACTAGTACCAATATGAATACTAGTTAAATAGATGACTTCATAAAACACTGCCGACCCTGGAAGGGGTTTTCCCTGTGGGACTCGCCTGGCCCGGACAGCTGGTCAATTAGACACTATCAGTAGATGGAGGAGAATGGGCATTTTCCATCTATAGTAAAAAGTCACAGTCATGGAAAATAGGACATGCTGGCATTTTCACCGGAGAGCAATGATATTCATTCTTGCACAAGCTTACTTTGGTTTTTGGATCTGTGGACTTTGGACCTGCTGAATGCAAACAAATTTCCCCTTGCGATCCTTGTGAGATACATATCCATCCAGCCACCCACCCATCCCTCGGGGTGCTACTCCTGCATCCCCCCCGGCTCGGCGTTCAGCGTCCCCGTCCTAATGATGTCAGGCGGTGGCAGTGATCAGACGGCCGTGCCGTGCAGCGTGAGGGCAGGCAGACTCACATTGAGCATACTCAGCTTGGCCTTACTGCTCCTCTCCTGGCGGGAGCGTGTGCGTGCCGAGCGCCGGTGGTGCTTCCTGGCCCTGGCGTCCCCCTTGCTGCCCCCCGCTATGCCCTCGTAGCCGTCGCTCATCTCCTTCCCAGAGGTGGCGTCCGAGTTGACACTGCCGGGGGAGATGGGTGCTTTCAGTGACTATGTGGCAGTGCATGTGACGTACGGCACTGCACCCTTAGCCCTCAACACCAGGATACGCAGGTGACACAGCCCTCTGCAGGTGTGTGTGGGGACACAGCCCCCTGCAGGTGTGTGTGGGGACACAGCCCTCTGAATACTCAGTCTTTTAACCACCAGTGCCACATTCCAGCTGGTATCCAAGTGAAAGACACACATATATGCATTAATATATGCTATTAATGTAGACACACATATATGCATGCATACATACATACATAGACACACACGTGCGCCTGAATTCCTATCATAGTGAATATATACATTTCTATGGGAAAATCCAGGACAGGGGGCCAGCCCTTCACAGGGCACATCCACACACCATTCACTTACACATGTACAATTTGGTAAACGCAATTAGCCTCAGCACTTTTGGAGAAAACTGGAGTACTCAGAGGAAACCCCACAACAACATGGAGAGAACATGCAAACTGCACACATATGGAACCTGGGTGAAGACTTGAACCACAGCCCCAGAGGCGAGAGGCAACAGTGCTAACCACTGCACCACCACGGCACCCCTATGGGACAATCCCTAAACCCAATAGCCCAGACCTAAACAATAAGCAACCAAACAAAATACAAGACTTTTGCCATTTTTACTTTTTGGATTGCATTCACAGATTTTTATGAAATGAAATCTGAAGTAAACGTTTTTTGAGGATTTGCTATGTGTATGACGTCCTTTGGTCCTTACAGCTACAGCAAAACCTGCATACACACACAGATATACATACCCACCTGTCATAGTTGTAGCTGTGCAATGGCACTTGTTTGTCCGGTTGAGGCTCCTGGAGGGAAGATAAAGAATGCTGTCCCAAAGATAATATAACCAGGTACCACTGCGCCAGAAAGCTGTGGGGCGGGAGGTGAGGACATGGGAATGTGCAGGGGTACGGAAAGCGGTGAGGAGAGGGGGGGTCAGCAAGCCAGCCATCAAACGATGGCATTATATATTATTATAAGCTGAGTGTGGGTGTGGGGGGAGGGTGGTACCTGTTTTTATCTGTATGTCTGTATGGAAATGTCAGTGTGAAAAGTGTGTGTGTGTGTGTGTGTGAAAACAGTGTCCCTGAGGGCGGGGCTAGCATGCCCATCCACACCACTTCTGTGTGGTGTGTGTGTGTGTGAAAACAGTGCCCCTGAGGGCGGGGTCAGCGTGCCCGTCCACACCTCCTGACTCGGGGCCACCGCTGCGGGGGTCGTGCTGGCAGGAAGCTGCTGACTTGGCTGCTGGTTGCTAGGGAGCTGCGCAGACGGGGCCCTACTCTGCTCCTGCACAGGGGTGTCTGCAATGCTTTTGGCTGGCGAAGACGTGGCTGCGGGAGGGCTCGGCTGCAGCGGGGCAGGCACACCCTGCTGACCAGCATCTGCGGGCGGGACAGAGCCTGCGGGCGTGGCCACCTGCAGACAGGGGAGACAGAGTTGCGGGCGTGACTGCTGCAGCTAGCCACTGGCACATGGCAGCATCCAAGGCAACCAGGGGAAAGGAGAGCCCTAGCTATCTCATTAGCGGGGGTTCCCTGTTCATGCTGAACTGCTAGGGTAACTGATCAGGCACGGCCACAGTAAACAGGGGAATGGGCTCAACAGCACCCCCTGGTGGGGGGCTGGGCACCTGCAGGAGCAAAGAGCTGGAGGCAAGGGGCAAGAGCACACAACCTGCTCCGAACTGAAATACAAGGGAGGTGGGGGTGCCGGGATTGGGAAAGCCGGCCTGAAGATGAACAGGAGGAGGGGGTTCACATGAGTTACATGACGCAAAAGAAGCCCCTGCTGGATTAGGGGGATATCTTGAAGGGAACTGGAATGGGAGACGCCGAAAGAGGCATCAAACAGACTTGGACACTGCGAGACTGTGGAGGGTAATCGCTTGAACTCTGGCCCATGCAGAGGAACCAGCGCTGATCCCATTATACTGGCCAGGACTGGTGCCATCTGCACAGACTTCCAGCCGACTCATCATCACAAGTACAACCAGACTTTTGTTAGGGCCGTAAATAGACAGAACGTGTCTGGACCGGCTTCGTATTGTTATGCAAATCGGTTCACAGTGAGGATTCTGCGCTTCAGTTCTGCACGTCGGCAGGTGGGGGCGCGGGAGCCGGTAACATGGCTACCTGCGGGAGCTGAGTCACCTGCACGGCTGGCGGCTGGGGGGGCACCACCTCCTGGGTGGACGGCTGCGGGCTCAGGGGCCTCTGGGCTGCCTGGCTGGCTGCTGACTGCTGCAGGCCCTGCAGGAGGTTCCCTCCCTCAGGCTGAGGGAAGTTCTGCGCCGTGGAGAGCGGCTGCAGTGAGAAAAGGCAGAAGGCAGGGGAGAGAAAGCGAGAGAGGAAAAGAGGTCAGGGTAACAGGAGGGGGGCCCAGTCACTGCAGGTACACGCGGCTCTCCTTCTGCTCCTGAGCGCAGGCAAATGTCTGGCATTTAATAAGCTGATCTAGGGGCCGTCCACTGAGAAAAGAAGAACTTCAAAATAAAAGATGGGTATAAATCCCAGAACCTTCAGAAAGGTCACACCGTCATTTTAGACCAAAAGACAACTTACATAAAAGATGTAACGGGACACAAATGTGAATCTGAAATCTAAGCTATTCCAGCACCCCATTTTCTACAGAGTGTCGTTTCGGTCAAACCCAAGGGTGCCGGAGGAATGTGGAATCAGAGGAACAGAGATCTACCTGTGACAGGAAAGCTGCACTGTGGAAATAGGGTTGGAACTGTGAGAGATGAAAACAGAGGGTAAGAAACGCACTCATCTCCCAACCAGGGAGACGCAGATACAGCTGTGGCTCAGAATTACACTGCCGGAAATCGGGGTCCTGTCACCGCACAGGGACAGACTGCAACCAGCCCGCGCCGAACACATGTAAGCTGTCAGGTGGCCGGCGCTGCACTCTCACCTGCTGGCCGTGCGGCACAGTTGACGTCGCAGATGCGTAGTTTTGAGAAGCCAGCTCGGCTGGCTGCACTGTGGGTGGGTAGGTCTGTGCAGACTGCTGAGTTTGCGGTGGGGAGGCCACTGCAGATGAGCAGGTCTGTGCAGTTTGCTGAGTTTGCTGTGGGACGGCTATTACAGCTGGGTAGGTCTGTGCAGGCTGCTGAGTTTGCTGTGGGGTGACTATTGCAGCTGGGTAGGACTGCGCAGCTTGTTGGGTTTGCTGTGGGGTAACTATTGCAGTTGGGTAGGTCTGCACAGGCTGCTGAGTTTGCTGTGGGGTGGCCATTGCAGAAGTGTAGGTCTGTGCAGGCTTCTGGGTTTGCTGTGGGGTGGCTATAGCAACTGGGTAGGTCTGCCCAGCTGGCTGACTTGGCTGTGCAATTGGGACAGGGGCTGAATAGGTCTGTGCAGTCAGCTGGCTCTGCTGTACAGCGTTTGCTGTAGCTGAGTACATCTGTGCAGTAAGTGAGCTATGCTGTGCAGTGGCTGCTGCAGATGCGTAGGTCTGCGCAGATGCTGCACCTGGATAAACCGGCGCAGTCTGTTGATTTGACTGAGCAATGGCTGCTGTAGGTGGGTAGGTTGGTGTGGATAGCTGACACTGCTCTGCAGGAGTTGCTGCCTGGTACGTCTGAACAGCTGGCTGGACAGTCTGTGCAATTGGTGCTACGGCTGGGTAGGTCTGTGCAGACTGTTGGCTTGGCTGTACAGAGGGCGCTGCAGCCGAGTAGGTTTGCGCAGTAGGTTGGCCTGGCTGTACAGAGGGTACTGGAGGAGAGTAGGTCTGCACCGATTTCTGACTTGGCTGTACAGAGAGCGCAGCAGCCGGGTAAGCCTGAACAGTCGGCTGGCTTGGCTGTACAGAAGGTCCCGAAGCCAAGTAGGTCTGCGCAGATTTCTGACTCTGCTGTACAGAGGGCACAGCAGCTGGGTAGGTCTGCGCAGTCTGCTGGCTCAGCTGTACAGAAGGTGCTGCAGCCGGGTAGGTCTGTGCAGACTGCTGGCTTGGCTGTACAGAGGGCGCTGTAGCTGGGTAGGTCTGCACAGTCTGCTGGCTCGGCTGTACAGGAGGTGCTGCAGCTGGGTACGTCTGTGCAGGCTGCTGGCTTGGCTGTACAGAGGGCGCTGCTACTGGGTAGGTCTGCACAGTCTGCTGGCTCGGCTGCACAGAGGGCGCTGCAGCTGGATAGGTCTGCGCAGTCTGCTGGCTTGGCTGTACAGAAGGCACTGCAGCCAGATAGGTCTGTGCAGATTGTTGACTTGGCTGTACAGAGGTCTGCACAGTCACCTGGTTCAGCTGTGCAGGGGTTGCAGCTGCAGAGTAAGACTGCGTAGACTGCTGGCTCATCTGTACAGAGGGCGCTGCAGTTGGGTAGGACTGCACCGTCTGCTGGCTCAGTTGTACAGAGGGCACTGCAGGCTGGAAGGTCTGTGGAAACTGCTGACTCTGCTGCACAGAGGACGCTGCAACTGGGTAGGTCTGCGCAGTCTGCTGACTCGGCTGTACAGAGGGTGCTGCAGCTGAGTAGATCTGTGTAGTCTTCTGGCTTGGGTGTACAGATGGTGCTGCAGCTGGGTAGGTCTGTGCAACTTGCTCACTCTGCTGTACAGAGGGCACTGCAGGTGGGTAGGTCTGCGCAGTCTGTTGGGTCGGCTGTACAGATGACGGTGTAGGTGGGTAAGTTTGTCCAGTCTGCTGGTTTGGCTGTACAGTGGGCGCTACAGGCGCTGCAGCCAGGTAAGTCTGTGCAGTCTGCTGGCTCGACTGTACAGAGGGCATTGCCACTGGGTAGGTCTGCGCAGAATTCTGACTCGGAGGTAAAGAGGGAGTTGCAGGGAGGAAGGTCTGCACAGTCTGATGGCTTTGCTGCATAGTGGGTGCTGCAACCTGATAGGTCTGCGCAGGCTGCTGGCTCGGCTGTAAAGAGGGAGTTGCAAGATGGAAGGTCTGCGCAGTCTGATGGATTTGCTGCATACTGGGCGCTGCAGTCTGGTAGGTCTGTGCAGACTGTAGGCTCGGCCGTAAAGAGGGAGTTGCAGGGTGGAAGGTCTGCGCAGGTAGCTGGCCGGCCAGTGGAGCTGTGGCCGCTGTTTTGGGAGCGACTGGAATCCCAGACTGGAAGAAAACAAATGCGTATTAAAAGCAATATTTACACAGATTTACACATTAAACTTCAAGCAGTGGCTGAGAGATCAGACAAGAGAATATCATTGTGCATCGGTAAATCAACACCGAAAAGCTTCCAGACTGCAGGGTGGATTTCCTATGGGTGAGAAGACGCCCCAAAAGATGCCCGTAGACTCAGCTTCCCTCTCTGAAGAAAAAAGGAAAGAAGCAAAGGCGGGTGAATGTGGGAAGTGAGCCATTCGCAGAAGCCTCAGCGTACTCGCCATGGAGGGGCAGCTGGTAGTGTGGGGGTTGGGGGGGGGGCGTGGCCTCTCAGGCAAGGAAGAGGAAGTGACGGACTACCATGTTCTAAAGACCCCTTTACCTCCAGTGGAAAAGCAAGCGAAGCAGGAGTGAGTAGAGGAGGCTGCTGCCCCCTGCAGGCAGAGGCCCTGACCCGCAGACCCAAGAGTGGCTGCCCCGCACTCATGGCGTTCACCAGGACTACAAATCACGGGGGCAGATGGAGCTTGACCTCCGGCCTCTAACCTACCATGACACCGGGCCCGTTCCCGTACGCTAACTCCACGTGCTCCAGGCTCAGAAGTGCCCCATCACTGCATCTCCGCAGGCGGCCGGGGCTCTCGTCCCAGGGCCGGAGGTGTGGCCATGCGGGGGCCTCTCTGTGGCCGGAGGAGGGCTGGCGTGGGCCTCTGTCGGGCGAGCTGGGAGCGGAGGGCGGGTTGTGCCTCTTCATGTTGATGATGTAGTGCAGAGACTTGTGCAGCAGTGTGAGTTCTGGGCTCTCAGGGGCACCCCTGCTGGCCGTGAGGGGCGGGGCCCCACATGAAGGACACCTGCAGCCGGTCCACGGCCCACAGAGGGGCAGGCAGGCTTCGCAGTAGGGAAAGCCGGCCACATACATGGAGGGGCTCAGTGGGGAATCCAGGTCTGAGTGGCGCCGGACCAGATGCTCGGCCGGGGAAGGCTCAAGGGATGAGTCGCTGTGGCGACGGGCGTCCCAGTGCAGCAGGGGGGGGTGAAGCAGCAAGGGGGGCTTCAGCTGGGTAAAACAGTCGCCTGTGGGGGATAACCTTGAAGGAGACACGTCCTCGTCTGCAGCCCAAATCCCCCTCCGGTCAGCAGCGGCGCTGTGCCCTGGGCAGCAGCAGCACGGCGGGGGTGTTAGGGGGCGGTATGCGGGGCTGAGGCGTGCGTCGCAGCGCAGGGCCTCGACCATGGAGGCGCTGCTGCGCCTGGTGGCGAGGCAGCCTCCCGCAGGCGGCCAGGCGCTACAGCCGTCGGGGCGGTCGTCAGACGGGGGCGGCTCCCAGATCACACAGGGCACGCTGGAACGGTGCTGCTCGCGCAGCGGTGGGCGAGAGAGAACAGCGTCAAGGTCGTGCAGCGAAAACAAGGCGGCCGCACCAGTGCGGCGAGTCGCGGCGATCTGCTGCGGGGCTCCGATTAGCATCTCAGAGAAAGTGGAGGAATGAGGATGGCAGCGGGCGTCTGCGGGGGCGAGGCCGGCTCTGGCGCGGATACGGAGATGGACAGATAGGGAGAGCGAGACGGCCACAAACCTGCGGGGCGGGGGCGGGAGCGCCCTCCAGGAGGGAGCGGTAGAGGGCGCCGGGCTGGCTGCCCTGGGAGTCGGAGTAGGCGGCAGAGCCCAGGCCGCTGTCGAAGGTGCCGTTTGCTGTGAACCACACAGAGACACATGGGGGACAGAAGACAGTCTGTATGTTAGTCACCCAAAAAGCACGACAGGGAAGCATGCGGCCTGAACAGAGTAAAGAAAATGTGACACCAAAACCCACGTCTTGTGGTGGTATACTCCATTTGTGGTACACTCACACTCATTTGGTGTGCTTATTGAGTCGTTTGGTAAAGTGATACAGACGAGCAGCCTGCTGGCCGCAGCAAGCGGCTGACGGTGAGCACAGTGAACGACTGGAACTCTCAACCCGCACCAGCAAGTGCAGATCACAGAATGTGCCGAAACACAAAGCAGTCAAAACTGTTTTCAAGATAACATGAGAGCTTTAACTATCACCTACAGTGGACATTTTATGACTGAACACAGGCTCACTCCCTACAATATAAATAAATGCCAAGTAAAGTATATAGTATAATGCAGGTGAGGTAAACACACTGCTTGTAAATGTGGGAGGTGCAGATTTATGGTGGAATTGTGCAGTGATGGGCTGGAGAGTGTTTGTTGAGTGTCCTCTGACCTGCTTCAGGTCTGGGTCAAGGGCTGCTAGGCCTGCAAACACGCTTAGGCAGCTGAAATGTCCAGCTATTAATCAAACTGGGGTGAGAAATGTGCAGCAAATGCACAGGCAGCCTGTCAGCCATCACTCAGCAAACGGACTCTGCTAGGGGGATGAATGATTCTGCATATATATAAATATACACACACACATAAAAATGTATACACACTTAAATACACACACACACACGTGTCTGTGCATATATGAGTGCGTATGCAATGCCTCACATGTAACAGAGGTGGCGCTGGCGGCCAGGTTGCATTGCCGGGCGTGCTGGTCGGCTTCAGGCTCTTCTGGCTCAGGGGGACCGCCCTGTGGCACCAACCCGTCAGGCGCCTGCGCCGGAGTCGGCTGGGCCGGGGCACCCTCCGATGGCTGCGGAGCTTCCCTGTCGCATGCTGGCACAGTACGCTCCCTCTTCCATTTGATCAGCGACACGCGGTCCCGTATCGACTTGCCCACGATCTTCGCATCACTCTCGTGGAAGAAGCCGGACTCCACCTGGGGGACAGGGAGGCGGAGGGCACATGGGTCACCAGCTGGCTGGGCGTGTGCACCAAACAGCACACTAGCGCCACCTGCTCACTGTACAAAAGACCTTAAATACCCGCCTGATGGCAGAAAGAGCAGGCCAGGTGACTGTACCAAAGACCTTAAATACCCGCCTGATGGCAGAGAGAGCAGGCCAGGTGACTGTACCAAAGACCTTAAATACCCGCCTGATGGCAGAGAGAGCAGGCCAGGTCACTGTACCAAAGACCTTAAATACCCGCTGATGGCAGAGAGAGCAGGCCAGGTCACTGTACCAAAGACCTTAAATACCCGCTGATGGCAAAGAGAGCAGGCCAGCTCACTGTACCAAAGACCTTAAATACCCGCCCGATGGCAGAGAGAGCAGGCCAGCTCACTGTACCAAAGACCTTAAATACCCGCCCGATGGCAGA
>JAODKL010000107.1:12601694-12627604 GCA_026780765.1 Petrocephalus schoutedeni
GATTTGTGTGTAGAGTTCTGACAATATGAGACATGCTTTCAAAAAATGTGTGTAAACAATTGGGAAAAACTGTAATTTCTTTAATCAATGTATCAAGGAAATCCTATGAAATCTTTTTGCTCACTGAACTGCAAAGGTTTGAAATAGTATAATGAGCTAGCAGTTCATGGACTGAATGGTGTGATGTGAGGTGAGGTTTAAAGTCAGAGGGATTGATGATGATCAGGGATACTGGCACCAGAAGATCACAGGATTTGATACTAAATCCAGGGGCTGCTGGCACACACAAACACACACATATTCTGCCCTGGAAATACTGTAAGAGTGATGATCCCTTCTAACTTACACTGGTAACCTTGCGGTAAATCTGGGCAGCATTCTGGCACTCGGAGTATGGGTATTCCGAGGTAGCCATCTCCAGCATGCACATGCCAAAGGCATAGACGTCCACGGATTCGTCATAATGCTCCTCATACATCTCCGGAGCCATGAATTCAGGAGTCCCTACAAAGCAGATAGATAACTGATTAAAAAGACCAGCTATCTTCGTCTTTCACTCAGTAAATGCATGAGACAAACACAACAATCACTCAGCTTCAGTTCATCGGCTGTCGACAATCTAAAGTAAGTAACTCACCAAGTAAAGCCAGAGTGAAATGCCAGGAAACGGACAAGATGTTCACTCACCTCAGAAATGGGCAGTATTTTAATTAAATGTATTTAATATGCCTTTTTAATTACCTTTAAATTTGTATTTTGCTGGACGGAAAAAAAAAATCAGATATAATTTGTAACAAAAGAGACAAGAGACTAATTTTGTATTTAAAATACTGTGTGTCTCATTTCATTCATTTATTTTCTGTCATTTTAAGAACCTTCATCACCAGGCTTACAGACTTTTAAATACAGCCTATCACTGTCTTTGGCTAAATGCAAATTAATCACGTGACTTATCCTGCTGGGCCCAGCTTGCTCATTGTGAATGTCGTTTTCCCATGACCAGTAATCCAAAGAAAAAAGCTGCTTTGGTGCTCAATGCAAAATTACCTTAATGCAAAGTATGCAGTTAAATATACTTCCAGACATTTCTCATTGAATATCATTTTAGGACAGGGAAATAGAGCAGTTAGCAAAGATCAGTGCTGTGCTTTAGAATTTGTGAATTAATTTGCTAGCCTGGTAGTGGCATTTTAGTTCATTTCAACAGGCATCTTGTGGTTTTATATATGGAAGACTTCATTAGCAAGAAATCAGACTAGCTACTTTTATTCCTAAGGACAAAATTAATTTCTATCAGCTAAATGTAGGTTTTTTTATAGCCACTGAGGCTGTGTAAAAGGGAGAACCGACTGGTGAACTTGATGTTGAATATTATATGCCTCACAGCATATATCTAAAAAAGTTTATTCTTCGAGTTGCGCAACCTACTGTAAAACAAAGAGGGAAATTCACACATTATGATAATTGATTTAAGAAAGCGTTGGTGTGCCTCCTTGCTTATTACAAATTACCTGTATTTTAATTAAATAAATTTTTTCACACCGGTATTTTGTATTTTATTTTGTTACATGTGATGAGCAAGTATTTGTAACACAATACTTTTGATGTATTTCTGCCCATCTCTAACTCACCTATGACACTTTTGGCGAACGAGGCCCTCTTCAGCGTGGCCAGGCCCAGGTCGCCGATCTTGACGGAGCCGGTTGGGCCGGTGATGAAGATGTTGTCGCACTTGAGATCCCGGTGAATGATGGGCGGCGTCCTGGTGTGGAGGAAGTGCAGGCCTTTCAGGATCTGCCGGCACCAGCTCCTCAGGACCTTGGGCTTCATCACCTTGAACCTCTTCAGGTACCTGCAAGCACACCAGCAGACCATTGGTCCCATCCCCTCCTGCTGTCACCCACGACCCGCCAGCACCCCCAGGGCCACCCCCGGCTCACGTCTTCAGCGTCCCCGATGTCATAAGTTCCGTCACCAGCACAATGCACTTCTTGCCCTTGAGCGGGGACTCCCAGAAGTCGTAGAAGCGCACGATGTTGGGGTGCTGCAGGCCCTTCAGCATCTCAGCCTCCTCTTTGAACCTCTGCCGCTCCACCTTGGACAGCTTGCGGTCCTGGAACAACAGTAATCCACGTGGCTCATTAGCCTCTCCAAGCACATGCTTCCTAACTCGGAAACCTGGCATTAAGCCTACCAACTGAGTAGGCCAACTTCAGCGATGGCTCAAACTGCTACAACTGGCAACAAACTCCCGATAAGCGATGAGGCTCCCATTGTAATAATGCCCCAGCTTGGGTGAAGACTTCCCAGGGTCTGGGTGCGCATAGAGGGGTCTATGCATTCCACCCCTTTGAAATAAAAATGTTAATGACCAACATTGGGCACACGGATGCACCAAGAGACAATAATCATATCTGGCTTGCGAGGTTTCTGTCATTAATGGCTGCAGCTGCTGTTAATCAATATTGTTTTAACGTCTTGTGAGGGTAGCTAACTGGGGGGTGGGGGTAATTTTATTCACATTCAATACTTGATGTGTCAATTGAGCTTGAATGATTCTTCAAAAAAAAAAAAACCCACCCGACACTGGTGAGGATGAAAGGGTACTCCGAATCGATCTCTGTCCACTGCCATCAGTTCCCAACCGTATAAATCCCAAATCCGCTGACAGCAGGAAAAGCCATTATTTCTATTACTTTAGGGGCTCTCCAGCACTGATCTTTAAACGTGGGGCCATTACATAACCCTGGAGGCAGTGATACCCAACACCTCGCGCTGGAAAATGAGCACTGGGAGGTACCACAGATGATAAATAATGTCAGAAGATGATCTCATTCGTTTTAATTATTTTAAGGGAGGACCAGCAGCTGGGGAAGCAGTGAACAAAAGCACCTCCCCCCTCCCCCTGGTGCAGCGATGATGGAGGTGTGCATGGAGACCACCACTGCAGCACTCAGTGGAGCTTTCACCAGCGTCCGAAAAGGCAGTCGGCATAAATAATGCAGGGCTGCAATGGATCCATCCTGGTCTGCTCAGGGTCGGGCCAGGCCGGTCTGAGGCTGGTGTCCAGAGATGCTGTCAGCACCACCGAGCTCCCCGTCAGAATCTCACCGGGGGTGGGGGGGGGAAGCATACCGGCTTCTGAAATATTCATAGTCGGCACACTGGCAGTGTGTGACACGCACAGCACAGACGCACGCAGCGCGTATCCAAAAATACACAGATCGATAGGAACATAGGTGAGCAGCACCGCGGAGGGTAACCGCGCTTCGTTAGCATGCTTAACTTACAGTGCTGACGAGCACCAACATAAAGGGCGAAGATTCAGCCGGTTATCAGGACGAAGAGGATGCACTTATGTAAACTGGTGACAGCAGTGACTGAAGCGCAGACATGTTGCAGCGAGATCAAAGGCGTTTCACTTTGCCGTTTGATTAAAACGTGAAAGCGATCAATGGCAATGCTGAGGGCAGCACTTTCCTCTCCCCAATTGGGCCGACGGCCCAGAAAGGGGCCTGTGACATTAACAGGAAAGCATCCATAACCGGCTTTCCGCCATGTCAGCCCCAAACCCACTGGCACTTTAGCCTGGCTGGGGTGGCCATGCCTGGGCTCTCAGACATCCTCCACAGGGTGTCTCTGGTGTATAGTTCAGACAGTTGAGCTATACACCGGTTATGGCAGCCTGGACGCCAAGGGAGGCTGGGTTGTGTTCTTGCTACCTGGAAACACTTTCTGTGGTGCCTCATCACCCCCCCAAGGGGTCATCGCTGACGCGATCTCCCACAGAAAGCCGGCTCTGTAAAGGGCATGCCTCCCTAACCTCTATGCCAGGCTATCGGGACCCAGGGATCGCATCGTGTGGCACGAGAAGGGAGGCAGTGGGTAGAGTGCCGTAAGGCATGGACACCGCATGGCAGCTGGAACAAACAGGCCGTGACAGGGAGGGGCACGGTAATATCATTGCTATAATGGTCAAAACTGAACTAGCACTCGAAACATAAAGAATCATGCTTTTCAAAATGCAGCCACCAGCTTCATGGCATTTTTACTGAAATACAGATATGGACACACCTTTTTCCAGGCCAACAGTGATCCTGCAGTGATCCTAAGACTCCCAAGTGTTCTCCTACCCAAAAGGTCACGTGTGGCCCAGCTGAATACCCCAGAAGGTGCCATCTCGCCTTACCGAGATGTCACGCCTCCATCTGGCAGCCTGCCAGCCTGCCATGCACGGGGTGCCCAGGGAAAATGCCCTTGTGTGACACACCTCATCTCATTTGCACATCAAGTTTCAAAACACAGTAGTAACACGTGTGCAGGACCAACATCATCTTGTTTGTCTTCCGTTAAGCCTTTATCTGAAAGCCATTTCCATATTTCTTTCCAGTTCATTAAGTATAACAGACAGGATGACCACCCGTCCTAACAGAGCACCCCCCCCCCAAGTGAAACGCCAATGTGGCAGAAAGATGGGACAGGCAATGACTCATTATTTGACTCATCATTATGAATACTTTACACTACACAGGTGACACTGACAAGGGCCAACCATCCACCATCCACGAGAAGACTGCACTCACAGCAAGAGTAGGCTTGGGTGATATTTCGCATTTACTGTGGTATCTCAGGTATTCCGCAGTATTTTGAAATCTAGTTACCAAGGTTTCTGAATTAGTGTTGTTTGTTGAGTAACTGGTATTGGAAATACCGTCAAGAACCATATACATCATGGTATAATGCAGTGGTTCTCAATTCCGTTCCTGGCGCCCCCCCTGCCAGAATGTTTTCGTTCCAACCCTACCTCAGTCAGGCTTATACGGTCCTTAATAGGCTAAAGCCGGTTTCAGACTGAACGCGGGAGCTTGTGCGCGCACCGTGGTCAAAGATGATCTCTGTTGAACTTTGACCGCTGCGCGCTGTGACACATTGTCGCGCGATCAATAGAAACAGGGCAGAGAAATCTAAATGGAGAGAAAAACTTATATTGTCGGTGTCTGAATGCCCAGAGATACATGACACTAGCATACCATCTTTTTGCATGTGAAATATACATCGTTGCTACTGACAGCGAGCCAAAATGACAGGAGTGAGTTTTGAAAACCACGCCTACTCTTTTTACAGAAGCCCCGGGGAGAGCACAGCGCGTTGAGGGGACACTGCTGTTATTTTTTAATGGAACGCGCACAGCACACGCGTCCGGTCTGTAACCAGCTTTAGCCTATTAAGGACCATATAAGCCTGACTGAGGTAGGGTTGGAACGAAAACATTCTGGCAGGGGGGCACCAGGAACGGAATTGAGAACCACTGGTATAACGTATGGACCATATGGCAGTATGAAAAATTAGATACCGCCAAAGCCTACACAAGAATCATATTTTTTCAAGTCTCCCAGGATAAAGGCTTTCCAGCACATTAACAGCATATAACACCTACATGACAGCACCATGCATGTTAAAGGCTGCACCTGAAACCCACATATGATACCCAACTTTATTATGTTGTTCTGCCTAGGTACACTTAAACCTTATGAAGCAAGCAGAAGGCAGTCCATCACTGTAGATAAGACAGGCATTAAGCTGGAATAAAGACTACCTTAAGAAGAGGAACCAGGGAGCCCCATGGCAGGGTACATAAATCCTTTGTTTCATGTGCTTGCACTAAATCAAATGAGAGGATACTGGCACAGAGCCTGAAGGTTTCATCTATTGCCAGTTCAGACATCAGAAACCGTGACACTCCAGATATTACGGGGACACAAACACAGCACTTTGGCTGTGCTGTCACAGCAACCAATGTGAGGTGCTCAAGCTCTAACCTGAAGAATTGACCCTTTGAAAGCAGCCCGTCGGATCACTTTACCGATAGCTGTCCATTAAAGATCCACTCCAACACCAGCCCATACCACACACGTGAAGAAATCTGTTTATTTAGAGAAAATGTCTCTGGGGATTGGTGCCCATGACAATAACAAATTCATCTCCTGTGAATCCAGCGGCAGCTGCTTTGCAAGCATCGTAAACAAACAACTAGCACTTTACTTTACGAAAATATCTTGCTGACATCACAGGGAAGTGTTTTCGTAGGGTCTGAGGACAGTAAAGTTATCATGCAATAGAGAGCCTGGTATACGTTCCTTATCATGTTAATCAATGTTGAACAACTTGAACAAGCCACTATTGTTAGCTGTGTCTGAGTTTATGTGCCAGGGGCTCCCATTTTGAACAGTCAAAGATATGGCGATAACTTGATAAAGAAATTGTGTTTAAAACAATATGTCAAAAAACAAGAGGATTTTAAACACAAGGACGAACACATGTAATTTCCGAATTCTTGAAAACCGCCCATTTCAGATGTTTAACGAACATGCAATGACTTATTCTGTAGGCTCCAGGTTCTGCATGGCCCTGTACCAAATAAGCAGTCATGGGGGTAGAAGGGCAGATGGATGAGTTATCCAACCTCGTTCCTGCAAAAAACAGCAATAAAAGGAAAGTAGCATAGCCCAAGTCCTGACAAGCCATAGCATCGGCAGGTTTTCAGCAAGAAAGAGCATTTAAGCTCTCTATTGAACTAATTATGGCAATTTATCCGAATTAGCCCTCTCTTTCCTTTTCAACACAGAGCACTGACTGCTTAAGGAGAACCAGAAGACTTGCAGACACTGCGGAACATCTTCCCTTTTGCAGACCCACTGGACGAACCCCAGGGGGGGACATTTCTGGGATGCTGCCCCTAGTGGTGATGAGGATTTCACACATAGTAGTGTCAAAGCGTAGACAACAATCACATACCAGAAACTCACAATATTTAACAAAACTGGCTACTGAAGTACTGAAACAGAATGTATGACAGTGCAAAGGGGATGTGAGCCCATCTCCAAAAAATGTCATGGAGTTCTGTAGCCCATGCCAGACACGATGCACGCTGTAACTGGCCAAGCTGCGAGTCAAGGCACATGAGGTCAAGTCAGACGAATAAACACGCAAATCGAAATATCTGTGGCACTATGTAAACCACGGCAATTAGAAGCAAGCTAAATTATGTATCTATTTACAAATCCAAAAGGGAGCCATCTGCCACTGTGTACCATGCTCTCAGTGTCCTGCCGAAGGGTCTGGTGCTCCGCAAAAGATGTCCAAATGTCAGAGGGCACGTTGACTTCCCCAGCAACCAGGAAGTCACATAGGAAACCCCCTCCGGCATCCTGAGATGAGCCTGACTTTATCTCCCCCAACAGCCAGCGCCAAAGGGCCTGAGTAAACCTGGCCCCAGCCCTCACTGTTCCTCCTGAACCTGGGCGATGCTTGCCCATGACGGACACCAGAAGTCAGTGACCTCCAGTCTACCCTGGTAATAAATAAACTTCTTTGAGTGACCTCAGGGATGAAGCAGAAGGCCAGGATAACTGGGAGGTATTTTACAGAAAAGCAGACGTTGGATCGATGGGCGTATTGACAGACAAAGAGACAGGGATATGGGAAGCTTGGCACAGAGTTGGAGAGCAGCGGGGTGATGGCAGGGAGTGTCTGCAGCAGAGCAGCACGGCACTCCTTACTGCAAGCCAAACAAGTTCACTGCCAGCTGCTTTCTCCATTAGAAAATTGCATACAACAGCCAACGTACACAGAATGCCAACTTACGACTGTTAATTATTGCTGTGAAAGTAGGTACTGGCAGGTAAAAATGGAAATTGGCCTGGACTGGATTTAATAATTCAGAATGCTTTATTTTGATACCAAATAAAGACACAACAATTTTTCAAGTTATCTTAAGTTTTTAACAACTTTAAACAATTTTGACTATTAGGGTACCCCTGGACTTGATGAGTGGGGACCCCGCTTTCATTTCCACTATTGATTGTGGGATTTCGCTACAAATCTCCTGAAAAAAACTGAATTTTTTAAACCTTTATTTTGGAACCTAGTTTAGTGGGTTTCTTGGGCTTCGATGAGTAAACTGACCCCTACTTTTGGTCGATCAGTTGAAAATTTGTTGCATTTCAATTAGGGCTGCCACTACTGACTATTTTTCTATGGGGTAATTGATCAACTATTTAACAGATTACTTTATTAATATAAGCGATTAATATTTGGTTGATTAATGTAAACGATTAATTTGATTTTCCTCCAGAAAATCAAATTGACCATTTAATTCAAGTTAATTTTATTTTGACAATAACAAACTATATGTCAGTACAGGGTTTTAGGTAACTGACGCCAGCTTCTCAGTACTATTCGGACGTTATTTTCTCCCACAATTTGATACGCAGATTAGTAGTAGGCCTAAAATGTTAATGAGATGTGTATTGTGATGCCCAAAAGTTAGCAATCTGTGTAAATTCAGCATGTAAATCTGTGTAAAATCATTCTAAGGTAGCACGCAGACAGCTTCATGGCTTTAATAATGAATGTATTAAGCAATAATTTAATAAACATGAATAGACAACATTTCTGGTAGTTTTGCCCTCTCTGGAGGTCCATCATCCAGAATAGTGCCCTTCTGTTTTCTCTTCAGATGCTCGTGCTTATTGATGCCCCTGTGGTACGCCATCAGAACTGCACAGTGTACAACATTTGTTATAATGAACTGAAGCCTTTTAGGAATCATAGAGGTAATTTCATTAAAATTGATGTGTCAATTTAAAATACTGATGTTGATGCATTTTCAGCGTCAAGGTCATCGCAGCAATCAATGGATAATTTCAGTGTCTTTTGAAAGAAATAACGACAAAGCACAGCTTCACAAAAAGAGTAAGAAATACCCTTCATTTTTGTGAAAATGTGACATTTGTAAATAAGGAAATTGTAAGTTGAATCTGAAGTGTTTTGGCCCAGTTTTTCCAATTCCTTCCAGCCTATGTGCTTCATCTCAGCTACACCTTATAAGCGTGCAGTCTTTGTGTGCAAAGCTCATCCAGATCTTTAAAAAGTATGCTGATTGGGACCAAAGTCTACAAGCAATAAATCTATAGTGCAAGAGCAGGTGAAGTTACAGGCCAGTTCACTGTCAGTCTGGCTGGGACAAGTACCATCCAAATCGCCGGCCCGGCACAGAGCAGCTCCGGGATCTGGCCTGTAGCGGCCTGACTGTGCTTCGCACTTTGCTGCGAGGATAGGCACTGAAGCACAAAGCAGCCACTCCCTTAACAGGGTGGCAGGGTCCAGCTGCTCTGCCTTTGTTTTCTCACTTAAGGGACCAAGGCCTCCCTCCCCTCCCCCAAGTTCATGTGCACAGCCCCCCTTTGCAGCAAGGCACACACAAACTGCAAATCTTCCTAAAACATGCATGTCTGCTGAACTTCAAAGTGTCAGTAAATAATACCAAGTAAATGGAGTCATTATATATCTGAATGATAATAAATTATTATATATAATTATTAGAGGTCGACCGATATATCGGTTGGTCGATATATTGGGCCGATATTTAACACTTTTTAATGTATCGGCATTGGCCGATAGCCGAGTATTGTACGCCGATTTACAGACAGGCACGTCTGTGGGCAGCCCAGTTGCTGTTCAACACATAACCCATGCTTCCGCCTGTGCCAGACGCCAGACAGAACTTTCATAAGAGTCCTGGGAGAAAAGCGGCTTAAATTCTGGGAACGGTTGCACAAAACACCTTGGGTTAAGATTCTCACACAAAACCTCCTTAAATGTCCTCCTTAAGGTTTCCTTAAAATGTTCACGTAAGTATTTAAGTTTTTCTCCTTATCTTGGTCTTATACTTATGGAATCCCTTAAAGTTCCCTTAGCAGTTGCACAAAAGACTTTAAGAACCAAAGTGAGGAGAATAACCGGCTTTTGTTTTTATTTTATTTATATTCGTCAGACGCAAAATATTTTTAATGTCATTGGCAGTATCATACTTTTTTTTGTTAAATTTACAGATATTAGCTGGTGTACTTGCTCCCACAATGCAATGCAAAATTCAAATTAAAGGGTAAAACACCTGTCCAAATGTACATGAAAAATTCCTTCATATTAACTTTTTTTCATATTACATTTCCTCACAGTGTAGCTTACAGGTAATGTTAAGGATGGTTATTAAAACCATCATTGACAGAGAAGTTTCATGCATTTATTTAAATGTATCTGGTTTGTTTATATGTAGGGTGACCAGATAATCCATATCATCCCAGAAACTTTGAGCTAGGACAGGATTTGTAAACTACCATTTCAATTAAAAGGACATGGATTTCACATAAGCGCTGCATTTTTGCCGTGAGCTGATTGGTCAGTCTCCTATAATCATACATGTGTCACCAATGTTAATGTGAAACAGCTGGATGAGTCTTTCAATCAAGAAAACAAACCAGTCAAAGCACAAGAAGAAACTGACTATTAGCCAAGCAAAGGAGTCTTTCAGGTTTAAAGTAGTTTCTAAAACATGAAGTAGCTCAGTGTCCTGGATGACATGGATTATCTGGTCACCCTATTTATATTTAAGTTTACACTTTTGTTCTAAGTCAATGTTCAATAAATGTTAAGCTGAGAAATGTTGTGTATTCTATATTATTAGTGTGATATTTTTCCATGGAGATAGAGGTGAAAACGTCCAGTTATCGGGCCAAAAAAATCAGCAACATATATCGGCCATCGGCTGACCCTGACTTCTAAATATCGGCATCGGCTATAGAAAAACCCATATCGGTCTACCTTCAATAATTATATATTATTATTATATATAATGAATAACATCACACACACACACACACACCAAAGCAAAGAGCACAGTGCTTAAAGTACAACAGATGGGTCCTGGTTCATAGGTCATGAGGGTCTGTACTTCTGTATTTAATATAAACATCTTCTTAGAAATGGGTAAAAAATTGTTAGCCATCTTTATTGCTTTGGATTAAAACAAAATGTCTAGCAAACGGCTAAATGTTATAAACTGTAATGTAATGTTTTCATAATCAAATAGACTGGGAGACCACAGTCATTTGAGGCCAGATCCATCACCGAATCAATCAGTGAATGAGCAACAGAGAGGAGGAGCAGTACATTCTGCGAGTGCAACCTCGCAAACTCAAGAGACACCACGGCCCTTAAGAGGCCCGGTCCACAGCAATGATGGGGCTGACTTGTGTCAGGCCACTTTGGGAAAGTTAGCTTTCACCAGCCGTGGACCTCTGCAATTCAAGACTCATCTACTCAGGTATATGTAGGACTCCTGACTGAGCACACACACGCACACGCACATGCACACACACACGCACACAACATCCCACATTTTAAAGGCATGTACCAGCAACAGCCCTCTTATCATCCATTTTCAAATCAAAACACCCGATAGGATCAGCGAGGAGTGCGTGTGCCAGGTTACGGCACGCACCTCAGGCACATCCATCCATCCATCTTTATCCTCATCAACTGAACCAAATCAAAACAAATGCCAGGCAGAAAGACTCCATGCTGCCAGACACATTCCACTTCAGTGTCTTCCTGCTTTAACATCCAATCAGCTTCAGAATGACTCCACTTATACAGAAAAACAAACAAACAATTTGCAGGCTACATGACAACTTGAATCTAACAGCCAGCCATGTAACAATAGGCACTGGTGGCCCTTCCTCCAGTAAATTACCCCGTTTCTCTTATTTCCATCTGTTTGCAAACACTGCTTCCTTGTATTGTTAGCCTATGTTAGTTATTTGTTAGTATGTTGTTGTTAGTTTGTTAGTTGTTAGTTATTGTTACTTTTTATCCTATTCTTTTTTATTCTTATTCTTATTATTTGTTTTTTCTATTCATCATTTTTCTCCCCCAGTGATTATTGTTCAGTGGCGTTCAGCTGTTCCTTGTTCAGGCTGTATGCTGCTCCGTAGGCAAGGAAAATTCATTCCACTCGTGTGAAAGGACAATATAGTGACCCGACTTCCTAAAATGCGGCCCACCGCGCTGGGCCATGTCCCGCTTTAACAGCATTGCTTAGGGGCTCTCTGTCTGCCTGCACTGCACTTTTTTACACTGTAGAATGTGATTTGTTTCTGCAGCAGGCCAACACAGGACACAGACTGGTCCTACTCTATACTACATACCCTCTACAGCTGTATTCATACCTGTAGTATCCACCCTCATGCTCACATGCCAATAACCAACATACCATAAAGGATCAAACCAAATATTACCATCCGAAAGCTAAAGCTGAGGGTTAAATGGATGCTGAACGGAGGAGCAGAGTACCAGCCCGTGGGAACGGATCAGGGTAGAAAATAATGGGCGTCGTGCCTTCGAGCCGCCGCAAGCACCGTGGTGGTATTCAGTACCACGGCCGGCGGGGAGCACCGTGTGTTGCCACCGGGATTCGAGACGGTGGAAAATCACAGCCATGCCCTCCTTGCCGCTGCAGAAGGAGCAGAGTGGCGGCGGCGGCGGCCTCGTCTGCAGAAGCAGAGCTGGCAGGAGGATGAGTCGTGGCTGTGCGGCACAGAGTGGGCGGCGGCCAGGAGGAGACCCTGCAGCTCTCGGCGAGGAGCACGGATCACAACCCTCCCTGAGAAGTATGGGGGGAGGAGGCCAGTCGTCGCAGCCGAGGGACGCTGCTGCGGCAACCAGCTCGAGAACTAACATATTCCTGCTAGACTGAAAAATCCACATTAATCAGATAAACAGTGGCGCAGCCACCGCACTGCTTTAAATAGAATGCCTCAAGTACATGGAGGCTCTGCAACAGGGGCCCTGAGGGGGGTGCTGTGAGCCTGCCGACGCAAACAGAAGGCTGAAAATTGTCCACAGGGTGAACCCAGCCTTGCACCCATGGCTGCCTGGCAGCTTAATGTGACCTTGACTGGTTATTCAAGAAATGGACACAGTGACAAGGACTTATGAGATGCTGTACTGCAGCTGTGAATATATATTAGACAAATGGTTTGGTGATGGATGGTCAACTCTCAGATGATGCCCATCGGAAGGTGTCCGTCATGAAAGCAGCAGAGCCTGGACAGTACGGATGGAATGGTGATGCTGCTATGAAGACAGGGACAGTTTGAAAAGTCCTATATTGCAGGCACTAATTCTCCGATTGGCGACTGCAGGCCATGGCTGAGATAAGTCAGCATAGCCAGGACTGTGAGGGCACTTCCCTGTTAGCCAGCATAGAACGTTTCTAATGAAATGTAAGGCAACCCTTCCCCAAAAAAAGAAACACTCTGGACAACACCATGGCTGCCTCAACTGCTGCCCCCCCCCCCCCCCCCATGAGAGCCAGACCAACACGCATTTCAATGCAAGCTTCCCGATTTAGCCCCGTCCTCTGTGAGCGGCACAGCATATTCTGGACTCTTCAACGCTGATGAGAAACGTTAATTTCACCTGCATGACTTAGCACATCTATTTTAAAGCAGTGGGAGAAGCGAGGAGCACTATTTTGAGCTGACAGGAGATCCCCATGCCTAAACACAGCCCACCCCACCCTATCCAAGACCTCGCACAATCTCCCCAACCTCAGCACCATGCACAAAGCACTCTGCCTAACTGTCAGTAGTGATTAGTACAGAGGGCTAAGTAACAAACTTGATCATTTTTCTCTTCAGGGATGATTTACCATTTTCAAGAGCACCATTTTCAGAATGATTGCACCTAAGATGTTACCCAATTTACAGCTGTGAAATTCTGACAGCTCAAATTTTTAGTTTAACAAAAACATCTGTCTTTTAACTCAGAAAGAGCTGCATCTGCAGCCCCAAGTCTGGTATCTTATCAGCCTCAGTTGAGGCACTGAACCCTGAACTGGATGCTACCTGTAATCAACAAAACCTGTAATGCCACGCTGCCGCTCTCCAAAAAAAAGGAGCCAATGTTCGGGGACAGATTTTTGCTATGATAGCCCTTCCTTCAACAAGAAATGAAGAACCAGAAGTTCTGCATGGCTAACAGACCCCATGTGACGGAGCTACATGCAGTGCCAAAATCTTAGCACTTCAAATACCCGAAAGTGTCAGCCGTAGCAAAGCACAGCTCAGCATCAGCACGGGGCGGCTGTCCCCAGAAGAGCTTCCACTGCATGACTTCCAGGACAGGCAGGCAGTGGGCAGAACACGGGTCGGCGATGCTGAGAGTCACCAAACCAACTTTCCCTGTAGTTGGAGGAGGGGCAGCTGCGAAAACCAGGGATCCCTGCAGGCCTCCTGAGTGATAATTCTCCAGCATATCAAAGCAGAGGGGCTCATTCCTGCCCCTGATGCTGTCAGTGAGCTATGTCAGTTTCCTCCATGTCTCTCAGGCCTCAATGCAACTTCCCAGCCAATCTTCATAACCTCCCCATCCACTACACTGATCTCCACAGAGCATGCTAAGCTGACCACAATAAGGCAACCTCAGAGCTATCTCCACTCCAAATCACAGTCCAGAAACCCAGCCACGGGAAGGGAACCGCGAGAGAGCTGGAAATGGCTCCACTCTACAACCGTCTCCCACTACCAAGCACACATTCACATACAAATGTACGTCATGTCGGTCTCTCATAAAAGTTCATAACACATCTTATTATTGACAGCAAACTAGGGGAAAAAAGACAGCGCCACAATGCAGTATCTAACACAGTCATCCAGTACAGCAGGCACCAGGCTTTAGATCTTAATCAGACAACAATATGTAAAAAAAATTGTTCCCACAGTTTGGAAACATTTCAGTAGTGCATCTGCATTTCACATTCCTCTACCTCACTGAATAGCGCAGAGGCAACCAATATGAAATTAATCATGTTAAAAAAAATCAATAGGAGTACAAAGCTGGAAGCATACGCAGGGCTGACAGAAAACTTTAAAGTAATGACTAGGCAGGAACCAGCTGTCTCAAATGTGAGTGTTACTGACTATATATACACATTAGGAAATACATTTAAGCATAAAAAACTGATTATCAGCGAAAGACTATGCTACCTTGTAACTACACACCATTTTGTGAAGTTCTGTGAAAGATGCAAAACTCAAACATAAAGCATGAAACAATGTAGCAATTAATCTTGTTAATAATATTTTAAATGTAGTAAAATGGAAATAAATAAAATAAATAAAGCATTTTAGGAGGGTGGTGTATGGCTCGGCTAGTTAGGACTCATGAGAGGTTGCTAGTTAAATTCTTGTGGTCAAAAGACTGATGGCACTGTTGGGCCCTTGAGTGAGGCCCTTAACCCCTTGTGCTAAGGGTGCCAGACAAATAACTGGCCCTATGCTTGGACCCCAAAGTTTCCTCTCACAGCTAAATGTGTGTATATCTTAAAGGGGAACAGGATGGGATATTCAAAAAGAAGCATTCCAATGTACTCATACATCTACAAATGACGAATGGAAAATCATTTCATATCACCCAAGCTTGAAGGAAATAACCATAAATCACAGAAACGGGTGCCATTTCCTAGGCACTGCTTATCTATGAAGTATCAACCACATAACTGTCAACTGTTATAGATCTTATAAATATTTTCATTATTGGTTCAAACAGGTGCTTCCAAGGAAAATGGTTGAATCATTTTTATTTTTAAATTGTGTAATGTAATTTAAGTTGTATTTGTAGAACTCGTGACTCAGGTATCAAGTTAAATTCTATTTTACATCATCGTGTCAGCTCAATTGATACATGAAAAATGAAAAATGCCTTTTAAGTATGCTAAAAAATAATAAGTAAAAGGAAGATTTATATTTAAAAAAAGTTGGCAAAAACGTGCCACAGTGCCCTTTACTCCAAAACCATGTAATGAATAAGTGGTTGGAACATGGATGGATGGATGGATGGATCACCCTATTAAATTCCCTACTGTGTGACAAAGTGGGGACTGTTTTCAGCAAAAGACTGGGATGCGCTTGGAAGCTTGTCATGTACAGTTAACTTGTATATTTAATCACACCATTAAATACCTTCAAATCCTAAAAGCCAATAATTACCTGAAGCTCACACCAGGCGACTTCCACCCAGGTTTCCGTGTCCAGTCCTTTGTACACAGTCTTGAAAGATCCCCTTCCCAGTTCAATGTCAAACTTGAGGAATCTCCCACCAGGGGATGTGGAGACAGCTTTCATTTCGGCCTCCTCCTCGTTCTCCTCGCTGGTGGCCTTGCCAGGAGCCTTGGCGTGCTCGGCGGACGCTGCACTGACATCCAGCCGGCCCTTCTCCTTCTCCTCGTCCGCGCCCACGCTCTCCGCGGGGCTGTCTTTCTGTCCGTCCTGGCCCTCGGTGCCGGAGCCCTCTCGCAGGCGAGGATCGGCCCCCAGCCTCCTGTCCACAACCGTGCGCAGATTGATGCTGGCTATCCGGCTCCTGCTCTCGCATTCCGGCGCTTCGAAGGCTTGCTCGTCGGAGTCGGAGAACCACAGGGTCCTTCTTATAAAGCGCTGGTGCACGATCCTTTGATAGCTGGACGTAGGGTAGGCACTGGGGTCGCTTCCCCCTCTCGGCAGCGCCGAAGTCTCCATATTACTGACATTGCTGTCACTCGTGGTTCCGTGCACCTTAACGCTCAGCTTGCATCCCGAGCTTAGGCACGCATGTCCCAGCGGGGGCTCCGAGCTGGATTCGCCCCCCGCTTCCATTTGCACCTGAAAATGTTCAATATTGATCAGCGAGGTGCCGGGGTCGCATGGCCACGCTTGTGTCCCTCCCGGTGGCGGCAGCAGCGACGGCCGGCCACGGAGTACCTGCAGATACGCCTACTGACGCAGTTCGGCAACGCGGGGCATCAGCAGAAGCGCTCCGGCGCGTCCCGCACCGACGACGAGGGGAAGCCGCGCCGCGCTCATTTATGCGCCGGCACTCTTCACGGAAAGGGAGACGGGGGAGCCTTAAACGGAGACGGCCATCCCGGCGCTTAGGAAGAGCCCTGCGCTCCCTGACGGCTTCCCTCCCCCTACGATTCTGCGGATAATCCCCACTCCCGTTCAGCCATCTCGAAAACGCGCCGATGAATCACCTACGATTTCGCTGCGATGCTCAGCCTCCGATCGGTTACGATGCGTACCGCTTATAGTTATAAGGAGGAAGCCCGATGGCGCTCAGGGCAGACTGCGGCGCGGATTACCCGTCAGCTAAAACGGCTCCTTATTAAGTAGTTGGCTCGCCATCTACAAAGCAAGAATCACCTAGCTAAATACGATAGAGGTGCCATCCTGGGTGCTCCAGTCGGTTTGCTAGATTAAAGGCTGGATCCTGTCTGCTGGATTTTTTATAACATATATATATATATATTGGAAAGGCTTGGTACTTACAACATGCGCCGAGATAAAGCGGTAACCGGTTAAGTGACAGAAGACAGCCGGAGTGGGCAGCTCCTGGCAATAAAGGCCAGCCGCCCGCTCCTCGCCACTCTCACGCTTTAGCGGCAGGCGGCTGCTGACGTGCGTTGAAAGGGGAAAAAAAGCCGAAAATCAATCGCGAATTCGCCTTTGACCTTAAATTGTATAATCTTTTAAATAGTCCTCGCCATAAAGGTGTAAGTCACTCCACTTGCAAGGCGTGTGTCGCTTTCAGCTTCCATATAAGCAGACAACGACGTAATCCAAAGGAGGAGGCAGAAACAGATTTGATCCCAGCATCTAAAGCGCGGTTATATATTTTTATATATTTCCATCCATAACAAGCTACACACTGGGACAAAAGCGGCCCAAAAGTCCGCGGCGCCCTTCGCTGAGGGGAAACGGAGCGACCAACGAGCGCCGCGCGTGCCGCGGAGCCACCTCGCGCACGGTCTCCACTCCCCTAGCAACGCCAGCTCGCGCCGTCCAATGCAAGCGCGAGCGCTTCCGCCCGCAACGGCCGCTTTATGATTGCGGGTGTGGGGGGGGGGGGGGGGGTTGTCCCGCGCGCGCTGCCCACCACACCGTGCACCCGGGCCCGTTCCTCACCCGTGCACGCGTCGGGGTGCTCGGCCCCGCCTCGGCCGTGCAATTTAAAAGATTTCCACCCTCTCGTTTTGGTTTTAATATTTAAGACTTATAAATGAGAGAATTGTTTTAATGCGAGGCGGGAGGTAACTGTGGCATTAGGCTGGAAAGTCGCTAAGAACCTGCAAGTAATCCCCCATAACGTGGCATAATTGCATGTGCCGTTCATACATTGTTTACAAAAAAAACGAAGAATCCGTGGTTTCCCTCAATATTCATTCACGAATGGATGAACAACACATCCATTGTATTCCTGAAAGGACAGTGCGCATTAGTAAAAGAAGGAAAACATTAAAAAGAAAGTTATAACGTGGATATTTTTAAGGCAGGGCTGGAGTGCTCACTTGGCATAACGGGAATTTTCCCAGTGGGGCGACGAGTATGTGGGCCGACAAAATTTATCGTTCAACAAAAATTTAAGGACGTCTTTATCAAATAGTCTAGTTAACTATAGAACAGCTACGATATAACAACTACTTGAAAATAGCTTTAAATAGCAATATTTACATAGCCTATATATTTTACGCATGCAGTATATGTAAAATGCGCTTGCCATCTATCACGCAATGGGTCCAATAGTCATGCAGTTTTCAATGCCGCGTATCCAGGTGAGGGCTTTGCTTTCTCTGCATTCTGTTACTTTTTATTCATGAAACATCTGCTCTGTTATTTAAAAACTAGTTACGATGGTGCGAATTTCATTGATGGTTTTGTTTGCACGTTGAATCAAAAATGCAGCTTGTTAACAATTTATTCGTTTCATGCTATGTTTTTTTCAGGGTGAGAAAAAATGGCTGCAAAATAAAGGGAGCGTAACTTTATAATTACGTTATAATTAAACTTTCTATGTAGGTCTAACTTTATAATTAAATGGACCTATAGCCTATCTAAACCAAAAGAAAATAGCCTTCTTAAATTTGATCTAATTTGTCTCAAAATGATTTAAAACAACCCATCCGACAATAATAATTAATGCAAGTATAAATGATTTGTAAAACGTTTGAATTACTAATTATGAATACACGTCTTATATATCAATGTAAGTATAAATTAGGTTGGACTGCACTTACTCTTAAATCCGGATTTCTAAAGACACCTGTCGTTGATGCAATGGAATCTGCCGGGACGCCGCTGTGCTGTGATAGAAGGTGCTGTCCTTTTTGGCAAGTGTATGTGCCCCTATACATTTCTGTCAAAGAAACAGGAAGAACAAGATGAATAGTCTCAATAAAGTATGTGGTGCGCAGGTTAGGCGTTAGGTAGAAGATTGCAAATCCCTAGAGAAAAAAAAAAGCTTCTAGGGAGTTTTTTTTAAACCTGGACTAAATCGCTAAGTAGAGCTCAATGAAAGTTCTAGGGCTGTGACTCTGGAAAAGGTCGTCACTTGGAACGGATATTACATGTATTATACATCACGCACGTCATGGAATCCTTGGATAACTGAATTTAACGTCTTTAATTCTCATACCGGGATAAACACATTTGACAGATTTGGAACTTCTGTGTATTTATTGACATGTTTGTATTATATACAAGACTGTAGTTAGAAAATAAAAAATACTTAGTAAAAGTAACTCATACTTCAGATATACTCTACTGCAAAGTAAAATAATTTGAAAAAATGCTGAATAAATTAACCAATTTATGGTTGCTTTATCGTTATACGGTTGTAGGCGATTAGGTAGCTGAAAAAAATCCTAGATTATTGATTTGAGCTATTTACTACGTTCTCCTGCATATTTAGGTTAGAGTCTTTTTGGGGGGGGGGCGGCACAAAATCAAACTGCATAGAGGAATCCGGCATTTTTAGCAGAGTTTAATATACCTTGCTTTTGGTGGAACAGTACTTCTTCAGTCTTTAATAGCCTCGTTCTAAACCTGTCGTATTTAAGAATCTGGCTAAAAGAAAAGCCATTATACAACATGTTTGACAGACCTTTCTTTAGGTTTAGAACCTGTATCGCTGAGGGTGGCCGTAACTGTACCTTCACTGAACAACAGGCGGCACTCTACATCTCAGAAACAGCTGCTTGCTAACGGTTATAGTTCAAATTTGTTATTGTTTATTTATAACATATTGTGGTCAAACATTTAAAACATATGGTAAAACGTTATACCTTGTATGAGCAATATATATATACTCGGTCCTAGTGGTGGACAACGAGCGATATATAGAAAAATAGAAAATAAAATAATAATAAAATTTAAGAAATGAAATCTATAGAAAGAAATAATAGTAAAAACAATAAGAAACAATGTGTTGTTCATCCATTAATCAGCTCCAAAATACTAACTCTAATCTGGGAAACCAAATCAAAGGTTAGTTAGTTAACTTTATGACCACGGCGCCGCCGGTGACGACGCTCCGCGGAGAGCAGCGCCTAGCGCCCCCTGATGGAAGAAGAGAAGTATAGCGCCATCCTGTCCGGCGGTCTCGCCTGTGAAAGCCATCGGGGGAAAAAAGCCATTTGGGGGACTTCGTCTCGATAAAGACGATTATAAAAATAGGGTCTTTGAAATAGTTACGGCGGTCATGTCTGCGGGAAACATGGAAATGAACGGCGATGCCGATGGGAGCAACGGGGCGGAGGTAAGATGCTGCCGAGCACAAAGGCGCGGAGCCCGCACGGAGAGCTAGCCGGCTAGCGGAGCCCGGGAAGCCGCTCGGCATTAGCTATTACAGCCCTATACCCCTATGGAACAGAAAGCTCTTCATCACGATCGAGCGATAATAAACAGCATAACCGGCCTCCCGACCGGCTTCCCTTAGATGACGCTGTGCTTGGGTCCGTATTCGCTCCTGTTACAGTACCGGCATTCCGCCGCATCGCCGCCGCTCGCAGAGTGATTAATAGGTAACTTTAGGATGCTATGGAGGGGAAATACACCGGCAGCTTACGTGGGAGGACTTTACCTGCGGGTCTTAAGATGGGTGTTTATTTGCTCAGCATTAGACACACACACGTGACTCTCTGTGTGTGTGTAATAAGGAATTATAGGCAGACAGAAGCCTCCAATGAAATAACACATAGCCGGTTCAGTTAGATCGGTTTAAAAGCGAGAAGGTCTGCCTTATGGCATAGGCTGGCCGTCACCAGAGCATCACATACCATCCTTATTTGAGTGAGGTCAAGGATAGTAAATACTACTGTTTGACTCCAATTGTTAGTTTAAATGTATTTCAGTATTCGTGATGAATGCAGTGGGGACCCTGTCTTTTGGTATTTTGGTACAAGTTTGGACTGATAACTATTCTCAAGGGCTTATGGCTCATGGCTAGTCCTGTAGTCTCACCCGCCCAATGCGGGGCTGCAGATCCCACCCACATGCTGTCTATATGGACTGGGGCTTCCTCTGCCCCCTCCCTATAGTCTAAAGCAGTTTCCCTCCCCCCTGGTCCCCGGGGACCTGCAGACAGTCCACATTTTTACTCCTAACTAGTCTGTACCTGGTTTTTGGTGTTCCTGATTGGCTGGGAGGGCTCTCATCGATGACTGGGATGAGAGACTGGTCTAAAGCATTCATTTAGCCCTATCAGTGTCTCTAAATTACCTGTAGTTTCCTGAATTTAATGTATATATAGTTTATATTTTATATATATAGTGTATGAATGCCTACCCTCAGGTTGCCATCGATTCTTGTTCCCTGGCACCCCCTTTCTTTTTGCTCTACCATCAGTGCTGCTTAAAGTTGCCTTGGAATCCTTTTGACTGAATTTGCTATTTGTGGGTGTGTCATTCGTCACCGTTTTCGAGATGTTCGAGAAACGGGAGCGCACATGTCGCCACTTCCGGCCTCGAAAACTCGGTATCCGACTCAGAAACTGCTCCTTGCTGACTGGAACGCATCTAGTCTTTGAGATATTTTGGTTTGGAAGACTTGAGTTTCACTTTCAGTTTTCAGATTTCAGTTTCATTGTATGAGGTCAAAAGGTCAGTCTTCCTTTTTGTCACCATGAATAGGAACAGGCTAGAAATGTTTTATTAATTTTGTACTTACATACATCTATTCATATATCACTCCACTTATATTGTACATTAAGTAACTCCTATCTGTCCAAAACATTTATTTGTATTTGTTTGGTTTGTGGCAATTGTCTTGGCCAGTAATAGTGACTTTGGGATTGCTTTACAATATCTTAAATCCTCTTTGAAATTAGGTTTCTTTGTTTTCGATGTTTAAAAACATATTTATAAAGAAACTTATAAATGAATTTGACAGTGCATTGTTAAGGATGGCTTGGTGCTTCATAATATGACTTCAGAGAAAACTCTATGAAATTATTACAAGGAGTGCATCAATTATTCATGTTGTATTTCAGAGCCATATGACATAAATCAGGGCTATTGACTAGACCTTAATTAGACTTCATGCGGCGATACACATGAAAGCCATAAGGGGATTTCCTTTTTCAGTTCACTTAGATTGAGTGTGTAGGGAGCCGGCCAAGTGCCTGGGACCCTAAGCCATAACGGCACTGGCCATTAAAAGCCGCGTCATTCACTTTTCATTTTAGACTCCAGGCTGTCAGTGCAGAGCTGGCCTGCAGGCTGGTGATGAACGGCAGCATCAGCGCTGCGGGGCCAGCCTGGAAATGCCGGGCTGCTCTGACTCACACGTACGTCTGTGGCCCGGCTGGGCAGCTGACATCCCCACTTTAAGCTTTCGCATCACACCCTCATACTTACTCAGTCTCAGCCTTCCTAATTGCATATATCTTGATGGGGTACAATTGTGATGTCAGTGGCTTTCTTTAAAACGGCACCTGGCTTTATTTTAAAAGTAGAATAAACTTGAGGAACCATTTCAGTGCAGTTGACCTGGACTAACAATCCACCCCCCGTCATCAGAAAAGCTTACTGCCAGATGTTTTATGATTTAACATGGAAGTTAATGAGGACAAGCCATGCAATGAATTACAATTTACTTCAGCTTTAACACTGCGGTCTTAGACGTTTGGTGCAGTAGAGGTGGGCCTGGTACAGCCCTGGTGCTGGGATTAGCCGGTGTGTATATAACATCGACACGTGATGGATTTCTCATGAGCAGCTGTCTCTAAGTGGTGTCTGTGGCCATAAACACGCCAAGCTCCACTGTCCACTGGCCACCTTCACTGATATTGCAGAAGAGCTCTGGGTAGAACAGGGCTTTGTGCATGTGCACGCGGACTGGGCAGCGACACCAGCTTCTGTGTGGGCACACACGAGAGGGAGAGTACTCTACATTAACATCTTTAGCAGTATCAGTGCTGGTCAGATAAACTGGGAAAGATTACCTTTATGTAGAAACAAAAGAAATCTGATTTATTAATTTCTCCAGTACCGAAAGCAATACCGTTAATGTCAGAGCTTACCGATACTCCGGTCTTTGAAAATTTAGCCCCGGGGCCCGTTCGGGAGTACTGGGTTTCGGGACCCATCCCTGCTGTGTTGGTGATCCCAAAAAGAGGGACCCTGGAAAAATCTGTGACACGTGTCCTTAGACACGGCCACCTTTTGAAGTTCAAAGGCCCTTTTGAAGTTCTAATCTGAAGATCGCATCGGCACTCAAGGTCGCAGCTGAGCCATCTGGCCAGGAACACAACGTGTCTTCATCTTTGCTCTGTCACAGAAAGATAAGGTAGACAAGGGGTCCACCTGAATCTGTAACAGTCTCTTGTTAACTATGTCAGGGAATCCTTCAATAAAAGTTTCTCTTAGGCTCCGTGCTAAGGATGAAAAACACTCAAGTTAAAGGCACTTTATGGCCTCTTTCTGGTATGCGACTGCATTGTTGTCACTATCTGTGACTCTGTTTAACCCACAAGCAGACTCAACCCAGCAACCACTTGCTGCTTCGCCCACTTTCACTTCAGTTTTTTGTAAAATCTATCCTCTGGCCTTCATGGGATTAACTCTGTAACATCAACTCATTAAATAAATTATATAATAAATTGTCTCTCATCTAACTGCTGTATTTATATAATCCAAGGGAAATGAAGTATGACAACAAGTGACAACGACCATGTGACAGTGGCATTGTTGATTGTGCAAGTGCTGGTCTGAGTATTTCTGAAACTGCTGATATCTTGGGATTTTCTCGTACGACAATTCTCGTGCGAGTTTTCACAGAATTTTGCTGGAAAAAAACACATCCAGTGAGCGGCAGTTCTTTGGGCAGAAACTACTCCTTGATGATAGAGGTCACCGGAAAATAACTAGACTGGTCTGAGCTGACAGGAAGGCTACAGTAACTCAAATAACCACTCTTTTCTACAGCTGTGATTAGACAAGTGTTTCTGAATACATAGCACGTCAAGCCTTGACGTGGATGGACTACAACAGGAAAAGGCCACACCAGGTTTCACTCCTGTCAGGCTAAGAAGTGAAAGCTGAGGCTAAGGTGACAGTGGGCCTCGGCTCACCGAAACAGGACAGTCAAAGACTAGAAAAACAGTTTGCATTTATTTATCCAAAGTGACATTTTTTTGAGGAAGTACGATCAGACAACTCCTAGAGCAATTGGGGGCTAATGGCCTTGCTCAAGGACCAATGGTGTAATCACTCTGCCAACCCTGGGATTTGAACCAGCAATCATTCCAAACACAGCATCCTAAGGCACTGAGCAACACACTGCCACTAATGTTGCCTGAGCTAATGAATCTCAGTTTCTGTAGATGGTAGTGTCAGAATTTGGTGTAAATAGCATGAATCCATAGACCCAACCTGCCTTGTGTCAACAGTTCAGGCTGCTGGTGATGGTTTTCTGATGTGTTTTCTTGGCTCACGTCAGGCCCCCTAATACCAGTTGAGAATCCTTTAAATGCCACAATCTCAGTATTCTTGCTGACTGTTTGTACGCTTTTCTACTGCCACCAAGAACCGAGCTGTACAACGAAGAAGTGGCTTTCCGTGCAAGCTGTAGTTGACCTGAACCTGCGTTGACGTGGTTACTTGCTTACTAGCAGTGCCAAAGGCATAAAGGGTCAAGATATTGGTGATCAATGTTGATATGCGTGGATTATCTGAAGGAAAAACGGCCATGTTCTATAAATATTCAATTATTAGTGGCATCACACATTGCAATGTATTGATGCGTTTCTGATAACTTGGAATTTGAAAATTTCCAAACTCCTACTTAAAAAGTACCATACAATGGCTGAACAGGATGGATTTGTAATGCAAATTTATGCAAGCAAATGCTAATTTACTGAGCGTTTGATAGTAACATAACATGCCAGTTCTCACAGACCTGAAATTATGCTGCATTCGTTTTACCTCGGTGCTCGGAAGTCGGAGCTGGGAATGACGGCACACCGTTAACCGCATTCCGGTACAACAAATCGGGAAGCCATTTGCTAGTACTAGTTCTAGCCTGGTTCATTGTAATCCACTGTTTGGTAATGCATTTTGCTGTATTTTGCACATATAAACTCGTAGCAACATGTCCGCACATCGCGGTTGGACAGTAACACCCAGCAACACCTTTACCAAGCCGATCCTTCTGATGTGGAAAATTGAAGTGAGCTGGGTATTGCACTGTAATTGGTGTATCTTCGCGGTACAGGTCGGGTGTGGTCTGGTTCCTGTATGCCAATTAAAAAGCACAATATGTGCATCCCTTTATGGCTATAATCTGCCCTACTTCTAATGGCTACTTCTCATCACAAAGTACAAGTCATCTCAGACTGCTTCTGAGAACATGATAGTGAGTGCAGTATAGTTCAATTCCTGTACAGTCACCAGATGTTAAATCAGTAGAGCACTTTTGGGATGTACAGCAATTACATGATTCGGGTTATCAATATAGACCAGATTCTCTAAAGAAAGTTTGCAGCATATTGTCGACCTGTACAATGTGCCATGTTAATATTGACATTGCATGTTATGAACATGCAGTTGTCACATAGCAAGGACCACAGTATTCAGCTGGCCTGAAATTAGCCTAGGGCAGTATCTAACTGTTACGTCCACGGTGCGATTTACGACCCATATTTGCAGGCGGTTCAGGAAACAGGCTTTATTCCCAAAGGAACACAGGTTTTCAACA
>JAODKL010000107.1:12627704-12646390 GCA_026780765.1 Petrocephalus schoutedeni
CTATCATGTCAATATGGACCAGTATCTCTGAGGAATGTTTCCAGTACCTTGTTGAATCTATGCCACGAAGGATTAAGACAGTTCTGAAGGCAGAAGGGGGTCCAACCCGGTACTAGGAAGGTGTACCTAATAAAGTGGCCGGTGAGTGTATATGCTTTGTATGCCTGAAGTCACAGTCTGGCCTGGGGAGCATGATGACTCAGTCTGTAACTGCATTCTGGACCTTAAGGCCAGAGCATTGCAGTGACACCAGTCCGAATACCCAAATGTCACCGTATATGCTCTGAATGTCTGTGCCCACTGCCTGCTTCAAAAAGGGAATCTGTGTCTTTAGCCAACCCTTATCTTCTTGAGAACTCCAAGAACTAGCTGACGATTTTAAGTCCCTCATTATTCACAAGACTGCAAGCTGTCACAGCGTGGAACTGTTTAGGGTTTCATGGGGACCGTTACTTGTATTGTCAAGTGGTTTTAGCCAGGTAACCAAAATTCAGAGTACGTATTTGCTGAAACCATGGTAAACATCTTCAGCGTAACCTTACCGCGCCGTGGCCGAGGTTTAAAAAGTCATTCACACATTAGAGTTGTATAACACCACATGTGCATGTTACCTGAGAGCTTTGAGGCTCTGAACTCCTTGGAATGGCCAGAATTAAAAAGCCAGGCATTCATTGAGCAGGAAATGGGAAGGTGTGAGACATACCAATAAAATTATGCACCACAAGCTTTTGGTCTCCGTTGACCACCATGTGGAATGTGTAAACATTACAGTTTGTATATATTTATATCATGACTGTATGTAGCCATTGAAGCTTTTCTGAAAAATGACATCAGTTTACTCATTTAACAGATCCAATGACTGAGAGATTCATTAACTCCTAGGAGCAACTGGGGTTAAAGTTCTTGCTCAAGGGCTGAATGGTAAAATCACTCTGCGGGCCACGGGATTTAAATCAGCAACCTACTGATCATAGATAGATAGGATCATAGTCCTATCCCACAAGGCACACACTGGCCCAGTCTGTGAAAGTAATACCATGGCTTGGAGTTTGTGTAATAAACTGTGACAGGGTGTTGCTCTGCGAGGGGACTGTCTCCTATCAGCAGGGGAGGTGTCAAAATATGCACAGATATGCACAGTACCAATGGACAGCAGTCTCTAGCCCATTATACCTGTATTTTGAGGTGTTACAATTATAAAATGTTCTCATTTCTGACACACACTTCCTACCAAGCAGAAAAGTGGTGGCTACCTTATATGCAAACATACATAGTTTTAATATGCAGTGTTGCTTATTTTAATCAGTGATGCCCAGTCTGAGGCTTATAACCCCCCAGCCGGATAACAATAACCCTGCAGGCACTTAGGGGAGTGTGTGGGGAGGCAGCTCAGTGCCAGGGTGAGTGGGGGGGCACATTGTCACATTTCCTTATGCTTTCTGGCCTTTTCGGAGCTGTTCTAGGGGCGGGTGAGCAGCTGCATTGCGGGGGTGGGGGGGGGGTTGGCGCAGAGCCGCAGAGGTGCGCACAACGAGCCCGTTGTTTGGGGCACTACCTGCTCAGCACCCAGAAGGAAAAACATTTGCCCTCCGCCTGAGACCTGCAGGAAGACCAGCACCGAGTCAGAAGCATCATCTGCGCGTCTGCGCTGCGGCCGACACAGAGGCCGCTAATGAGGCCGCTAATGAAGCCTAATACTGGATTTCGCTGATAATGACCACCTCTGGAAACAGCTGATTACCGCAGTGATTAACTTTAATATATAATAGATAAAAGAGTAAGAATATGAAACAAAAGAAGATGATAAGATGCACACACTTGGAACTGAGAAGTGATCGAGTTTGTTTCGGAATCACAGCCCGTCTGGTGTTCTCCATAAAGATACGGCGTTCTTAGTCTCTACAGCCAAGGACACATCCTAGTGTTTTTTTTACCAGAAGACATAACAAACCAGATGACACTATGAAAAAAGACAATCAGTTCATGTCGAAGGTCACAGAGTGGGGAGACCACCCGATACACGCGGAGGAGGAAGGCTGGGTGCCAAACGTAAACGTATATTGGTGAGAATACATAGTGATGGTATACAGCTAGTAATGGTGGCCGCAGATTGCCGCGTCGTCTGGAAGACTGGGAGCATGGAGAGGATCCCACACAGATTTCTTATCCCAAATGTTCATGCTGTCTTATGTAGCGCATGAATTTCAAAGCTTCAAGGAAGCTCGGCCCGGCCTCTGAAGGCTTGATTATACAGTGTGGCACTCAGGCTGCAATTACAGTCGGCCGCAGCTGAGGCCTTTAAAGTGGAACCTTCCCCTGCACTGTATCAGACGGGCCATTTCTCAAGGGGTCATTCAGAAGCACTCTGGCCCACCTCTGCGCAGCTCTCTCCAGGAAATCTCACGGCTGCTGGAGGAAATGGCAGCGGGGTGGAGATGGTGTTGGAAGGCTTGGCCACTTGATACTTTACTGAGTCATTTATCTGGTATTCCCCGCCCCCAACCACCAGCAGAACAGCATGGAACCTCAGAAAGCAGCAAGTGTGGGAGATAAGTGAGTGAGCCCCGGGCGGAACCGTGTCACTTCTTTATCATCAGAGGTTCAGGAATGTTTCAGAGAAGCTCACACCACGTCTAAGCTGGCCGAATACTTCAGCCGAAATCGACAAAGTCTTTGCCGTTTTGGCCATGGCCATATGACGTTGTATGATGCGTAATTGCCATTTTGTCGCACTACCTGTGCAGGGCCCTACCTGCCGCCCACGACTGGCTGAGATAAATGTGATGCCACAGGGTTGGTTAGAAGGACTAATTATGCAGTAACTATCATGCTTTGCACCGCACCTGCACTTTAAATATAGTTAATGTGCATTTGTGTGTTTCTGTTAATTGTGTATGCTGTAACTGTGTAATGTTTTCTGTGGAATGTTTGTGTTTCATTAGCGGATAAACAATGAGTGTCGTTTAAATTGTTGGCTCCGGTAGCGTCGTTTTGCGCATGTGAGACGGTTTGGCCGACGTGTTTAAAGTGTACGTCCAGCGTGAGAAAGAACATGGTAAACTTAAAACATCTTTTTGACTGAAGTGAGATGCGGGGATGGAATTCTTCAATAATCCCGATTTGACTCATTTAGGGTATGTGGTAATTAAGCGAAGGATTGGCATTTGGAAGATGGATGGATGGTGATTAGCAGGTAAGCTGCGGCCGCGCTCGTCCTGGTTTGCTGAGTGTGACCACGCAGTCTCTCTCTCCCCCAGGTGCCCCGCAGGGGGCCTTGGAGGCGTAGCGACGGGCCGCTGGACATCAACCACTACGCCAACAAAAAGAGTGCGGCAGAGAGCATGCTGGACGTGGCCCTGCTGATGGCCAACGCCTCGCAGCTGAAGGCCGTGCTGGAGCAGGGCCCCGACTTCGTCTTCTACGTGCCCCTCGTGGTGCTTGTCAGCATCTCGCTGAGCCTGCAGATCATCGTGGGCATCCTCCTGATCTTCATCGGTGAGGGACGGGGCCTGCTCCTCTTTAGGATAGATGCACGAGTGGTGGCTTTACGTGGAGAAGGTCGCATTAGACACGGCTGTGCTGCTAACGAGTCAGGCGATTCTGATTGTGATTCACTCTTGGTAATGTGCATTCGCAAAACACACAGCCATCTACATGCAATTCTGCTCGGACAGCAGCAAACGCATCATATTCTCCAGCACGGGAACAGCAAAAAAAAAAATTGGCCCACTTTCCTCGTTGCCTTGCAGTGAATATAATTGAGTAGAAACCGTAAAACGTAGAAGGAGTTCATTTATGTGAATGAATGGAGAGAAAATACATACCCATTTAGGACAAATGATAGAGGTTGCACACTGGGGGAGGGGGGGCACTGAAGAAAGGCTGTTCTCTTTGTGAGAACATTTCCTGTCAGGATGGCAAACAGAATCACATGACAGGGGACTTGGCAGCGAAGAATGGGATTATTGGTGGTATTTTCCACTTCAGGGTTAAACGGGAGCAGGGTAGGCTTAGGGCCAGCATGACGGTACCAATCAAAAGAGCTGGTTTCACAGGAAAAAAAATGGAACACAAACAGGGCAGATCAGGTGGGGCTGGATGGGGAATCAGGGGGGCGGCAGAAGATTACAGGTTATGGGACCCTGAGCTCCAGGTTACAGGGGGGTGAAAGAAAATAGAAGCTGTCCTTATTGTTGTGAATGAGCTGGAACGATTCAGTTAGATTAATCCAGTCACCTGACACGTCTTGCAAGACTGTGGGTGGTCTGTGGTTCACATCCCTCCCCTCCAGTCTTCTGTTCCCAGGGTGTTTTGGGTGCTATAAAGGAAGGAAAGCTACCTGTACATACATGGGTGAGTGAGTTACCTTGATTAGAGCCCTGAATTGTGCCAGTGCATTGAAGGGAGAATGCATTTCCTGGAGGGCCCTGAAAAGGGCTGCCTGGGTGACAGTGAGAGTGCTACGATTTCCTGACAGAGCCGAGCGCCTCCAGAATCTTGGCGCCCGGCTCAAAGCCTGGCAGACTAACTCCCGCCTGATGCCCACCCTGAACCTCATCAGCAGTCAGGCTGCACTAGGGTCACATGACCTGGGTGCTTTTTAGAGCATCTCTTTTGTAGTGGGCTCAGGGCAGAGCCCGTTACCCTGTCGAGGTACTGCTCCCAGCAGCGGTCCCACGCTGGCTTTCCCGTGACACGTCCTGATTGTGACAGTGACAGGATAGGGCTGAGAAGCAGTGCCAGCATAAGGAATTAGGAGGGTTATTTTTGTGGCATGTGCTCAGCAGCGCCACCTGCCCTCTGTAAGTGGTAGAGCATGTATTGAATGACCTAGATACAGGCACTCTCCTCCAGACAGACACAGCCAGCTTCCCAACACCCTCACTTGCCTGAACGAAAAACGGTCGCTTTGTCTCTCTGCCGCAGTGAAATGGGACCTGAACGACGCCACCAAGCACTACAGGCTGAACGTGCTGGAGAACATCGCCACGGCACTGGTCTTCATCATCGTGGTGGTCAACGTCTTCATCACGGCGTTTGGGGTCCAGCGGCCCAGTAGCAGCTCGTGACCACAGGGCGGCCGCGGGACCCTGAGACGGCACAGGTGCGACGTCCGGACTTGGTTTTCCCCAGTACATCATGCATTTCACTCACTCCACAGGAGTCTCAGGCTGCCTGCATCACTGTATGACCCCCCTCCCCCACCTGGAGACATCTGAGCTTCAACATTTCAGAGAGAGTAGGACCTTTACTATGAAAGGATTAATGGGTGGTGCAGTGACACAGCGGTTAGCACTGTCGCCTCACACCTCTGGGATCAGGGTTCGAGTCTCCACCATGGCTCACATGTGTTTGCATGTTCTCCCAGTGCCGTCGTGGGGTTTCTTCTGGGTACTCCGGTTTACCCCCCACGGTCTCAGCTAATACGTGAATGCAATGCCGCTCCTGTCCGGCCCCAGCGCCCCCGTGTCAGCGTCTGCTGGCTCTCTCACTGTTCACCTGTGCGTTCTCCTTCCTTTCAGGCCCACCTCACCAGCCACCAGAGGGGAGGCCATGGATAGGCAAGGTCCCAAGTGTATGTCAGAGAGGGGGAAGCACCGGATCCAGTTCCCTGTCCGGCACAAAGAAGCCCCTGTGTCACCACCCCGGTCCTCAGCTGACAGAGCAGTGCTTCTGGATCTTCTCATCCGGTGGGGCTTAAAATTATGGGGGTTTAAAGCAGATAGAGAGAACAGCACCTCCCAAAGCAAGTGAGATGCCTTACATGCGTATATCTGAGTGGCTTTGCTCTTTCCGTGTCCGTCCATGACTGCCACCCTCCATGACTATCTAGCCTTGTTACTGGTAGGACATTAATGTGCTACAGGCAGCTTTCTTAGAGCCCTACCACCTATTTTAAAATGCACACTTTCTTTTACTTCAGCTATTCCTGCACCCATACATCTTCCAAACAGTACAGAGCCTTTTGAAGTATTTTTGGACCAGTGTGTTTTTTTCCCCTTAGTTCCCACCCCCACTGTTTTCTCTTATTCTGGAAAGGCTGATTATCCCAGTTTTCCCATAGACCCCACCCTCCTCCCCCCGCACAATGCTCAGAACAGGCTAGTTCAGGTCAACCCAATTAGTTCCAAGGCTGTCACATTTTGGGTGACTAATTTGGATGTTCTGATTGGGTTGGACAAATTGGAATAATTGACAGGACCAATAAGAGTAACTCAAATTATTTTTCTTTTAGCTATTTGACAAGAATCAATGGAAAGGCCAGTAAAAAGGGCAGCTGGGGTGCTGCCTCCGACCGGGGCACCACTGATAACTAACCCAAGGCCGGGTGAGGGCTGCTTTAATAGCGGGTCATTCGCTATGAGCAGGAGAAGAGCTCAGCCCACGTAATACAGGCCTCAGGGCCTCCCTGCTCCGGGCAGCCAACGTGGCGCAGTGGGGATCAAACCCAGCTCCCCGCTGTAAGGCACGTCTGCTTCCACCGCTGCGTGTTTCTTTTGGAGAGCTGTGTGAAGGGAGATGACCGCAGCCACGTGAGGCCTGGCCTGCCTCTAGTCCAGGGGATAATTCAGGGTCTGACTCCTCGACTAGGAAGTGGCAGCCATTTCATATGCAGCAGAGCAGTGTAAGTCTACCCCCTAGTGTTAGCTAGCATAATCGTCATATGACAGTATTAGTATAACATATGCAGCGGAGCAGTGTAAGTCTGCCCCCTGGTGTTAGCTAGCATAATCGTCATATAACAGTATTAGTTTAACATGAGGTCACAGTATTAGTCAAACAATTCCAGTAGATCACTGGTGGCTAAGACAGGTAAAATATACATCCTGACCACTAGCTGTGTAAAAGGCTGATTGTGAGGATGATGAGTCCTTTGCCATCCAGTGTATATAGTGTTTGCTGCTACATTAAAAATTAGAAGCAGGTTGGTGGTGGTAAAAGTGGAGAAGGGGATTTCGTTATCATAATAAAATGTTAAAAAGCAAAAATCGCTGTATTATCTATGTACTACTATATTATGATGGATGCAAACTAGCAATGAATGTATTCTATACTAAGCTGTACTGCTTCTGGGACTTCCACACCCTTCAAAACCATACACATCAAAGTGCCTCTCTGCTGATGTCAGAAAAAAATTTGAGTGCATGGAAAATGGACGTGATACAACGATAAAGAACTTTAGTTTAAAAAACTGCTAAAAGTGTGCTAGGTTGTTCAATAGTAATTTCAATGAACAGATACATGTCATGAGCTGTTTAATGTCCACTTCGGAACTTCCTGTCTGCTCCTCCAAAACACTCCCTGCCTTTTCTGCCTGTATAACTAACACCGCGGCGCTCCCTCCTCACGCAGGGAATCTGCCGTGGCGGATTGGATGTTTACAGTCATTAAGTATGTATGCACGTTTCAAACCTAAAGTGGGAGTAACGTACTGTGTCTGACTTTGCTGCTCAGCAGTCTTCCGAATCAGCGTTTACATGAATATGACGCCTATTTTTTAAAATGAGATTACCTTGGGAGATTGAGAAGCCGAAGATGCATGCTTGTAATATTGTGAGCGTTTTGTGGTGTAGCGTCACGGTCTCCGATGTTGCCTGCACACTGTGGCTGGCTTATGCTGACGCGGGAGGGGCCCGTGTGTACCGCACTTTAACGTGAAACTTAGCGCGAATTCCCCCGGCGAGCCGCCAGGCGGCGTAAGTGAGTAAATACTGCGAAATGCCTATCTTAAAGGGGCGGCTCACCCCAAAACTTTAAATATACGTTTTAGAAGGGCTTTGGTGCTAAGTATCCATTAAGTCACTGCTGGGAGTTCCCTAGCTTTGGAAGTGTCGGCCGTAGAAATGTTGCGCTCCTCTCAAATATAATGAGGGTGAATGGCATTCCTTCTGCGGCGATTAAAGTGCCAGTAAAATACATTTGAAAAATTCAACAGCAACGTCTCTTACCAGAAATCATGACTCAGTTAATGAAGATAATGCACAGACTTTGTAGCGAGCAGTTTAATGTACGAAGCATTTTCTTTTGGCGAACTTCACACACCAAACGTATCACTGCGCAAAAGATACGATTGTAGTGTGGAGTTCACCAAAAGAAACTGCGTCGGACATTAAACTGCTCGCTAAAAATTCTGTGCATTATCTTCATTAACTGAGGTAATGAAGCATGACCTAGATGGATAGATGGCACTAAAGCCCCTCTAAAACACACACACACATTTTCTTTTCAGTTTTAGGGTAAACTACCCTTTTAAGCAACTTTATGTAGACTTCTTTTTCCAAGCTCCATATTTTTATCCTTTTTAAAAATGTAAAATATTTTGTAGTCTACTCTTTTTACAAGAAATGTAATAAAGTCCAATAATCAAAAAATAATTTTTTTGTCCTGTCACTGTGTGTAACTTTCTGTAATAGCTGGTCATTACCATGCATCGTTACTTATTACTTCCACCTCTGGTTATCTCTAGCACGCCTAAGTACCTTGAGCCAACATGGAGTCAAGTAGGTCTGTAAGAAGGCCTTACCTGGCATTGAAACCAGTCTGCTACATTACATGGGATACAGCTTATACGTCACCTATTACAACCAACTCCGTTTGTTAGAAGTGAGTGATTTATTAATACCCACACATATACAAAAATTTGAATACAGGGCTATACACTTGTAACAAAGTATTTCACTTGAAACAATCCTTAACGTTAAAGTATTTGAATGTTTCGCAAAAGCAAACATGCAGCTCTTCGGAGAAGAGGCTGTAGCTATTAATAGGTGGTATGTGTAACAGATGGGGGATGGTGAGTAGGCATTGTCCCATGGTTATTGTGGTCAGGCCTTTAAGGTGACAGGGAATGCATTAGTGTTCAGACACACCAGGGATGTCTTAAGGGTGTAGCGTCCTTAAAATTAGTCTTCTTACGGCAAACAGGATGTGCAGTCCTGAACAGATACGTTGAGACTATGGTAATATCTGTTACGACCAGATCTAAACTGGCTCAACAGTAAAATAAAGACAAAAAGCTCTTGAAGGAAAGAGGATTTTAAAATTCAACAAACAAGTGTTACGCTCTTATGAAGAGTACAGAATGGAAGTCCATGTTTGGCAAAAACAAGTGTCCACTTAAAATATATATCCTTAAATATTTAGAAATACCAAAACTATATTCTATGTATGTATAATTTGCATGCATATTTAAAAAGAATCTGACCATTCATCCTATTTTATATGGCAGACCTGTTTTTCTCCCTGTTGATGTTGCCCGTGGAGGCTGGTGCAGACACAAAGCCTGTTACTTTCTCGTGCAGTCATCTATGTACGATATCAGCACCTCTTTGGCCTGCGTCCCAAGCCCCAGTGTTGTGAACCCCAGCACCCTCCTGGTGTTGTGACCCAGGCCTTTGCCCTCTGTGGATGAAAAGATGGGTCACCAAGTGAGAAGACACGTAAATGAGCTTCACCATTCTCACTCCCCGAGACAGTCACTGACGTGGTAGCGTCTCCTGATATGAGCTGACTTGGCTTTGCCAAAAACCCTCCTGAATGTGAGATGCAGAGTCTCGGGTAGAACTCACCGCTATGGTAATAGAGGAGTGCCACTCCCACCACGACTGAGAAGCAACTGAGGAAAAACCAGGGACCTGCCGCACAAGACCAGCACCTGTGTGATTTAGGTTACTGTGCCAAAGGTAACACATCATGAGGTATTAAAATAAAAACATTACTTTAAGCAAATTACATTCCCAAAAATTCAAAAATAAAAAAGGCAGAAAATAATTATGCGGAGTGATTTCCAAAAGTCCTCTTTAAATACGTTCAGTGTTCAACAGGGGTGAAATCCCTGACAAATAGTGTGGTTTTGCCCCGAAACACCATCACTACCATTCCTTGGACACAAACACCATTCATCTGTAGAAAGCAGAAAGTTTTCATTTCGTAGGATTGAACTTCATTAGTACTGTATTATTATTTGATTTACCCCTGTCATTTAGAACAAATTTCTCCCTTAGGTCGTCAGCAGTGTTAGTCCATTTTGGATCTGTAGTTTCTAGAAATGAAAGCAGCAAACTGTTAGCTCAACTGCAAACACACAGCACAGGGTACAGTAAATCAGCCTGTGTTAATCAGTGCATCTATATAACAGCTCACAGTGAAAAGAGGCCTTCCTGCATTACATTCTGCTTAAGTAGGGATAAAAACATTCTTGTGAATAAGAGGAAGCAAACATGTCCATCACCCTCAGGCAACTAACCATCTTAAAAAAAAATTATTGTCACCAAACCAATTGTTAACGTCGTAGAATTGACAGCAAGGAGACTTTAATTACAGGTTCAAATGAAGGCGATACACCCAAGTCAGACATGACGATAGTGATTACAAGGTTTTTTTTTTTTTACAAGATCTAAAAATCATTTGCATTATACTGGGCAAACCATGCAACTAACACATTAATAAGCTCCTTCAGCAAATTCAAACCGTACTACCTGAACTGGAGAACGGAATATTCATGTAAACAAGCCATGCCGTTCACTGCACACTGTTAGATCCCATCGCCCCTCGAGCCTAACCGCGTACCAGATACTCGAGGGAGCAATGGCAGCCATGAGCTCATGCCGCCCCGAGACCGAGCGGCATTGTGGGAGGCTCTCACCCCTGCGGCTGACGCGCGTGGGCAGACTGAAGTACACATCCTCAGCGTGGATGTGCAGCGCCCGGTAAAACTCATAGCAGGCCTCTTCCCCCTTCCCTTGCAGGTGGGACAGCAGCTCCACCAATCGGATCGCTGTGGGCACGCCCAAGTTACGGAACTGGAAGAAAGGCCGAGGTTACTCAGACGGCACTGGGTTACATCATTCATTCCACCGACAACAGTTTACTGAGAAACTTAAATAATTTACAGAAACCTTATGTCGCGATGCTAATTAACTGCTGGCTACTTACTTGATGAAGTCATACTTTTAAAAAATTATGAAAAGAAAATGAATTTAAAATCCATAAAGTGGTATAAGGATAGCCCATGAGCTCTCACTCAGCCACAAACATGGGAGGACTGAAGCCCCGGCTCTCACCTTCTGTGCCTCCTTGTCCTTCAGTATCTGCGGGTAGATCCTATTCAGCTGTAACACCAGCTTGTCCACCAGCTCCGTGCCCAGTCGTCTGTCATTCCTGAGGAATTCAGAGTCCTTCATCAGCTGCTCACAGTAACTGTCTGCCAGTGGGGAAGGAGTTAAAAACAAGCAGAGTCATTCGGCCATCACGCATTCATCAAAGCAGATCAGAGCTCATTCACTGGCTCAGAAAAACTGGGGATGATGTCACACCAGACAGGTGGGTAAGAAACCACAATGCTACACACTGCTTCTGGAATTTAATCTCCAATTACACACACACACACAATTCCTTTGGCAGATATTTGATCTACATTAAGTCATTACATCACCCTATTGGCATTCACCTTGCCAGGTCAATTTACAACAAAGACACTCTGTGACTGTTAGTTGGGTTTTTCTTGAGCAAATTTTAAAAGTAGAAATTATCAATCAGTGCTACCCTAATTATATATATTGTGTATATATAAATCATGCTACAATTAGATTACAGCTTCTAAAAAGTATCTATATTACACATTCAATGCAAGTACCTACAATGAAAACACTTTAAACATTTACAGACCAAATGCCCAACAATTTCCATGAAATCTTCCTGCCGTCCTCCTCTCTCCCCTCTATAGTACCACCTGGGTACACGCCTTAATATTGCAATGTGACAGTGTAATATTTACAACAGACCACATGCTTCACAGCTATTCTGCACATCAGATAATACTGTACAACACTGTAAAGGACAAACACGATTTTAATGGCAGATATAACCACCTCTCATTTATCCAGTGCCACTTGGGCCTCAGGCCTTTCATCCTACGAAACATGTACCCTTCCTGACACACTGAGCTTCCTGGCTGAAATATGCCTATTCAGACTTGGCCATGAAGCAAACACATTTAGAGTGACATCTCTCGGTCAATGGAATTCAGTGCAAATGTAATCATTTTACTTTACAGAAGATAACATTACTATCCTCTTCTGGTCTCCACAGCTGCTTGATGGTGTATTCACCTTCTAGCAGTGATTTGTCATGTTCAGAAATCAATGCATCATTTTCCTTTTCGTACACTGCTTGTTTCCTTGTTTGGGCGTTTCAGATTGTGACGTGTCAGCCCCAACCCCACCCCTTTCACGGAAAATATTGCAAAAAAAAATAATAATAAATACTGACCCTGCATCACGTGGTGCTCTTTGCTGCCCCTGCCCGTGTTTTCACACACCAGTCTATTTTAAAGTACAACCATAATGTATGATATTATAACCAGGGCACTTCTGACAGGGACTCCAATACAAATCCACGGTTATGCTGTGCTGTGCAGCCTATCACTATTTTTTTGCGTAAAGCTCGCAATAAGGGGGACTTACAATAACTACAAAAAGGCTATGAAAGGTGTATTGGACAAACAAGAAACATTAAAATAGCATTTTTGCAATGATGGTGTAAAGTTCACCAACAATAAATAAAGCTTTAGTGAGAGATTAACCGAAACGAGCAGGAAATGTTTTGCCCTTAAGAAACTCGAAACAAACTTTAACAAACTTTATCGATCCACGCTGAACAAACACCGAAGTGTACACACAGGGAGATCCCGGGCTCTACATTACTCACCCGATTGCAGCGCTACCACTGTGAACTATATTTTGGTGGCTTTAAAAGAACTGCCATTTACAGGCTGATGCTAAAAGCAGAGTATTCCCCCATTAGGCGTCTGGGTGCGCGCATCGGCACAGTGTGGAAACATAACGTGAAATCATTTGCTCTGATCAACAAAATGACATTGATACAATATAAAATGCAACACAGACGCATTCATCCCTATATTTCAGTTATCTACATTTAAAAGCGATATTGCCTAATAGTAAGGAGAAGTTCGCGGACACCGCACAGTTGTTTCCACACCACCACGTTCACATCGCAAATTTTAAAAAGTAGTGGGAAATCACATTTCTCGCCAGAAGCTGCCATCAGGAGCGAGGCTGTTACCCGGGCTAGCTCAGCTAAGCTGGTTAGCCCGTCGGGAAGGTCACTGACGGGGCGTGACGCTCGGCTCGGGAGCCCGATGTGCCGCGGAACCCGTACGCCGCCTACAGCAGCCGCACTAAGGCTCATTGGAGATCGCAGGAGCGGGAAGGAGGGTGACAAACCTGCCATGGTAGAAAGCGCAGAAACTTTCCCTCTCGTCTGGGAGTGAGGCGTCTCCGGTTACCTCCGGCACTTCCTTGCGGCCGGCTCTCCCGTCCCAGCCCACGCCGCCATCTGTCGGCGCGCCGCACGCAGCTCCACGTGTCCCGCGGGCCGCGGTTACTTAGCTTAAGTTTCAACGCCAGTGCGTCCCTAAGCGCACTGTACCTGAAGTGAAATACAACCAGCGGATGTTTTCGGTTTGTTGCGCTGGGTTACTTAGTCACTTGATACATAAAATGTAAATATTTTGATATATAGATATACCAATTATATAAATATATATGTATCATCTAAATATGATTGACAGCTCCAAGATATTTACACACAAATATATAATTCATTTGTTTATTATTTTTTTAAATTCCACTTAAAAATCACCCGTCCATTTTCTATACCAGCTTGTCCTATGCAATTTTTAAAATTGCAATTGAAATCATTTAATAAGCATTAATTATGCATTGTACCTTTGCATATGGGCCGCATAGCTGGCAGGGCCTCCTTCGACAAACCCAGGATTGGGGGTGGTGTTCAATGGTAGTAACTAGCCTGTAGCCTGTTCTCTGGGGAAACAAGTGAACCGCTCTTTATAGGTGAGTGGAGAGAGTCTGCTTGTAGTGGAGGAGCTTACGCTTCCTGGGACGTCGTTCATGAGCGACGGTGAGAGGGGATGCGAGACTGACTTTTTGAGGCACTGAGGAGGTCCATGGTGGCAAAGAGTCGCCAGATGGGGCTCTCAGCTTACCAATCAATCTCTGTCCCTATCCTCACCTGTGGCCATAAGCCGAGGGCACTATCTGAGGTCGTGGTGAGTATAAGCAGCCACATGTAAATTTCTATGCAGGGTGCTGTACGTGCTTTGTAGGCAGGCTGGGGGTGGGGGGCTCTGATCTAACTCTTATGACAAGCTGAAACCATAAAATGTGCTTAAACATTGTTGTGGCCACCACCAATGGAAATAACTTGCATGCCAAGCTAACCCATTTTCAGAAAGCAAACTTCAAATAGAAGTGTCCTCAGCCACGTCAGAAAACATCCAATGCAGTATTAATGCTCATTTTTACGGAGATGCTGGGTATCTGAGGCACAATGTTTGAGCGCACGAGCTCCAGATTTACACGTGTTAGCTTAGCCGGTGTCGGCTGGCAGAGAGGTGTCGACATGCAGACACAGAGTCAGTGGAGAAAGAACTTTCCTGTACGAGTTTGCTTCTGAACAGTGGTTTTTGAGTCAATACACAACAGGAAAACAAACTGCGAATAATTAGCAAAGCTAAGTTTGGGACTAAGAGGAAAAAATATTTTAAAATGCTTTATTACAATAATTGTATTCTGCAAATAGTATAAAGTATTACAACTGTCATCCTGTAAACTTCCTGGCACCAATATGCTACTTTTGTCAGTAGTTTTCCGATGTTTTCCATAGGAAATTTTTTAATGTTCTTCTGTCAACAAGCAGTTCCATACTCATCTGGTTGTGAAGAATGTTCTCAGATTACAAGTAACAGCATTCACAACTATAACACTGTGAATATTGCTTGGTTTTAAGAAGGGAAGACACAGTCCATTTAAACAGAAGTTTTCCCCACTTCTGATTTGCAAGCATTTTTATGCCCATTTTATTTTGCTTTGGGCAAGAATAAGTTCCTAAGCTATGTAATATATATGGACCATTCCACTGATTGGTTACCCTATATTTTGGTATTTGCCAGTAAAAAAATCATTGTTTATTGGCCGACTAAGTTCTCAGTAAAAACATGAAATGGAGAAAAAAGCTGAAGAAATATCTTATGGCTACAGTCTACCTGTTAAAAGTAAAAAACGCTCATGACAATTCCTGGCAATCTGCAGCATTCATCTAGTTTAAGGCAGGAATGATGCACGTCCGAGGAGGCCGGTGATTTTAAGTCTGATCTGTATATCTTCACGCCAGTGGCTGCTGGCCAATCCCCATCCATTGTCCCACCCTCACGTCGTTGGCTCACAGGTATATTAATTGTGAGGGCGGCCTCTCAGGATTGAGAGGGCATTGACAGTTCCCATTGGGCTCGTCCATGTACGGTCTGCTGATCACATTAATCGTCCGCTCTGCAGGGCTGTAGATCTTGGGTGATGCAATACCCTGGGGGTGGGGCCCAGCGGGATTGCCGTACCCACTGCAGGGGAACGGGGTGGCGGTAAGGGCGAGGCCATCCATGGCAAGTAGATGACGGCACCTGTGGGGGTTGGCGGTGCAGATGAAGAGTGGTCAGCAAAGAAGGCCTACCTGTGCGATCGCAGATGCAGAGGTGGAAGCATACGGGTAAAGGCAGTACAAATCCAGACTAAAAATTTGTTCCAACCAACCAGGTGAACATAAAGAGTCACAGTCACAGAGTGCTCAACTAGTTGGTTAAAACAAAATCTTGGTCTGGATTTGTACTTTCTGGACCTGAAATGTCCACTTCAGCACAGACGTACATGATAATGTACCTAAATATAAGAATCATAGCAGAGATAACCTTATCCTTAACCTTACATGTCACATATTCAGTAAAAAATCATATGCATGATATATTCTTAAAAACAAAATGGGCAGTGTCCTCCGGGGATGATATTCAGGCCATTATCACTTTATGTGGAAGTAAAGTAAGACAAACACGTGGAGTCAAAAGTAACAGCCCTTCCTCACAAAGCTGATAAGCTCTAAATGATGCAGGGTTCTGTGCTGCTAGAAACATCTAATGAAGTTATTACCTGCCACAGAGGCATGCAGCCAGATTTGTCTGTATTTTTTTTATCTTAAACTCAGGATTCTGTCTGTGGACACTGCTTACCCATAGGATGTCCTCTTGTTACACTCTGTACAGTCACAGGTCAGCTCCACCATGGCCTTTCGCTTGCTTCTGTTATTGTTGTTGTTTTGGCCTTTGTATGGGACCTGTGTCTCACCCAGATGGCCCTGCCCTGCCCACAGATGCGTCCCCCTGGACATGAGATGACATGACAGTCATTAAGGCTGAGCACATGACCCCCATGGAACCAGATCGATAAATAATCAACTCATGGACGCACTGTGGAATAAAATGATCTGGTTTTGCTAGTATGAGAGGAACTCTTTGTTTTGAAAACATTTCCGTTCTCATCATTAAATGTCACTTTCTGTTGCTAAAAATCAATTAGAAACGTTAAACGAGTTGCTTTCTTCTTTTACAGCAAGGGCCTCAAACTCCAGGAATGGAGGGCCAGTGCCCTGTGTAGTTTAGTTCTTTACTTATTCCACCACAAATGATGGAGTGTGGTGATTAGCAGAAGGAGCTGCGGGGAGTTGAATCAGGTGTGTTACATGAAGGTAAACCTAAAAATGTGCAGGGCTGGAGTTTTATAGAATCATCATAGAAGACAAGATTCAAATTCAATCCAGTGGGCACCATGAGTTCCCCTCATTATTTCGTGCATAAAATACAATAAAAAGATGAAGTTAATTAGAAAGTGAAACACGCGGAAAGTGTTTGGCTGGACAAGGTTATGCTATTATTACATGTACAGCAACAGCTATGCGAGACTCGCTCGTGACACAGAAGCTCTGCGGAAAGCATATAAACATGAACTCTCACTTCCCACAATGAAAGCAGTAATAATGGGATAGGCTGGCTCTCACCTCTCACGCCTCTGCCTCTCCTGTCTCTTGATACACTTCAGCAGGCAGCAGGTGAGAAAGGCCACGGACATCAGGAGGATGACAGCGCAGCTTACAATGGAGGCGATCACAGCCACTCTGAATCCAAAGTCCTCGAAGCGCGTCAGGGCTGAATTCAGGGACAAACCCAAGTATGAGAACAAAACAAGTACCAAATCAACATTTACATTCAATAAGACAATCAAAGAAGGTTCTTAAGCCACAGCAGTACATTAACTCTGATGAGAAGTAACACAAAACAACTGAAATATTAATGTGAATGCTTGGGAAATTCAATCAGTGATGTGGCTGTGATGTCCCTGCTAAAATTTGTTTTGTCTTTGTTTTTTTGACTATTAAATTAAACTTCACTGTCTCCATGAAGCCACTGTGCTGCTTATGCCATTTGTTTTAACCCTTTGCATTATAAATTACCCCAATAATCCCAATCTCCTTGCAATTATTTAAATGAATGTCAATAAAGTTAAGAGTGCTATACAAAGACCACATTTTTGATTAGTTTATGCAAAAACTGATTTTCATTTTTACAAGAAACAGTCCCACAGTTCATTAGATATATATAAACACTGGGAAGCCTGTGCATTGAACTTAGTCAGAACTGGTTATTAGTTAATAAAATAAGGGAAACAGACATTTTTTTCTAGTGATTATTTAAAAGGTATTTCATATAAAAGACTTCCTAATTAATGGCACAGTGGTCACACTGCTGCCTCCCACCTCTTTGACCAGGGCTCAGGTCTCTGACCTGATTCTATGTGTGTAGAATAGGTCTGACTGTTGGTGTTGGTGCTCTGAATGGGACAAGTGGGTGGAGAGGATGGATCAGCTTCCTAGATAATCGTCCCTCATTTCCCACAACCCCCTCACACACTGACTGCAGTAATCTACCCATCCGTCCATTTTCAAAGCAGATTTGGGGGGTTGCTACCTGTTATTAATTACTCATTTATATAATTATTGTATTAATGACTTGTAGGTCTCAGTGGTGAGGGAGCGACGCAGTGCGCTTCCCCCTACAGCGCGATACGTACGCTTGCACCAGGGCACCCCTCCCGTCCACTGCGAGCTGTTGGCTCTCCACACGCAGGACACCGTGGCCTCGCCCGTCAGCCGGTGCATGGGTGGGCACTGGAAGGATATTACGGTGCCCAGGCTGGTGCCATTACCGTGGACGAGTTTTGAAGTGCCCAGGGAAGGAAGGGGCATCGGCTTGCACTGGCCTGTGAAACAGGGAAGAAAATAATATGTGTGGGTATGTTAGCGGCATTATGTTATGGGTATTATGTGGCTTTTGACCCTTAAACAAGTCGAAACATTCTCCGATGCCAAATATGTGTCATGCCAGCAGGTGCTATCAGTACATACCCGTATACATAATACTATGCTTTACTGATTCTCCATGCCGTGCAGTACAGAGCTGATGCACAGCTACTTACTCGAAGCAGACCTAAACTTAACGCTGTTCGCTGCATAGAATTTGTCTCTTTACCGACTGCTCAGGAAATGTAATGTCTTAAAAAAATCTGCTTGCCTTCTTAGAACAAAATTTATATGAGGAAACATTTAAGAGCTAGCGTAAACACCATGTATTAAGATGAGCAAAGCCTTCCTGTGGTTGTATCAAATTAAATGCAGGCTTCCGCAATGCTACAGAAATATTCTTGGAAGTGACATCATTAATCATTCAGCCGTGTTAGGGGGGGGGGGGGGGGGGGGGGGGGGGGGGG
>JAODKL010000107.1:12646479-12661692 GCA_026780765.1 Petrocephalus schoutedeni
GTATATAAAAAGTACCCCTTATAAAATATTTGGTTTCTGTGCACCAAACAATAAATATCCTAATATCGTGTAATTTCTCAAGTGAACAGCAGAGGGCCACACATTACGTAAACTAATGCGCTCCACCAACTGGCCAGTAACTCAGGGAAATACTCATGGACAACTGATTACCGCTATAAGTCATAAACACGTCTCATAATGATCAACGTTCTTTAAAGTGACGAATACTCTTTATTGATATGCATGGATGTGTGCAGCCATAAAATATATAAATACATATAACTGTGAATTTTCACAGATCTAACAGTTTTCCCAGTACTGTCCCCATTTTTAAAGCCAAATATGTGACACAGGGCTACGCCGTTTCAGCATTTCCGGTGGCGGCGCGTGGTATTGTGGACACTATCACAACTTCACCTACAATTCGCTTATGCTATGCCAAGATATAATGAATCATATTTTATTGTTATTTCCTTAACGATAGGGGAAAACAAGGAGGGGGGAACATGACTCACGCCTGCTTCGCTGAACTTCGCTTTAAATGAAAGATTGAATTCCTTTAATAAAAATCCATAATCTCATGTGACAATGAGCATATCCATATGCAATATATAACGTGTATCTATTGTAAAGATGAATACATCTCACTGGAATTTCACTTTCTGCCAGTTTCTCTCATTTTTTTAACACATAATCTAAAAGATGCTGTCTCGATAACTGTAATAGCCTTTGCATTTTCAGTGTTCTCAAACCATATTATTACAGTACTGTGATGTTCACTGCAGCACAAATTACCAGCATTCAGTTTCTCAAACTATTCCTAATAAAAATGTGAATTATAACAAAGAAACTGTACCCGATGGTCACCGATACACCATTTGAAAGGGAAAAAAATAATAATTCAAACGAACTGTAAATATTGCTTCTTATATCACGAGAGTGAGACAATTTGCACATGCAATAACATTACATAGACTCAAAAGAAGACTAAAATAATCAAATCCCTGTTTAGAAGACACCGTCCACAGCAACTTGGGCACAGTTTGCCTGTTCTTAATAGATATACACATAAACTGATACAATGCATTCAGTCGGACATAGTTAGAGACGGAAAGAGCCAACGATATAAGATATTACTGTGAGGCGCTTGCGTGACTCGATTAGTGTTCTCGATTCCTCTTTTTCCTACAGTCAACAATACGTCGTTGATTTGATCGTTTATGCGAATGTTAACGTTTAACGTTTTTGCTATTAATTCACTAAAATTATCTTGTAAAAGCGTTACGATAAGTATTAAGTGTAGCATTCAGCTGAAATAAACAGTACACGTTGTTACTCAAAGCTGATAAACAAATTCAGAATTAGCAGTAGTAGGCTTGGGGCATGCTTCTCCTTCTATTGGCTCGCTAAATGTACATCTCGGCGAGATATATCTCCGATAGATGGTCATGCATTCCAAAACATCTTATTCATGTGTACAGCATTTGGCATGCATACGATCGACTACAGAATAGTAAATCGCGGTAAATTTGTTCATGCCACACCTATTTAAAAATGTAGGCGAAACGTGCCTTATCTGCAGTCTAACAAAAAAGTGTTAATACTTTTCCCCAAGATTTCGCATGAAACATACTTGAGCTAAAATGAGGGAATACAACGAATTATTTATCAAAATGAACAATATTACAATCTACATGTAAGATGATAGTATCTAGATTAAAAGGATGTATCTCACGTGTCACTATTGTATTCATAAAAGACAACCATATTCAGTTAAACTCTGAAAATGCTGCCTTACTCGTCCCTCAAGTGATGAGAATAATGAAATTCTACACTTGTTTGCACCGCAGGAAGGTTAGGGGCAGCTTCCAAAGACCCTCCAGTCGCACGACGTGTCGGATGGCTGTGCGCAGCCCAGGGTGGCCGCAGATGACAATGCAGGCGACAGCCCGAGTGGCACTGAGATTAAGGGCAGCTCCTGCCAAAGGCAAACCAGACAGCCGGAGACCACCGAACCGGCGGCTCTCTTACCTGTCCGGTTAGCTCCGACGTCGCTCTGATTTTCAGTCGCTAAAATAGTCCTCGGTATATCAAACATGGAATTGGTTACCGCTGACATATCGGATCTCTGACTAGCCGTCGCTTCCGACTAGCAGCGCAGCTCAGCGCTCGGCCGCGGGAGGTCTGGCTGTTGGAGGAGATGTGCTGGATGTTGCTGCGTCCCTTAAAGCCTCTTTCGGGTCGCACTCCGCCGTATTAGCGATGCAGACGGGGCAGGCTGTCCCAGACGATCCTCCCCTGTCTGTAAGCTCTATACCGTCCCGCAGCGGGTTCGCCTCGTCCCCCCAGCGTCGCTCACACCGCCACGCAGCGCACTTCCCTTCTCTTGCGTCTGTTTGATTGCATTACGCACAATGCCCCACCTCTGACAATACTTATCAATAAAACCATACTCCCAGACCATATGTCTCCCAGACTAACCGCCGTACTCTACAGATATCTACGATTCTAATATATTGCATTTAGATTATAGTCTAGATAGTGAGACGCTATTATGCTGTTCTTGAATATTTTGGTGAATGTACGATGACTTTTTAAACACAGCGTTACATCCGTTTACTCAGGGTTTCCGTCATCACCCGATTATTATAACTTCAGTGTACTACTAAAGTGTTCTTTCGACGGCAGGTAGTAAGGTTAAATGCCTGAGAAAAAGACCGGGGAATTTCATGCTATATAATCATACCGTTATTATATGTACCGTTATCATTAAAACATAATTGAGAAAAATGCGGTATGCGGAGTACATGTGTCTATATTATGCAAGGGGAACACTGAATGACTCGACTAGATTTGTTCATGATTTGTAGTTTATTAGGTACTGCTAAGTATTTGTGCCCCCTTCAAGTAAAGTGTTAATGAACAGGCCGTTACTTTAACGTAGGTTTCAGACATGGCTACATGCTCTAGACTGTAAGCTTTGTCCATAAGGTTTAAACTGCTTTAAGTCTATTACAGCTGATTGTTTTGATCTATTTTTAGTTTTATTTTTATTCCCATTTGAGATTGCTACGATGAAAAATTGCGTATTGCAAATGAAGTTCTGAAAGGGAAAGATAAGTCTTTCTAGCCAGCTATTTATGGGACTTTTTCAGTCTGATGGGACAATATAAGTACATTTCTCCATACTCTCCAAATGGAAGAGAATCCCTCTTTTGGAAATTAATGGTGATTTATAATCCAACTGTTCAATATTGTACCAAGCTAGAATTTTACATGGAAGCAGACACTGTGTGTGACCATGACTGATACTCCAGTAAAATTATTGGTGGAGTGTGAATCTAAATACTGTACCTACAATCTAAAAAGATCCTTTATCTATCGTTTGTAGACCATAAAAAAGAAAAAAAGCACTGAAGGTCATTTTCTACAAGAAGTTAGTCTTGTGGCCTATTTAATACACCTTGGAATCTATTGACGACACTCTAATGACTTTTTAAGCATGTTAATTAGATTATTTGTCATCTGTTTTGTTAAAAAGGTGACCTTAGCTAAATTTAAAAACAAACCCAGCTGAGTTTATGGGCTTTCACTAGACATTGTGTGTGGTTTAGCTCATAATGACCAGAGCTTCTCAGAACAATTTGTCTGGTTCTAGGTCAAAGTTAATGAATGCCACAGTTAGCCAGTAATGGCATTTTCTCGAGCTGTGGAGTCTTGCAGTAAAATGTTATAAGTTCTAACAAGACGGTCAGTGAATAGAGACCATGCTAGGCATTTATGTTGCTAACCCTGGCCCTGAATGACCAACACATTTGATGATGCCTAATTCCCGATTGAAGCAGAAAGGGATTTTGTTAAAATTTCAAATGAAACCCACTGAGCCTTTTGAAACTAACAAGCTGCATGGCTTCTATTACAGGTCAGATTTCTTTCACCTAAAATACACAGCATAGGTGTTGCTTTGAATGGTGCTGATCGATTTGTCACATTGCTGTCATCGTGGTGCAGTGTGGTTTTGCTGAATGGGATGCATACACGCACATGAGGCCAGCACTCACTGATTCTTGTTATGTTTAAAGAGAGCATAGGCATAGATTTGGATTGGGAAGTGATTATCTCAGCTGACATGACTATGAAATACCACATGTCAAATGACAATGTGGTGCTTACATTGTATTATGAGATTAGGAGAATCGTTAATAGTGATATAGCGTTAAACACCAAAACAAAGCTGGTATTGCGTAGCGGAAAACTGGTGAAAGGATGGGGGAATGTAACAAAAACAATCCATTCAACCACCTTCCAGCAACTAATACAAGTTTCTGGGGAACATTAAACATGCATCTCCAAAATGCCAGATGTGTGTGTATTGCATATCTGCATGCATAGGAGTATGTGTCATCAATGTTGGGAGATTAACTTTTCCATATTGATTATTCACAGCAATTAGTCACATCAGTTGAGCGCAAGATACACTGTAGTTAATAGAGGACAAGATAATTGATAGAGCTGGCAAACCAGCATCTCCAAAAGACAAACTGCACTTGTCTGACCAAGGAAAGCACTGGAGTCCCATAACAAAACTACACTGCAGTAGAGATTTTCATGTGATGGTTGCGTCATATGATTCGATCAGCATTGTAATGCTTGATGGGGGACAAAGGGAGGCCTTTGCTCGTCTGTTGCTGTGCATTGTCAATGTCTATTTGATCAGTGCGCTGTCTAATCGGAATGCGAGATTCAGTCTAACCCCAAGGCAGCGGTGTGCAAACGGTGTTCTCAGCTAAGTAAAAGAATAATACAGTGAAGTAGAGCTGTGGATTTTACCGTGGATTCAGGGTGTTCAGAGATCATCTGACTGGCACAAATGTAGCTTTAGTTCAATAAATGTGATTTTTAAATACACTGTCAGAAAAAAAATACCAGTTTGTACCTTTGAGGGTATAATTACTTGTCACTGGGGCTGTGTACTCAATGGTTAGGGTTAGACATTGTGTGTGGTTTAGCTCATAATGACCAGAGCTTCTCAGAACAATTTGTTTGGTTCTAGGTCTAAGTTAAGTTAATGAATGCCACAGTTGGCCAGTTGAACCCTAGCTGTAGGTAAATGTACCTTTTAAGGTACAGAAATGGAAATGTTGTTTGTACCTTGGGGAACAAAACTGTACCACGGCTGCACCCTTTTTCTGACAGTGTAGACGGCAGCATCCAAAACACATCTGGTAAGTGATTCAGATGAAAGGGTCTTTTGCCACTTCAAGGAGAGTATTCTGTTATTCAGCTGAGAAACAGCATATTTTTTCCTCTCCTCCCGAGTCCCAAAAGATTACTTTTTAATAGCACACTTGAATTAGCTTGGTAGCAAATGGGATAATTGGGCCTTTAAAAATATGAATGATTTTGGTACACAGCCTTCTGGATGACTTTATAAATTAAGCTGGCGTGCTGCCGAACATGAGCCATGCCTTTATTATGTAGGTCAGACAGGACTCAGAACCTCAAATCATTTAAAGCAACAAAGAGTGCATGCATTTCATTGCAGTGACATGGCAGTATGGTCAAAGCCATACATCCATCCATGCATCCATCCTCCACATCGCTTATCTGGTATGTTGTGTGTGCCTGGTGCCGGACGCCCAGGGCATTAGGCAGGGGAGGATGGCCAAATGAAGATTATACATGTAGTGGTACACAGGCACCATCAACAACAGCTGCCCCACATGCCAAAAACATTGAACATTGCTACCATTTTGATGGCTGAGGTTGGTGATTCTAAGACCCAAAAAAACACATAGAACCACAAACTAAAAATAAGTGAGAGAGCATTCTGGTTATAAAAAGACAAACCTGGATTTTACCCCAGGTTCCAGTGAACTGTGCAGGCTTTCAGCTGCTGGACTCGTCCTTGAAACATCAGGACCCGCAAATCCTTGGTGGGAAACTCAACGGAGTGGCGAGCAGGTCAGGCTGTGCGATGACTGAAACCCGCTGCTGTGTTAATCTGCCCACTACACAGCGAGATGGCAGGGGACACCGTTATCGGCGATATGAGGAGGAGGACGGAGCATGGATGTCAGAAGGAGGATGAGGGCGACATGCACATTGCACAAGAAAGCCATCAGAATGCCGTGCGGCCAAGCTGAGGCTTTAAAGGCTCTGCAATGCAAGAGCAGCCACATAACTTTCAGTAGAGGAAGCCCTCGGTGTAAATAGGTCACTTTCTAAAAGCCAGCCACCCCCATGCAAGGCAAAGACCATATGAAATAATAGCTAAAGGATTTATTTCAGCCAATGATTACTATGACAGATTGTCTAGAAATTCTGAAGCAACTCCTAAAGATATCGGTGACGATTTTGTCTCTCAGCAGGACAATGACACTGAGCATGCCTCCAAAGATATAACAAGATGGCGTAGAGACCAGAAAGTGAAAGTATCGTAGTGCAACCCACCAGAGACTGGGCTGGGGGGCAGGTCTGCTCATTCAGACGTGTGGGTCCCCTCAAACCTCCCAGCCCAGTGCACAGCGTTTGCCGTCTTTACCGCCGCCACCCCTCACCCAGGCTGAAATCTGCTCACAAGAGGCAGTGTGGCCGCTCTCTATAGGCAACATAGGCAGTGGCCTAGGGCCCCTCGTAGCTGAAGGGGCCTGCTGTCATAAAATTTTCTATAAACATTTTTTATCATCGCATCCCCACACTGAGGAAACGTGAACACAATTAAAAGAAATGTAGACAATGTCAGAAAGTACAAACCAACAAACAACACAGAGCTAGACAGTCAGATTCAATCATCACCTGTCGCCCGATGAGCGCTCCTCTATTCAGCGCGGGCGCATCTGACGTTCAGTCATCACAGAAATACTGATCCGTGAACATATCCAAAGATAGAGATGACATGGCTTCAAAACGCCATGCACCTGGCGCAGAAACGGAACCACCACTGAGACTGTCTCAGTTACAGAGTACTCAACTACTTGGTTAAAACAAAATCCTGGTCTGGATTTTTACTTTTTACTCTTACTTTGCCCACCTCTACTCTCACGCATCTGATGTGACACTCATGCTTTCAGACTCTCACGCAAAATTTGCCACATCAAAAGCATTGGGGCAGTTTGCAAACCCTACAGATTATTTACAAGGTAACAAAACGGTTACATACATGTAAATGCGTGTGCAGACTTGTCTGGAATTGTAAGTCTCACCCAAGGCCGCTGACCAAAGTTTGCAACTCTGAGATAAATACCTGCATGACTTTTGTAATAAGAATGCACAGATACAATAGATGTTTGTCATTTTTAGAAGGAATTCAGGTGAAAACAAGATAGGGGGGTAAGGGAGGGGGGTCATTGCCTATCCTGCCTAGGCCCTGCCAACCTACCAGCGGGCACTGACCCAGGGACACCACGGATTTCTGACACAATTCGCACACTGCTGTATAACCAACCCAAATGCCAACCCCAGGAAGGGGTCCTAGTAACGCCACAGGTGCCCCCGAACTAAAGTCAAACCCTGGACCTGACTATCAGTTTTGTGCAGGGTCGCCACTGGCCATCACAAAGCCCCGGCCACGGCCGACCTGCAGACCACAAGTTAAGTAACAAACAGACTGATACATTTTACAATATTTACAATGTTCCTCGAATGTCTTCTGCTGTTTTAATCAGTTGTTTGATTAAAAATTTAATCGAAAAAAAAAAAATTGTAATTGAAAAAATATACACCCGCTAGGCCCCTAAGAAATTCGGAGCGGAATGAAAAGGCATTAGAGCAGCAGAAGCCGTTTAATAAGATTATTCACAGAGGAGTCACGGTGACTGCCAGGCGCTTACCTCCGAGGGGCCATGGGCAGAGTGGCGCCCTGCGCCGGCAATGAGCATCGCTGTACCGAGCCGCTTATGAACGTTTCCTTTTCACTCCCGATCCTGTGGATAGGGACAGGTCTCGGCCCAAACGCAAATCCCGTGTGAGCGCCGGGGGGCTTATCGAGTAGGTGTAAAAGGTCACGTCTCCGTATATCTAATCCGTCTCCAGAACGCCAGAGAAGAACCACAGGGAGAGTCTTTGTGTTAAAAAAAAAGCCATTACATTTCCCCAAACACGGCAGCCAAGGGAATCTAGGCGTATAAAACAAAAAAAATAAACTGAAGAGTGATACAATAAATACACTGGAATACCAATTAGCTACAAGTTTTTAACAGTGACGCATTAACTGAAGGCGAAGTCATCGCTTTACTTCTGATATATTACATTTAACTGTACATTCGTCAGTCTTGTTTATTAAGACATACAATTCTTACCACTGTACATATTTAAATACGCAAGAACAGCTAAATACAGCCATGAGTTCTGGAGAAATATATCACTTAACAAGTAACGAAGTATTTTTCTTACGGGAAAATGCATAAAATAACTCTAGGAAACATACGGTGCCACCGCTCAAGTGAAAATACGAACATTTCTGTTTATTAAAACTGATTAAAAAAAAAGGCTGCATAGTGTTCATGGTCATTGTGCACACTTTAAACAAAATCGTAAAAGTCACGGTCATGAATTTCCACAAAGATAACCTCAATTTTATACATATCTATGAATTCTATCAAAATACTAAAAAAGTCTTGTATTTTGTTTGGTTACTTTTGGTTAAGGTTATGGCTGAGTAGGTTTTATGGTAATCAAAGTTGGCATTAGGCTTATGCCCATAGAAATAAACAGAGTGTCCCCATAAAGGTATGACCATGGAATGTGTGCATGCTGTGTGTGTGTGTGTGTGTGCATATTCTTAAGTGACTGAAAGTGAGCTGAAAGGTTGTTCAGTGGGGTGAATACCTCGGCATTAGATGGATTGATTGATGGAATGTTAATTAACACAGCTAGCATACAAAGACTAGAATTCTGCTATAAATGACTCTTATTAGTGGTGCCTTCTGCTTTCAGACTCCCTGCCCTTCCCAGCCTTGGCCAGGGAGATAAGGAGTGCTGCCTTCCTTCCCCGTCTGGGCTAGCTCCCTCCCCATCCTTGGCTTGTGAGACAGGGGGAACCATTTTGTTTTAAATTAGGCCCAGGTGCACCATGTGCATAATGTTCTGTCTACAAAGTCTTAGACAATAGTATCTGTGAATTATGCTGTAATCCGAGCCCACCTCAAGTCCCTATAACTGCCCTGAGCATCTGTATATCTGTGCTCACCGCCTTGACACCTGTTGGTTGCGTGTGTGCCCTGCTCGAGCAATAAAGGGGAAATTGCATGCAGCGCTGAAATACTGCAGTTTCTCAGTCCAAGCAGAAAATGAAATATTCTCTTCACACAATAACTAAGTCTCTGGCTGAAATTGCTACAACAACTGTGTTCAGTGCTGAGGAAGATACTGTAAAGATCTGGTCGATAACTGTGATGTGAGTAAACATGTTTGCTCCTCCTGGTACTGAGGGAAGATGCACAGGGGAGAGACAAGGTGGCCGTCTAAAGCACAGAATATTATAAGACAGCCATTTTCTTAGTTTTGAGGCAGTTTCTGGGGAAGTACTTCATTTTTTATTTTTAAAAAAGTATTTTATGAAATTACATTCTGTCTGTAGTCATAAGTAGTTTGGGGGGAGCAGGTCTGTGGTACTTAAGCCCAATGCTAATGAAAACAGATTTGTACCTGTGTCGTGTAAATGGTAAGGAATTAGTAAACATGACAACTAACCAATGCACATACTAGCATTAAGCAAGGGTATCTGGTAATAAACAAAGTGTTTTCTCTTCAGCTGTGAACTTGCTGCTAAGGTATGTGTCACCTTCAGAGAGAGTCTAGAGATTATGTCCCGGTTGGTCCTGGTTCTGAGGAGGAAGCAGAGAGATTTGAGCCTCCAGAGATTATTCTGTCATGCCAAACAATCTTCTGATCTCGCAAGCGCCAACAGGGGTCACCGTCTCAGGGACATCTGCACAGCGCAGACACTCATCAAAGGTAATTAACCTCAGCAGAAGGGCAGCCACAGACTTCTGTCAAGGATCCCATCAAGGAAAGCATCACTGCATATGCACTGCATGACGGGTCTTTCTTCCCATTCGGTGCCAGACAGCAAGACAGACAGAAAGACAAATAAAAGCTCTCAACTTGGATCAAAACAATCCTTGTGATCTGTGGCTAGATATGGAAAAGTGATGGATTTTTTTTTTGCTCATTCCCTCTGGATCAAACTGCATTTCACACCAATTTGTCTGGATGCAAACATACTATTATATATATAAAAAATATTATGTGCAGCGGTGGGTAAGCCAGGTCCTAAGAGTCTCAGTCACAAAGTGCTCAACTAGTTGGTTGAAACTAAATCCTGGTCTGAATTTTTACTCTTTGGACCTGAATTACCCACCTCTGATTACATGTGACAGAATCATCCCATCCAAGATGTACCCCAGTCTTGTGCCCTGCGTTTCCTAGGATAGGCTTCAGCCCCCCGCAAACCTGTTGAGGACGAGCGGTTACAAAATGGATAGATGGACATGGGACCCAACACATTTAAGGACCAGAATAGCAGCTCTGTAATTAGCACTGTTGCTTTACACCTTCAGGGTTGGGGGTTTAAATCTTGTGTGTGTGGTTCACAGGCCCTCCCAGTGTCCCAATGAGCTTCTCCATGCACAGTTAGACTAGTGATTTTTATCTTGGAACGGAAATTGAATTCAGAGAAATTATCAGCGTTTGGTTTACTGTAGCTGATGTACAGCGAGTGTTTCCCTGACATATCAGTTCTCACCCACACAGCAGGTGAAGAGACCAGAGCTGTAAATTTCACGTCCAGAAAGTTAAAATTTTGTTTCAACCAACTAGTTGAACACTCTGTAACTGTGACTCTTTATACTCAACTGGTTGGTTGAAACAAAATCTTTGTCTGGATTTATCTCCAGTCATTGGGATTTCTTCCAAGTCGAAGACATACAGAGAACAAAGGAAAGACCAAAGTTTAAAGGGCTTTTTCTGAATGAATTACTCATTGCTATAGTGCTGGTTAATATGAACAACATATTAAAAACAGCAGATCTGCACGCTACTAAGAATGAATGCATCCAGGTTACAAATTAATTACCATCAATGTCATGCAGGTTACTTCCCATAGACCAAATGCGTGCAGTTTAGTTGCGTTGCTGTCTTTAAATTGCCTGTAGTGCCCAACCATGTGAGTGTGTGCACCCCACCCATAACCCTTAGCAGGATTAGTGGTTGGAAGATGGATGAAAAATTTATTGTAAAGACAGATATGCATGAAAATACCACGGGCACCTGCTTACACAGCCAAAAGTGTCTAATTTACAAGGAGGATACAGTTGTTTGTTACCATGACCCTGTATTGAAAAAGTGCTTGTAGAATGGATGGATGTAGCTGATTGCTGTGTTTATAAAACCCCATGTGTCATATATTTCTGCTTTGTTACTGCTGTTGTCTGCAGAACACTGGTCTCGTGTTATATGTGCAGTCACCCTGGAGACTTCTCTCATATTTAATAATACAGTATTAATGTCAAATGCACAGGATGAAAAAAGGCTTCATTTGCTGCCAGTGATTTGGAGGTGAAAGGTTTCTTAGTTATTTTGACCAGGTAAATGACGTTAGATGATCTTTGTAACAGATTCTCTGCCTGAGGAGAATCCTGCCCTTGCTTAGTGCTTCACAGTATTCGCAAATTTTAGCGACTTAAAATACGAAATCAATACTGGCAATTTATAGCTCATTTGTCATGTTTTGGCGAATGTGTAACGATATCTTACTGTGCATCTCGCAGCGATGCTACAGATAGGGGGAAGCTGTAGCTTGATAAAGAGGTACCATTGAACTGAAACAGTTTCACAACTACTGTCTCACACCTGGGAAAGTTTCAGTTCCATGAAACATAGCATATGCACAACACAGTCCTCAGTAAGTTCTTATTCTGATACACTTAGTTGCTGGCCATGTCGAGTTCTCTGCCATGTTTCACATCAGCCACCCATGTAGTAATGTGAATATCACTGTGCCTTACACAGATTAGCCTTATTTTACCTGCTTTACACTATGTCTCTGCCCAGGAAAACGGCACTAGGGACTGGATCCATGCCACCAGTGTCTTTGAGCTCTATAAATCTTGAGAGCCTTTCTGTCCTCAATTTATATGTTTCTTTTTTTGGGTTAAAGCAGGGAAAAGATATAAAATGTAAGTGGCCAATAAAGCTATCAGACATTTTTCCAGAGGAAAGATATGCAGTGATCTAGAAGAAGAATGTAGTTTAATGAAACTATCACATTCAGTATCACATCCTGATAAGTATAACACTGATTTGAGTGGCTCTACCAGTATTCAAGTGTCCATACGTTCCAGGAATTGAACAACATAGCATCGCCTTTCACACAGAGCCTGCATTAGTCAAAGTGACCCGTCAAGCAGAATGTGCATCACTCTTGTGTGCTAATCTGCCAGAATCATCGAAAAGAAAACCTGATATACAGACATATAAGAATCAGTCAGACAATCTGTTACCCAAACATGCTATATTACAGAAATATGCTTCCAGTCACATAGAGATATGGCATTACATTGCTGTATCTGCTAAGCAGGCATATGAGAGGAATACTTTATCTATCACAAAGTCATGTGATAAATCATAAAAGGCTCATTTGTGGTTAAATGAATGAAACAGAAAAACCTGTTAAAGAATCAAAACATTTAGTGCTGGGACAAAAACACACAGATATGAGGGAACTGAAGTCTGCTGCTAGAGAAACGAAGTAAGAAGTGAAAGTCCCAATGTGAGGTAATTTACCTGCTAATCAGACTGAACATGCAAGCTGAGGTTGGGTTCTTATGAAAATTACCCCCAGAAAGCAGCAGCCCCGCTTCAGAGCAATTCACATTTACTATGCAGTTACCCCAAGAAGGTGGGAGGCAGTCTATCAATTATATCGGCTGCACTAGTCAACAGGTACATGCTTCCTATGAAATAAAAACACTGTCAAAGCATAACTGATGTTCTATTCTGATCATCTTTGATCAGCTATCTTGGTCTGAGTTTCACTGACACCTAATACATTTTACTATTTATTACATTTTTTTGTTAACTTGCCACCTAAATTCATCATCAAAATGAAATGTACATTAAACTGGCTGAGTACATTCACAGAGAACAAAAAATTGCAAACATCAAATTGATATTTTACGTTACATTCTAAAGATGAATGCTGCTAGGCAACAGCAGAGTTTTTGACAGCATCTTCCTCACTGTCACTCCATGAGAAGGGTGCAGGTGGTACAAAGATCTTATAGTCATCTAACAACAATTAACCTGCTTAAAAGAACCAATGATTTAGCCTTTTAACTGGTGGGAATTTAAAACCATGATTTCGGAGTACATAAAGCCTTCTATTTTGTGAATTTAACATAAAATACTGAATTATTAAAGATGAGAGGAATCTTCCGAGAGACTAGGGGTGTTCTGTACAGCTCAGCAATGATAAGACAAAGGTATATGGTACGTGGGTATTTAACTACATTCAGCTACATCCATCTATCCATAAGAACATAAAAAGGTCACAAAGAGAGGAGGCCATTCAGCCCATCGAACTCACTTGGAGGGAATTAAACTAATGCACATCCATCCATCCATCCATCAATCTTCCATGTAATTTCTGAGATGGGCTCCACTGTGACTTGCATTGTACAAGCAAATGGCTGGATGGAATTTATAAAATAAAAATATGTTGTGTTTAGTATAAAATGTTTATAATACTTGAATTTGTCATTAATGATAATACAAAGGCAAAGTACAAAAAATTGAACTATTGAAGGACTATAATAATATTATGTTAGTAACAAGTTAGTAACATGTTAGTAATATTATGTTAGTAACAAGTTAGTAACATGTTAGTAATATTATGTTAGTAACAAGATGAAGTTTGAGACACTACAGCGGGATAATCAACTCAAGTAAATGAATGTAGCAGTCGGATTGAACAGCACACGGACTCACTCAGAGTCACTGTAAATACAATGCCTGAAACTTGCTAGATAATTTACAGCTTTGATAATCTATGGCGCTGACACCCCCAGCCCCTCCCTGATTGATATTTGGTTGTCATGGTGATCCAACTGCCATTGTAAAACTGCTTCCACAATGAGAAGCATAACAGTGTTTTAAAGGAGCAGCATTCAACAGTCCCTTCTATTCCCTTTTTCAAAGTAAATCTATATTTTAATATATATTTATTCAATATTCCCTGCATATGGCTGACAAGTCAGAATTTTGTAGCTTTATACAAACTATATGCTATAAAAACAAAGCAAATCAAATCATACATAGATTTACAATGAACATTGATTCGTATGGTAAAGTACATACTCATTCTACTGAACTGCATACAATCTAGCACAAACAGAACAAATTACACTACCATTATTCTGAAACGTATATATATAACATACCCTAAAAGACACCTCATACACAGCCTCATAAATCTTGCACTATTTGTTTTGTCTGCTATATTTTCATTTCAGTTCCAAAACCAATGATGTTTCTTTTATTAGAAGTATGCTGAAGTACCAGCAAACAAACTGCGGATCATGATGATCCTGTTTGCTGGCAGGGTCTTGCCCAGCACCTGTGTCTGTGTGGACTCTGCATCCTACGCCTGTCAGCATGGGTTCACACCCATAGTCAGAAGACATGCTGTTAGTTGAATTGAGGTTTTTAAACTGCAGATCGTCCAGGGTGCCGCCCTGCCTGTGTTCTAAGCTGCCCAGAACAAGCTCCAGATACTGCACCGGCCCAGTGCTGAATACGTTATTGGAAGATGAATGAATGGGTTGCTATATTTGCTGTGTGGGGCAAGCAAGCATAATGTGGCGATACAGCGAATACCAACATGTGGCGTTTTCAGGGCAGAGGGAGTCACACTGGAGGTCATGCTCTATATATGCGTAAAACAGAGCAAGCAACTTGAGAGCTGTGTGATCTGATCTGCTAAGTCTCTGTGCCCATGATTGGAAGGTTGCCGATTCAAGCCCAGCCTTGGCATGTCTGTGGGCCCTTTTGCAAGGCCCCTAACCCCCGGGTCCTATGGGTGGCTGCTCTTTCCTGCCAAGCTTGCTCTCAGCTACAGAGGGTAAGACAGGGTAGGCCAGGGGTCACCAACCCTATGCCCGCGGGCACCCGGTCGCCCGTTGGCCTCATCTCAGTCGCCCGCGGACTTGTTCT
>JAODKL010000107.1:12673059-12707420 GCA_026780765.1 Petrocephalus schoutedeni
TACCACTAACATACCATACACCACCGGGCCATACCACTAACATACCATACACCACCGGGCCATACCACTAACATACCATACACCACCGGGCCATACCACTAACATACCGTACACCACCGGGCCATACCACTAACATACCGTACACCACCGGGCCATATCACAAACATACTATACACCACTGCCCGATACCACTAACATACCGTACACCACTGCCCGATACCACTAACATACCGTACACCACTGCCCGATACCACTAACATACCGTACACCAGCGGGCCATACCACTAACATACCGTACACCACCGGGCCATACCACTAACATACCGTACACCACCGGGCCATACCACTAACATACCCTACACCACCGGGCCATACCACTAACATACCGTAGACCACCAGGCCATACCACTAACACACTTTACACCACCAAAGAATGCCACTAACACAGCTTACACTACTGGGCCGAATCAGTAACGTATCATACACCATCAAACAATGACACTAACGTACGTACACCACCTAGCCATATCAGTAACCGACCGCACACTGAATCCCACTCCGGGTGAAGTTTGCACATTAACCCTATACTGGTAACTGCGGTCACTTGTTGCCCATAGTAATGAATGTAGTTGCTTTTGTGTAGCCCAGGAATCCCTTTCAGGGTGTTTCCCTGCCCTGTGCTGCCTAGGATAGACTCCAGGCCCGCTCCTCCAGCCCTGTACCAAGTCATTGTTCAGAGGGGTTGGGGATTACTGAGAAGGCCCAGGCAGTTCATACATCTCTGTGCCTAGTGCTTTGCAAAAACACACCAGCTTTTGTGAAGTCATGTAATGGGTACCGAATTGCTCTCCTTTTCTAATGGATGCTGAGAGTAACTCACTGAGTTATCTATTTATCTGTACTGTCTGTAAGAAGCCATATTTGGTTTCCATATCAAAGCATCAATAATGCACAGCTAATATGGTTCATTCTTCAGCACCCATGCACATTTAGTATGAAACGTGGATTATGTCAGAAATAAATATAAATGGATTTGTTGAATTCTGCACTCTTGGGGTGGAGGTGACAAACTGGAATTGTTTGGCTCTCCATAGATTGGCACTCAGAATAACTCAGTGACAGCAGAGTGTCTTCAGGGGCCCCAAAAGCCAGCATTAAATACCCCCTCACTGTGTGGTCTGTGGACCTAGATTCTCACCTCCACTAGGACCTTCTTCTTCTGATCTCCGGCAGCCCCTGGGCCCTCAGGCCCCTGGCCAACCACCATCCCTTTGTAACACTCCCGGCACACTCGGCTGGTCTTGTTCTCGGAAACCTTATTCTCTGAGCATTTTCCACAGATGGCCTGTCAAGAGGAGTAGACCCCATAATGTGTTACCCACATAGTGCTGCCACTCACAGGGAAGCCACGCTCCCCAAAGCAGGCATCCCACCAAATCGTACTCAGGATTTCAGACAGAAGGTCACGAGGATTCCCACTGCATGCAGTGGCCCTCTTACCGCGCCACAGGCCTTGCAGTGGTGTCTGCGCTTGGTGATGGAGTGAAAGCTCTCATTGCAGCCTTTACACGTCTGCTTCTCCTTCTCCTTCTTCCTGGAGCTTTTCTGGAAGGGAATGGGGAGTTCATGACATGTGTCCAGTGGCAAGATCTCTAAGGCACAGTACCAGTGGTACCGGATGGTAAAAGGCGGCCATTCACATATAGGGTACTGCTGTTTGGCGATCTTATAATGTATGTCTTATTGTTGGATGCCACACAGGCATCCAAGGTCTCTGGACTGCAATTAGTATTTTTGTGTTTTGTTGTAGCAGAGCAATGGAGAAGAGCCAGCCAAAGGCAATGAAATCAACCCTGTTACAAGGTGGCGAGGTGCAGAACATTGCTCCTTCACTAGTTTGACATCAAATAAAATGGAAAAGGACACCTGTTCCACTGTGACATATTTAGCACCATTAATGGGAGGAATTGTCAAATTCAAGGTAACTGAGTGGAAAGGAGGTGTCTGCCTGTAACTAAGACAAATGTGTGTGTGACGGGCTTTGCACTGACAGAACTTCAGCGGCAGGAGCACATTTAGATGGATATCTGACTTGCAGAGCAGAACTGATGCTGCCTGGTGCTGGCCAAGCATTAAGACTAATAAGAGCTGTACTCTGCAGAAGTAGGGATGGGCTTGGGGGTATTAATATTGTTTTAATGCTCCCTAGGCTCTGGGGAACAGTAACAGGGTATTAATAGTAATAAATTAAGCATTCATATGATTCTGATAATCCTTCAATAAGGCTTATTTTTCTAGCAAACACTACATGTCAGTAAAGTTGTTCTAGAGGATGGCTCCTTTTTGAATGGGGCCATGTATAAAGCACAGACAAATAAGCAATGCACCCTGCTTCCTGTATTGTGATACTACACAACATGTCTGTCAAGGGCTAACATTTCCATTCTCTCAGAGAACACTTCATTTTTAGAGCTTCATCAGAGAATAAACACTCACTCTTTCCTGGAGACCTCCACCATCTGAGTCTACTGATGTGTTACTCCAAGGGCCCTGAAGAAAAAGTCAGAGTGATGGTCAAAGTTGCTTGAAGTACCAGGTTTATATTTTGAAATGACCATGATACTTAAAGGTCCATCCACCCATATTCCATAAACCCCTAAAGTGCATGTCTTTGAAGGAGCAGTGTTTTACAAGGCTAAGTGATCGATATGGGCAGGTTTTATCTTATTGTTGTCCCAGAGGGAACAGTGTGCTTTCGTAATGTATTAGCAGTTTAACTTACACAGTAGAACAAAAAATGAACAACTATTTATCTGGACACCAGGTGGCAGTAGTGCTCCAGACAGAAGTCAAGCACTGCATTTGGTCCCAGGTTCCCAGTTTGGTTTATTTAAAGTATATCACAACAGATTTTGATAAGTAGTTTACATTTATGTAGCTTTTAGCATTCCATATCTGGTTATAATTATTTAAAAAAACTTTATTTGTAATAACTTAAGATTATTTTCAGCACAACATTGTACTTGTCATCTGGTTGTTTTCATATATTGGAACTAAACTCACCCTATTTCTCATTTAATCCAGTGGGCAATGTCAGATAAAGGGCCGGATCAGGACCCGAATACTTATGGAAATTTTTCTTCAGATTGTCTTCAGATTACAGACAATGTTTAGGACACCGGCCAGTGAACTAGCATTTAGCGTCCAGCAAATATGCTATGAACACACAACATGAATGGGCTCTGATTAGCCGACCACCCCAGAGAGCAGGGTGCTGACACTTACAGGAGACTCAGGCACGTGGTCATCATCGCGGGAAAAGGAGCTGCTGATGGCTTTGTTGAAGGTCTCACTGTTCTGTTTGTGCTTCTCAATGGTGGCCAAGATCACCTGAAAGACAGAGACAGACTTGTCAGTGGGTATATTTAGTGCTCAGCTGTTGACAGCGAAATGTCTGTAGTGCAATGTGTGAATTATTAACACTTTTATTATTAGCCGTGATAACACAGAAACAACGTGAAGCATAAGCGTGATTCCTGTCTTAAAGTACCTTGCTGTGGTACATCTAGTTATCAGCAGCACATGGGTAACTGCTGTCTGGCCCCCAGCCACCCCCAGTGCTGCTGTAAGGGCCTGATGGAACATGCCTGAGAACCAACGGGACCTCAACAGACCAACTGGTGCGTGTGAAGTGGGGAGGCCAGGCTACAGGCCAGGCCAGGCCCCTTCTCACACCCTAACGGGCACACAAAGGGGGGCACTGAAGTACAGCTGGCCGGCAAGATGGTCCTGTTCATCTCTGGGATAACCACGGGAGCCTGATGGGGGCGCTGTAGTGGCAGAGGCACTGGGCCACCCACTACAGTCTGTGCTCTTCAGCTTCCTTGACAGGTCTGGTTACCTCCATCCTTCTCATACCCTTAATTACGGCTCCCTCTGACCAAATAGTAGCAGAAGGGGGCAGTGGTTGTCAGTTCCAGCCTTGAGGAGGGAAGGGGCTGTATTTATAATACTTGTGGACTTGGTGTTTAACCATAACAGGTTAAGCCTTCGTGGATAAAATCACCAGTTAATCAAACATTTTATTTTTGGGGGGGCAGGCAGGTAGCGTAATCGTTAGGGATGCAACCGTGTAATCGAAAGATTGTCGGTTTGAGTCCCCGACCCACAAGTACCACGGAGGTACCCTGAGCAAGGTACCACGGAGGTACCCTGAGCAAGGTACCGTCCCCAAGCACTGCTCCCCAGACACCGAAGTAGCTGCCCTCTGCTATGTCACATGGGTTAAATGCAGAGGACACATTTCATTGTTGTGTCAACAATGACAATTAATCACCCAAGTAAAATGACAATTCATGACAATTTCTTACCTGAATCCAGTCTTCTTTTTCCTCTTCAGACCTGAGGTGCAAAGAGTGATTAAGAATGAATATGGTTCAATATTATCTGAAACACATTTAAAAAGCAGAACTCCACCCTTTGGAACCTGAACACATTTAACTTGTTTTTTGGGGAACAATTTCCTGCAGGTTCCTGCATACAGAGAGATCTTTAGTACTCCAACTAAGTACTTGCTAATGAGCAGGATTCACAAAGATCTTTGTATTTACAGTGACACTTTATACCGGATTATTTTCCCTCTGACCTTCTCTCTCTCTCTGGGCCAGAGATGGTTTCCCTCCATAAATGTGAGAGACATGCCTTGCCGAATCAGGTCACATGACACATGACCTGCTGACTTTTCCAGTACCCTGAGCTGTTCGCCTCCAAGTCTGAACCCATGACACCCAAAGAACTCTGTGGCTCCGCCCAGCCAGACCCCCACCTGGCTTGTAGCTCCAGAGATCTTTGCTTGCCGATGATGGCGAAGGTGTGAGGCAAGTTGTGCTTCACTTTCTCTTGCACCTAAAATAGGTTTGAGCATAAGTCATTTCTGAAGGGATGGCATTTTTATATCAATTTCATGCAAACTCTAAAAAATAACTACCTTTTATTTATTTATCTGACACTTCTACCCGAAGCTACCTACAGTAGAGGGAAGGGTTACAGACTTACAGTTTGTGTGTACTCCATGGGATTTGAACCCACAACCTTTGCATTATTACCACAATGCTTTCCTTGTTCTACTACAGGAGCACAACATGAATGTGACCTACTCATAGCAGCTGGTCTTAAGCAGACTGACAGTGAAAGGGGTAAACACCAGATGTGACAGGACATGGTCAGCTGAGCGACGGAAGGCCACACCTCCATGCCGGCGATGTCGATCCTCTCCCTCACGCTGAACTTCTGGCCCATCAGCCTGAGCTTTGGCACGCAGTACAGCACCATGTTGTTGAACTGCAAGGCACATGGATCACATGGAGAGACTGGAACCAGGCCTCATCAAACACGTGCACACAGTAACAGACAAGGAAACAGGCAGATGAGCACACATACATTTCCAACCATATCTTAGTGGAGACTGTCCATTCTCTTCCATGGCCATCACCCTAATCACAACAATTACGCCCTTAAACCCTACCCAGCCCTAACCTTAACCATAGGTAACCAAACAAAATACAAGACTTTAGGCAATTTTAGTTTTTCGATTGCAGTCACAGATTTTTATAAAAGTTTCCCCAGAAAGGTGGCCCCCACAACATAAAAATAAGAGAGTTTTATTATAGAGCTGTAAAATATAACATCGCAATGAACTCACAATTATATAGTGCATGCAAAATAATCACCAGGGCTTTAGATGACAGGCGAAACATTTGTCTAGATGCCAGCTTTTCTGTACTATTCAGGCGTTTACTTACACAATTTGGTAAGCAGATTAGCAGTGTCCCTAAAATATTAATGAGATACGTATTGTGACGCCCAAAAGTTAGTAATCTGCATAAATTTATTATGTTTACTTATGTTTATTAAATTCGATTAGCGGAGCACACCACATACTACTGGTTTGGTACATCCTAGTGATAAGCACTGAAGTGGCGGTGGAGAAAGGGACAGCTCAGCAGCCACAATATCATTTAAAAGAGTAGATATTATGGATAAACCTGGCAAGAAAAGGTTTCGGTGGTGTGGCAACACTTTTTGCAAGTCCCACACGTTTATTAAACATGAGGATATGCCGAATTCTTACAAATTACTAAAACTTTAGGTATACTACTAATCCTCTTATCAAATTGTGGGCAAAAGTAAACACCTGTATAGTTTCGAAAAGCTGGCGGCCAGCCAAATGTGTTGCCCATCATCAAAACCCTCTGTGATTATTGTGCATGCGCCATATAATCAGAAGTACATCACAATGTGATATCCTGTAGCCCTAGTTTAGTCCCCACAATGTAATATATACATCACACACACACACACTGGGGAAGGAAAGCCTGTCTGGCTAGATGCAGAGGAAGTAGCCCATTGCACAGTGACAGCTCTCACTAAAGTGACAAGTCGGCTTTAAAAACACTGCACCTCGCGTATCAGGCCACAGCAAAAAACGGACAGAGAAAGTGACAGCACTCACCAAGTAGAGATAGCGGTCCTGAGCAGTGCCGTTCTTGGCCGACATCTTTTTGATGTGCCCCTCTTTGATAAGCTCATTGGCTGGGTTCACAATGTCCTCCTCTCCGCCCAGCCGCTCATACACCTTCAACAACTTGTTCATCTTTTCCTGAACAAATGGAAGACAAGGCCTCCTAATAACATGTGGATGGATATTTTACGGAGACAAAGTCTCTGCAACATTTTAAAAAGTATTGCTGCTGTCTTTTTTCAGCAGTTCAGTGCTGAGAGAGTCATCATTCCTTAGATCTTACAAGGGAACAAAATTTGTACTTGTGCAAATGCCTGTTTCCACTTGATCTGAAGGTAAAGCATTTGAGTCAGAAATTAGGCAATTTGCCAAATTTTACATGAAATATAAAATTTCGTTTCCAGGTGGTTTTTGGGACACTTTTAATGGGCAGGCGGGGGTCTCATTTTCCGATATGACGGCCTTCGCTTTTCGTATTGTCTGAAACAGGAAATGGCGCTTCCTGCCATGAACAGCCAGCTGAAATATTGTCAGTGAGACTAAAAAAGAGGCTCGTGCAGTTGCAGTTTGTGCATCACAGTGCAAAGGAAGACGCCGAGGCAAGGAAGTGAAGAGGCATTTTCATAGTGGGCCAGAAAGAATTCTCTGAGCATCGAATACTGAAGGAAGCTAAAGATGGAGGAAGAAGGAGAGGGGGAGGAGAGAGAATGAGATGGTGGGAGAGAGAGGGGGAGGGAGAGGGAGAGATGGCAAAAGGAAGGGAGATAGAGAGAGAGATGGGGAGATGGGGGAGAGAGAGGGAGCTAGAGAGAGATAGGCAGAGAGGCAGAGAGGGAGAGGGTGATAGAGAAAGAACAAAAGAGAAGGAGAGAGAGAGGAAGTGAGCGACGGGGGAAACAGAGAGAGGAAGCGAGGGAGAGAAGTATAGAAAGGAAGGGAAGAGGGTGTGTCAGAGCTGTGATGCTGCAGCTCACCATTTTCCGTATTGCTGCATTGGAGTGGTTGGCCGCAGTAGAGATGAGCTCCAGGGCATCTGTAAGAAACGGCAATACACTGGCAGTCAGATGGGGGGGGGTGCACATGGCCACATGCAGGCAGAGTGCAGTACAGCCAGCTGCCAGGCTCACCAGCCCGCTCAGCCAGGGAACGGGCACAACAACAAAACCTGAGCGAAGAGGGACCAAAGCTGGATGAGGAGTGAAGCCTGGAAACTTTGTGTAACCCTGGCATATGTCCTGGGCGTGTGGTGTCTGGATGGAGGTGCCCTCCACACATCCAGCGAGCCACTGGGGGTCTGAGCCTGAAAGCACTTTCTGATATTATTTCGGGTCGTGGTCACGGCCAGCAGGAGACTTCTTCAGACGACTGCTATATTTTTGTGTCTCCATCTGGCGACAAGGCCATGTGTGGAGGGTCAGGCATCTATGTCACACATCGGCCGACAGTCACTGGTGTTTCTCAGGGGGGCTGCTGGTGGGCTGTTGGAAGCTGGTATGAGTATTACACATAAAGGGCCTTTTGACAGATGAGAAGCTTGTTAAACGCTCTGTATAACCACTGGACACAGGTCTGCCACAGTCTGCCTGCTGCACTTGTCCTCCAAGGAGCCATGAGCACTGAAACTCTGGTACGACTGTGATTATCCTGCATCTACAGCAGTTTCATTTGCTGGACAAGGTTCATTAACATAACAATATCCAGGCAAAGCAAATTCAGGAATTGCAGCAAATATAGATAAGAGCTTGTGGGACAATTAAAAACAGATCGCATCATTAAATGTGTTTTTCGTTTAATCGTCGGATTCCACTGCAGATATATTTATCAATAAGTCTTTGAGGTATTTGCATGGCGACATGCAAATAAGGACTGGTGTCAGATAAACAGTACATATTAACTGCAAACTGCAAGCTCCCAGAGGGGAACTGCAATGTCTGCAGAAAGCAGAAGCTTGGGCTGGAGGTGTGTGTAGAGGTGAAATGGTGGGCAGACTGCAGCAGAGGCCACTTAGCATCCACCAGGTCCAGGGGGCACCTTAAGGGCTAAGGGCTAACTCACACACCCCTGCACACTCACTGAGGTCGATCATCATGAGATAGCAGCTCGCCAGAAAACTTGGTAAGACACACTCATTTGTATTGATACCTTTGTAGGGACTGTCCATTCATTTTTAAGGGAAAAACCCTAATCCCAACACTGACAACCTTAAGCCATACCCAGCCCTAACCTTCACCATAAGGTAGCCAAGTAACCAAGAAAAATACAACACTTTTGGAATTTTTACTTTTTTGACTGCATTCACAGATTTATATAAAATTGAGGTCATCCAAATGGGGACCTGAAGAAATGTCCCCTAAAAGTAAGGAAGTTTCAGGTTTTACCACACTTTGGAGACATTTCGTTCCTTAAATGTGATCTATGCAAACCCACAGACACACACAATTAGTTACTAGCTACAGACTATATACTCAGCTATGGTAACTCATCTTACAACAGCCACAGATATTTTAAGACGCACAAAATGTAGGCTTCTCTCACATAATATGATCAGCCTGCGATGGGGTGGGGGGTGGATTAGGGTTCTCAGAAATTATTACTAATATTAGTAATTATTACTATAACAGAGAGCACAGTCATTCACAGCCTGCCCCCTACAGAATGGGCAAGTTTGATTAATTTTGGAAAAGTCCAGCCAGCCATTCCTTTACATGACAGAAAGCTCACACACCTGCTCGAAACCACCATATGCAACGCTAACCAGGGGTATTTTTACTAGTCATGTGTTGTCATCATCTCCACAAATTATCATTGTATTCACACGCACATCATTGCATCAGACTGCTGTAGCTAGAGGGTTTGCATAATGTTTTGGGGGGGGGGGGGGTTGGGGGGCAGCTTGAAATAGCGAAGTCTCAGTGAAATAATGAAATGGCTGAGTCTCTGGATGCGAACAAGGCAAAAGTCACCCTAAGTGGCTGCATAGGCAGGCCGGATAAGCGTGATATTTTCAGTAAAATACAACTTAAATTCCTTTAGTGGGCTGCTACAGAAGTTTGTTACAACGTTAAATCCTGTTTGTCTCTTTGTGTGCTCTCTATCCAGTCTAAGAATGGACATTGAAATGCCAATTCAGGGCTTAAAAAGCTGGTTTTCCCCAATGTGCATGTGAACAGCACAGTCTTTGAGATTTGTTCTAGTTTTAGCTGGGAGAGGGTGTGGCAGAGAGATGTACAAATGGGCTGTTTTGATTCCACACTAGGGCTTTGAGAGGGCAAAAGTACAACAGGATTTACCTAACAAAACACTGGCTCTCTACGGGGCCTGTTGCACCGGTTTATTGGTACACATCCGCTTCATCAGACGGAGGGCCCGTAAGGCCGGTAGCTCACTCACTCTGGGCATCCTTCCTGTCCAGTGCGTCTTCCGGAAGCTTCCGCAGGTAGTCCTTCAGCAGCAGCTCGTACCGCGGGATACGCTGCACTGGCTCCAGCATGTGGTGCTGTAGGGTCAGGTTCCCACACACTTCCTGCTTCTGTGTGAGCAGTAAGGACGGTCAGGGGCCCGGCCAGCCGCACGCTGCACCCATGCTGGAGGCTGGGATCTGCCTCGGCTCGCTTACCGTCTAACAGCATGGCTTAGAGCTGAGATCAACACCTGAGACTAAGACCGAGGTCATCCCCCGACTCCTGTACACCCACAGGCATGACCCAAGATGGCAGCGTGGCCAAGCAAGGACGTAAAAGCAGCTGCAGACAGCTGGCAGGCCCCCACCTGAATGTTCTGGACTATGCTCTTAAACTGGGAGCGCTGATTCCAGGTGTTGACCAAGTCCATCGCACGGTCAAAGTTCTTCACATACTCCCCGTACATCTTCATGAAGGGAGCCAGCTTTTGCAGGATGTCACCGATACGTGGATTTGAGTCCCTGTGATGGTTAAATACAGCTTCATAAGTACACACCGGCATATAGATCTGACATGATGTCCTTAGACTTTCTGAAATGCAGTTATATTACCTGATTGTGATGTCATCTGTAATGCATTAAGGTTTTATTTTTATCTTTCCGTTATTATTTATTAAAGATTCATAATGAAGTAGTAGTGGGGTGCAGCTCACTTTGAAAGAGTAACATACTGAAGAAATCAGAATGAAGTGAACGACAGCACTAATGATGAGCACATTTAAATGAAATGTGTACTTTTAAGATCAATACTATCGCTGGATTCACACTGAAGCCAGAATAAGTCAGTCAGTGCTGAGCCCCTAACTGGTCTGGATCGTCAAGCTCAGTGCCAGTTGACGAGACGGGATGTGAAGTGCCCAGCGAAGGGAATATCGCTTGATGCGTCGCCCTGAGTTTCACTGCAAATACAGACCTCCACGTTATAGCCACCGCTACCCAGAGAGGCCCGGATCTGAACAGGCTGCACGTGCTGGCAGTAACTGCTCAGTCAGCAGGCAAGACAGATGACGACTCCCACGTTCTGCCTCTCCCCTGCACCCCCCTCAGCTGACACAGCTCCCTGTATCCAAAACAAGTCTGGCTGGAAATCGGCCTCACTGGGCTCGGCGTCCCCTCACCATTCGTTAGAGATCCGGGCCTTAAGATCTGGCAGGAGGAACTTGTCGTGGAAGCAGTAGATGGAGGAAATGTTGGAGAAAATTCCAGTGATGACCTCCGTTGGGATTCCGGCTTCTGTTAACTTGGTGCAAAATACCTGCCCCAATAAATACCAACAATCTCAGCTGGAAATCAGGACAGAAGCATTATAGCACCCATGGGGGACTCCTCACTTCAAATACCCTGCTTTAACTAAGTGACATTCTAGCACAAATTCCCAGCTGACTCTAAGGCTATCTGGGCATTATTCGCCATCAAACACAATTCTAGTAACTACTAGTTACTCTCTTCACACCCACCACATCCACAAATAGCCTTATTTCATATGTAAGATGTTCATGTGTACTGCTGAGAGAAACACGACCTTAGCACAAAGACTCAAGATAGTCCTGGAAGTTTATCAAGAACAGCGTGTTTATCGAGAACAGCGATATGATATAAAGGACTTGCATACGTGCTTCACAAGTACAATAGTTTGCATACCTACTGGCAAACAGAAAATTTTGAAAAATAAGTGCTGTCTTAATAAAGTTACAAAAAGGCAACAACCTGGCCATACATTTTCTTAAAGCTTATATTTGCATTTTAATCTGATGCAGTAACACTCAGAATGGAAGGGTGCTTTGCAGACACGTACATACAATCAATGCTCCGATTTCATGGTTTTCATCAAGAAATATAAAAATAGGGCATCTCTAAATAACATCCAACCTAGCAGATTAGAGAGCGTTTAAAAATCTCTCCAGGGTTGTAATTAATCCTGGGTTTATTTATAAATAAGCCTGCATGGTAAGTGTGTGTGTGTGCGTGTGTGTGAGTGTGGGGGGGGGGGGGGGGCGCGTTTAGTTCCAGGCGGTCTTGAGCATTAGGAGATGGTCAGATGCAAACACAGAGCTGCCTATATAGGCCACCCATACATCATCCAAAACGCTGATGCAGTACGGGGTGCCAGCGGCCAGACGGTGGTGGTTATTACACAGAGCACTGGGGGTCTGCAGTAAAAAGCTCATACCTGATCCAGGAGGTGAAGCCGCTTCACATAGGCTTCCTCTGTGTGGAGCAGCTCTCTGGCAATATTGAGCAGCTTCCTGGACTCGGAACACTAGGGAGGGAAGAGGGGACAGGCACGAACACCTTACAGGAAGTCAGCAGTGTCCCATTTAGCCATACGGTCACATGCACAGCTCTGTTTCCATCAGCTTATTGTTAAGATATCTTCATATCTGCAACATTCACACCATATGATGCTGATCTGGGCAAACAGAATCGGAGCGACCTCTGAAATACTTCCCGATAATTATCAGCTAGCCCTTTAGCCTGTTTATCTGACTATAATGATGGTCACACATACAGTAATGCACCTATCAGTGTGCTAGCCTATAATGATGGTCACACATACAGTAATGCACCTATCAGTGTGCTAAGAGCATTCCTCATTTTATGTTTCGTTTCAACAGTAAAAAAGGCAGTTAGGTCACATACCAATTAAATTAAATCCTTCATTTCCTTTGTGGTGTCCATACAGGCACAGAAACGGGTAAGTGCAGTCTATGTCCATACAGGCACAGACACGGGTAAGTGCAGTCTATGTGCATACAGGCACAGACACGGGTAAGTGCAGTCTATGTCCATACAGGCACAGACCCAGATAAAACACAGTCTCTGTCCATACAGGCACAGACCCAGCTAAAACACAGTCTCTGTCCATACAGGCACAGACCCAGCTAAAACACAGTCTCTGTCCATAGAGGCACAGACCCAGATAAAACACAGTCTCTGTCCATACAGGCACAGACCCAGCTAAAACACAGTCTATGTCCATACAGGCACAGACCCAGCTAAAACACAGTCTATGTCCATACAGGCACAGACCCAGATAAAACACAGTCTATGTCCATACAGGCACAGACCCAGATAAAACACAGTCTCTGTCCATACAGGCACAGGCCCAGCTAAAACGCAGTCTCTGTCCATAGAGGCACAGGCCCAGCTAAAACGCAGTCTCTGTCCATAGAGGCACAGACCCAAGTAACGCACAGTCTCTGTCCATACAGACAAAGACCCAGCTAATGGGCAGTCTCTGTCCATACAAGCAAAGGCCCAGTTAAAGCATAGTCACTGTCCATACAAGCAAAGGCCCAGTTAAAGCACAGTCTCTGTCCATACAAGTGCAAAGCATTCATTCTACGGCCTCTTTGTAAACAACCATCTCATCGACGTTCTCTCTCTCTGTCATTTTCTACAGAGATAAACTGAGCTAAACCACATCCTCTGCGATGGTGGTATTATTAAGATTAAGCTGACACTCCACCCCTTCAAAAATAATCCGTGTTGCAAGTCTTTCCTCCTCAAGTCTTTCAAGGAAGGAGATTTATGTCAGGCCAGGTAAGCTAGAGGGAAACAGGGAGGAGATGTCAGCTTGATTCTCCCCACATGGCAGTGGGGGAGAAAACCACAGAGTTTGGGTGGGGGCTTAGTGTGGCCTAGAAGAAAATGCTGAAGGTGCAGAATCAGGCACTAGAGTGATTATTTACTCCCTGCACCTCTGAAACAAAACCAGTAAGAACACAGTGAACTCACACACTCAAAACTTTCCTGAAGACTCCTGACCTAACATTTCACTGTGTACAGATACGAAAATGCATAAAGGTCACTTAAGCATGGTGCTGACATCTCATCAATTAACTGACACTAAGTGAATGATTTGATGTTTTTTTTGCTTCATGATTTACACGGCACTAAGAAAAGACTACAAAGACTACAAGAAACTTGTAGCTAAACTGTTTCACTTTGAGAAAGTACCCAGGTGGTAGCAGTTCCTGATACTCTGATACTTCTGGACATAAAAGTTTAAGGGGATAATTAAAAAGGACAAAAGACTTAAAGCTGTAAAAAATATCTCTTTCAGGATAAAGTATCCTTTTTTTAAAAGGTTACTTTTATGCGACATGATGCGGATTACACTGGTGCACTGTTCAGTTTAATTATAGCATGTCTCATCAAAGCACTGCAAGACATAAAAGGATTTATAATGTGCACTGTCAGAGGCAGGTGGTCCATAGAGGCAGAGGAGGAAACAAGTAACTCTGAAATAATTCATTGCTAAGACGTTACTGTCAGTTACAGTACACTGCTGCTTCTTCCATCCCCAGTTGTTCTTTAGCCACCAGCTGCCGCTGTGCATTGCATGCACAAACGTATTTGGATGTAAAGCGTCTGATCTGAAAACTCGCAAGCACTAGCCCCTAAGTGACCCTGCAGATAAGCTGTTAGAACCAGAGGTGAATAACTTAGGGCCAGAAAGTAAGAATCCAGACCAGGATTTTGTTCCACCAACCAGTTCAGTATAAACAGTCACCGTCACAGGGTACTGGTCGAAAAATCCTGGTCTGAATTTTTACTTTCTGGACCTGATCTATCCACCTCTGGTTAAAACATGGATGGACTGAGCATACAGTAAGTCAAGGATGTGCTGATGATTAGCAAATGTTTATTATATAGCTACACAGTAAATGCTTACTATATCCTTCCATCCACCTTAAGACTGCTTATTCTGACAGCACAGGGCATACCTGGCCATGACGGCAGTGCATGACATGACATGCAGCAACACACACTCCGTCACACTCAATGCCACACTACGTGCCATGTGGGGATACCCGGTAACCTACTTCGCACTTCAGGTGGAAACTGAATGCTAACTAGATGTATTTACAAGTCCTTTAAAAGTGATTTGTAGACGCATAAAGCAGCTTGTCATGCTTTAACAGTATATTCCAAGCTAAATAATCCCAGTATGATTATTTATCAACTCCATAGCCAGTGTCTAAGTACCTAGGGGATGAGGTCTGCAAAGCGTGCCATCCAATCTGAGAGACCAACTCCAGCAAGGAGGGCTGGCCAATTAAGTCCATTTTAATTTCAATTACAATTTCGGAATCCAGTGATTATGACACCATAATTAAGGAACTAAATCGAATTTAACCCACCCCTTTCCAAACCCTTTGTATTTGTTTCTCAGTTAAATTATATTTACAGTTTATAGTTAAGAAAATCCACTGTTAAAAAGACAATCGATGCATGATATTTTCAAAGTTGAATAATTTAATTAAATAATCATGATCTCAAAAGTGAGCAAAATGATCGTGATTATGATTTCTGCCATAACCCAGTAGCCTTACTAGCATGTTCATCTACATTAATTACACAGGTTAATGAAAAAGCACCTAGAAAACTGGTTTCGTCGCCTTGGATGACAAAGCTTCTAGAGTTGCGTCTAGAAGGTTCCCTTTGACATTTCCTGAGCTCGATGAGACACGAAGAAACGTGTTCACGCCGCACGAAGAGCACTGGTGCGCATGGTCACGGCCTGCAAGTGCTCTACTAAGAAGAAGTCAATGTATCAAACCAATCATGCTGCAGAGCAAACGACCGCTGAGGTAAAGCTGTTTCTGTGAAGGCACGGCATTTTCACGGACTGGCACTGACTGCCCGGCTTGCGGACCTAAAGATCCAGCCTCAGATATCGCCCACGCCAGCCGCAGTGCCTGACACATTCGACTTGTTACACTGCTGGCTGATTTTTTTCCAAGACAACTCCAGTGCAGGAGAGCCCCAGAGTGCAGCCCTCCTTGCTGCCAGCTGGCAGGCCACGTGGGGCTTTGGCGGGAGCCAGGCACACTGAGCCACGCCGGCGGGATGCAGCGACTCACCCTGCGGCCCTTGAGGGGCTGCTCGCTGCCCTCCTGCTCGCCACTGCTGACCTCGTCCATGTCGCTGTCCTCATCCTGCGTCGAGTCCCTCTTGTTGTCCAAGGTCACGCCGGTCCTGGCCTCGCTGTCCATCTCTGTCTCTGTCTCTGTCACACTGTCGTTCTGCTCCTCCTCGTCGATGGCGTCTTCGTTAAAGACTTCGCCCTCCACGGTGCACGACGGGCTGTCTATGCCACTGTCCCTGTTCGGGATTTTCCCATTGTCACTTGGCTCCATGGTCCTGGAGTCCCTGCTGTCCCCAAGCTCACACGGGCCCTCAGTCCTGCTGGTGTCGTGGGCACTGCTGCCCACGCTGTCCTCCGTGCCCCTGTCATCTCCGATTCCCTCCACACTCCCTTCATCGATCCGCAAAGTGCTCAAGGCGGAGAGCTCTGTGACGTCACCTGTCCCTCCCGAAATGCTAAGTGCTTGTTTCCCCATTTGGGACGAGTCCTCGTTCCTCTGTCCCGTGGACGGCAGCTCTTCGGGACCCCGGCTGGCTTCCTGCGCTGCCTCCATGGCCAGAGTCAGGTTGAGCTGGTCCCTCCGGTACGCTCCGAAAATCTGCACTCTGAGAGGGCGAGAGAGAAAAACCCACGGGTGAGGCAAGATGATGGCTGCTTCTCCTTCATCCACAGCAGCGTGACCAGCAGGAGGCCTGAATCAGCAGCAGACACCAAGCGGAGCAGCCCTGGGACGGCCCAGGTGGGACAGCATTAGACAGCAACACACACGAGGACATTCGTTGGACATTTGTGGCCTAATGACACACTTCAAATGAGAGTATAGCTGCGCTATACTTGGGACTAAGAGTTTATATTAATACATTATGAATACAATATTAATACAGCACAGCATACATTGACAGCACTCCTGAGATCACCCTGCAGCCCTGAACCACACTACAGCACTACAGCTAGTTGGCTAAAACCTGGCTAAAAATGTCAGCCACCATTCCCACAGCGCCATCACAGAGGTGCTTTTCAGAAGCCAGCGTGAGATCTGCTAGACATACATGGCCGCCGAGCAGAAACCACCACATCAGCTGGCTGCTTCTCTGCGTGCATGCAGCAAGTTGGTTGCAATACTCACACATCACAATGAAACCAGCGAGCATTAATGCACATATTTTAAAGGGCAACTTCATTAAACTGTCAGGAACAATGCAGATAGCTACCTCACATAAAGCCACGTTAATATCAGACATACAATAACGAGCCACTGGTTACCAAGGAAAGATAATCGCGTATGAGATTCTCTCACCCTGAGTTTTCAAACTTTTCGATCAGCAGGCAGACGCTCTTCGCAGTCTCCCCGTCCTCCGGCTTCCCCGGGCAGGTGGGCGTTTTGCCGGGCTTCAGCGGGGGAGCAGGTAAGGGTCGCGAGGGCGCCGGAGGAATCCACTTGGAACTCTTCTTTCCTCCCAGGCCAAGGAGGTGTGAGGGTTTAGGTGGAACTGCGGGAGAGGAGAAAGGACTGGATCAGCCCCTCATGCAGCCCAGGGTGACCACGGCTCCTGAGGAACGCAAACCGAGAGGGACCCCAAGGAGCGGCCGTCCATCGCGTGTCAGCTTGAACAATAAAGAAAAACAAAAATATAGAGAAATTCTAGGCTTTCTGAAGGAAGAAGCGACCAATCGTGGTGGCAGACATTAGAGATGGAGGCTGCAAACGCTGCTTCCTTGTTCTGAACAGGATGCAAGTCACTCACTGCGGTTTGCAGACGTGAAAAAAATAGAGACAACTCGTGGAAGAGCAGCAAATAGATCTGTTAGCTGGCGCTGGGCGGCTGTACACTGGCCACTTCTCACATGAGAGCAGCGTGTACATGCCTCTTTGTGTCAGCAGGAGATTTTAAAAGAATCATTGAGAAGCTGACAGAGCCACACACAGGTCTCTTCCCCTCAGAACTTCCTTCCTCCTAGGCCATGCTAATCGAAATTGAATAGAGTAAACAACATCTACAATTCATTTACATAAAGAACTGGGTGCCATAAATGGAACTACATATGACTGAACGATGTATCAAACATGTTCAGTAGCTACATCCAAATGTCTTTCAAAAACTGCATTAACACTTAAACATTGTTTCTAACTTGTTTTATGTAAGACGATAAAAACGGACAATCTACAGGCGACATAAGAAACAAAATTGAAACTGCATGCATCTACAGCAAACATCCAGAGAAAAAGGCACTGCAGCTGCTCTTCTGGGAAAAGTCTTTCCTCGTATGAGCAGCACTCAGGAAGACAGACATCGCTGAATTAATACATTTCGCTTTGTGTTTATTTATGCAGATCGGCACTTCGTTATCCATGGAGCAGAAAACCACTTTCAATTTTCACTTGTTTCAGAACAACAATATTAACTTCCATTTTTTATGACTGTAGTTCTCCTTCGCAAAGAATTGAGAATATCTGCGTTATTTCACAGTTTAATATACACGTTTGATGTACTACAGACCATTTCAGAATGAACCAATGTGAGAAGCTAAACATGCTAATGCACACAGTCACACCCTTAACAGTGTCACCAAAGCAAGCAGGCGGGACACCCCCCCCCCTCATGGCGAGGCCCCGGTCGGCGGAGGGCAACTTACCTTGGGGTTTCTGCGAAACGGGCCGCCAGGGTGCAGCGGCGGGCTGGAGGACGTGCCGTCTCCCCGCCGGCTCACCGGGGTACGGCCTGGGAATAGCAGGGGTCCCTGTTCCTGCCCGAGGGAACCACGTATCTGTTAGGCTGCACTTTACCTGCACCGCTGGGGGCGGGATACCTGCGGAGTTAAGACGTCCTGGAGTGAAGGTGACGCACAGAGAGACGGTCTCTCGCTGACTCCTCGGGCAGCACTAATACAGGGTTATTATGGCTGACAGAGATGGGGACTCAAGCTGCTGCACTTTTTAAAGGAGATGAACACCCAGGATGACGTCTCTCTCCTGTACACCGGGTTGGGGCTTCTCACCACCTCTAAAGCATCACTGGTAACGTAAATACAGAGAGCCCTAAAGAGTATTAGACTTGATGATGTAGGTGACATACAACTCATTCAGCCTGGGAAGGATCTGGGAAGAGGAACTGCCATGACTGATCTCTATCACTTTTCCGGTACTCTGGAGGACAGCGATGGAAGACAGGCGAAGGGAATCAATAGCCCAGGCAGGCCGGGCGAAGTGAGCTGCACTAATGATTTCCTGAGAGCTTTTCCAGTTACAAGCGCATCCAATACCCAGTGCAGTCTATTTGGAGACAATGTCACAGCAGCATCCGGCCAGCCTGCAAAAACGATACACTAAAAGGGTAGGAAATTAATCATTTTCTGCGAAACACAGGCTTTCGAGGGAGAAATTAGTCTCTCTCATTGTGGGTGTCAATTATCTGAGAGAACGTTTTGGATCTGCATAAAGCGTATGAGTCGTGTTTGTATAGAGAAGGACTCTGTGTGAGAGGATGCAGAGAACATGGCTATAACTGGGAGACCAGGTAGTGCCTTTTTACAAAACAAAACGTAAGTAAATTAAATTAAATTATGAAATATCCATATTAAGCTATGAAACACCTTTTCCATCAATTGAGCTGCAAAATATGACGACTTAGGCAACACATACATTCCAAAACAATCTTTAGCTCATTTCTCTCCCTGCCAAAAGTAAAGTCAAAATATTGAAAGCCAACAAGATGAGCTAATAGTAGGTTTTCACAAAGGAGGCAAATGACAGGGCCAACCAATCTACAGCATCACATTCAGAAATGATCATTTCACTAGAACTAGGTGACCTACATTCCAGTCCTAATGCTTTCAGAAAGGGCCCACATATTAATTCAATAAACCCAGTTCACTTTGTTCTCAAGTTACAGCTATAACAACATTTTTCAAAAATGATCTGGGTGACCTTTTATAATATTGATTAATGTGACTTCCTTTCACAAACTAGGTGAGAATGTATTGTAATAATATCTGGCTTTCAAAGCTACCAAAAGTTTATTGGTTCCAGATCCAGAAGGATAGCTGAACACACCCAATAAATTATTCAGTCTGATTTTGATTAAGTTTCTGAAATGATTGTGATATTTATAGTAAAGTATTAAGAATAACAATGTGAGAAGGTAATATTAACACCACAATTTACTGCATCTGCGTTCAATGGATCACAGTAAACTTAAAGTGAAACAATTAGAGAGATTTTACCGGACTCCTGTAGCGATGATGGTCACTTCAACACTTGAACGGTTATATTAACTATCAGATGCACAAACACTTAGCCAAGTTAATAAACACACTGCCAGGATCCCCTAAGAAAGGGAGTTTTCTTCCGGCATCTCTGACGCAGAGGATGAATCACTGCAGGCAATAATTACCTTAGGTAGGTACATGTTTGATTGCCATGGAAACAAAACAAAACATGGCCCTGATTGAAATACCAATAAGCCCCTACAAACAAAATATTACAAACAGCAAATCACTGCATGTGCTCCAGAACATTCTAGAAGTTCAGCGGTGACCCCACCATACCATTAGATATTACACGCTAACAAGGTTCCTTCGACATCATACATGGATGAAGCTAAAAGATGCACTGAGCTAAGTCACGGAGCGGCCTTACCACCATCGTCCTGAATCTCACAGTGAACTTTTCTTTCCCTTTCGGGTCTTCCACGGCACTTGAATGACAAAGAGACTCCATGGCTGCTCCCTCCAGCCAGATCCTGCTTTTGTGCAGAGCTGTAAAGGCTCTGGCCGTGTTCTGTGCACACAGGACCTGCCAAACCTGCTTTCACACCTGCGATAGACGCACACCGCAGCTGGTGACAGTCTGCGCAGACGAACACGTGTGGCACAAAGCTCAGCCTCCTTGCTGAATGGCGGTATGTTATTCTGAGGGAAGCTGACATGAGTGACCATGACCACCAGAAGCTTCACTCTGTTTACGGGCATCTGTGAAACTACAACTGATCAAATGAAATCCCTACTTTGTCCCACACTGCCTTCCCATCAACCCAGTGGTAGCCTTGTACTTATACATTGGGCTAAAAGCACTGAAGGATGTCTTGGGGAACAAGTGCACATTCACCACAGCATCCAACACCAACCACCTGGTCCGACATGTCAACACCATTGAACGGTGACAGCCAATAGAATTTGAAGACAAAAGCACATGGCACTACACACACGTCTTTGGTGTGGATGATTTCTGCTCATACTGCTTTGACAGTGGTTTTGAAGTGAAAGCTTCTTTTCATATGTTAATCTGTCATGTTCCCTTAGGACGCCATGGTGCCAAAAATAGCTTGCCTGCTACCAACCGACCTGCCCCACGGGCAGCAGAGCACACATCAGTGAGGCGTTCCTTAGATCTGGGGGACAGACCTTGAGATCGGCTCCCCCGGTGGGGGATGGGGCAATCCCATTGGTTGTCTGACACGTGATGTCTTACAACCGTGGCCTTTCGTGGATTTCCATTGTGACACCAGAAGACAACTAACTGCCACGGACAGGAGGACGAAGGAGCCTCTCCCGGTGGGCTGTGCATCGGCGCGCTCGCTGCCAGTTCCTAACTGAAAGAAGCCATATCCATCCTCACACTCAAAAACATTGGAAAGGGCTTTTTGGGGCGCACTACGTGATCCTCAGGACAGTAAGAACATGCCATACTTTTCCTACATCAAACACAGTGGCACCGGGGACCTCAGTGGCCTTCAGGAATGCATGGATAGTGCGTTCTAGCTGGCCAGGGGCACAGTGCCATACACCCCCGTGTTGGGCACTTAAGGGCCGCTCTTTGCTGGTGCCTTTGTCAGGACCTGCCAATCAGCAGTATCCCATAGGCAGCTCCTCGCACGGAGTCTCTTTGTCCTGGTGCCGGCTGCGGGATCAATTCGTCCTGCGGTTTCACTGCTTTTCCGTGAGTTGCTCACCTCAGCTAGCCGCCTCTCCGAAGGTCACGCTTCACAGAGCACACCCGGCTTTTCTTTGAGCGCTGTACGGCCATTAATGGAAAACAGGACCGCACATGCTACGTGATAAACTTGTGAATGGGAAAACAAATATGCACAAATAACCACTTTTCACTGCAAGGTCCCCGAGGACATGAAGTCTATCCTAGGAAGTACAAGGCATAAGGTAGGGGGCTCCCAGCATGGAATGACAGTCTGTCGCATACAGTAGCACACACAAAAATCAGTCCTCACTAGGCACAATGGGCAATTTCAAAACAAAAATTCAGTTAGGTGCATGGTTTCAGACTAGGGGAGGACACTGTAGTAACAGGAGGAATCCTATGCTAAAATAAGGAAACCATGCAAAAAACACACAGGACAGATCACACATCTTTCATTTACTATAAAGAAAAGCTATTCCTCTAGTGGGGTGGGTTTTATGACCTGAGTTGAACTGTCACCCAATTTCCACCAATGTTGTCTGGAGCTGGTGCCGGGCTTTTTCCACAATCTGGAACTGGTTCCACACATTTCCACTGCAAAAACTGGGCTAGAAAATAACGGCTACAGCACAGCACCACAGAAAAGCTGGTCTCAGAATCTGGGACTGTAACGTCAGTGAAAGTGGGACGGGTCATCATGTACAAACCTTCCGTGTACCTGGCATATTCAATCCATAACTGTTACAGTTTTGTCTATAGCCAGGGCTGGCAGTGAAACAACTTATCCTTGCTTATTGGCGGAATAACATTACATTGTTTTTTTATTCTGTGGAAAAACGAAAGATTGATCTACTGGCCACATTTAATAATAAATTATAAACATGTCACAGGTCGAATAAATATATATCGTGGCGTTCGAGTGCTGAAGAGATAATGAGGCGGACAGCATAGTTCAGTTTTTAGCAGACTCAATTATTGTGGGATCCTTTAAAAGACAATGATAAAACAGCAAGTGAGAATAAAGCATAAATTCACACACAGACAGCCTGCATGTGGGAGCCTTTAAGGACACAAAAGTGGATACAGACAAGGTGCAATAAGTCATACTGGTGGAAACGCAGGCCAGTTCTCATAAGACACCAAGCAAAAACGAGCCCAGCATCAGCACCAGCACTGGCTCTGTGTCGGTAGAATGCTCACTACTAAGGACACACATGCACAAGCACTCAGTGACAAAAAAAGTAATGGTCCAATTTGGATCTAATTTGGTTCATGTGCAGACCAGCGATGGGTATGTAAATGATTCAGCTCACAAGGGGCTGGCATGTCTAGGCACTAGTCACAGAGGATGCCTTGTAGACGCATTCGACAGCATTACCAGCACTTCACAGGATGCAGATGCTACAGTTTCCCGATCTTGGAACCAATGGGCATGTGAGGGCACCCACACACGTGGTGAAGGTTCTGGGGGCCCAAGACCATACCAAGGGAGCATCATGGTATTGTACACCAAACATTACAGAACCCCATGACATCTGAGCCTACATTCCGGATACAGGTATTAGACTCTACAACACGCTCTTGGAGAGTCACCCTCTGTGTCATGATGACTGGCATCAGCTGGACTATGGGGTCACTGTCCCATGTGTCAGCTGCTGTTACAGCAGTGCCGTAACTAGGAGCCATGGACTGATGACGAGTGGCGTCGTACCATGTTCAGCGATGAATCTTGGTTCTGCATTACCATGGATGACCATCATGCGTGTGCATGGCAGTGCCGAGGAGAGAGGACCGATCCTGCTTATGTTGTGGAGAGACACAACGATGTTACTTCTGACATCATGGTATGAGAAGCCATAGGATTGACTTCAGGTCTTCTCTGGTAGTGGTTCGGGGGACCCTGACAGTATAGCACTACAGAGGGGCAGAGTGTGGCTCAGCGGGTTAAGCCTCTGTGCCTGTGATCGGGACGTCATTGGTTTAAGCCCAGCACGTCTGTGGGCCCTGGAGCAAGGCCCTTAACCGCTAGCTCCATGGGTGCTACATGAAGTGGCTGCCCTTCATGGCCAAGCTTGCTATCTTGGAGAGAAAGGTCGGAGGAGGTAAGAAGAGAATTTCCCCATGGGTACCAAAAAAGTATCAATGATTATAATTTCCCCATGGGAATCAAGTATGATTATCCTGCGTCCACATGTCTTACCCCTCCTGAGACAGCACCCCGGTACAGTCTTTCAACAAGACAACGCCTGTCCACACACACCATATACACACATGTGTATATGGACTGCCTGCATCATGTTGAGGTCCTCCTGTGGCCAGCCCCCAGTCAAATGTGTGGGATCAGCTCGGACATCAACTCGGAGCCAGGGCCATGCTGCAGGATCTCGAGGGCCAGTTACAGCAGCTGTGGGCCGGCTTGCCAAAGGAGAAGATACAGCAGCTGTCCGACTCCCTTCCACACCTGCATGAATCCAGGCCCAGGGGGCTGCTATACACTACTGACATAGGACCAGCAGTGTGCCTATACTACCAATGCTGTTGTCCGTTTGATATGATATTATAATCATTGCGATACAGTCACACAACCTCTCCACATGCAGATTCATTTCATGTCCACCACTCTGTCTGGGTGTTAATATTTTTTGTCACAGAGTATATTATATAATTACCAGAAGGCAACAGGATAACTGTGATTTAATAACACAATAGCAATGAAAATAATCAATGATCAACCACAGATTAATTAGACCAGCCAGCTAAATCCTCTAAGATTAGCTGTCAGCTGTTGCGAGATACTGGTAAAGGAACATGGGTGCATAGTCAAAGCGTGACGCTTAATGTGTCCTCTAAGAGCAGCGAGGTTTACAGGTGGGAGTGACAGACACAGCCAGGGAACAGACAGTGGCTGAAATAACAGACCAGGCCCCGTTATCTACTCAGCAACGAAGCGTCCGGCTCAAAGCCAGTCCTGTACCTTTACTCATCATAAACTGGAATGGTATTGCCTTTACTGGACTATATGCAAACTTGACAAACAGGAAGCAATTTTGGAGTTAATCCCCCTAAAAAAGAAATGGTATCATCCATTTTTTTCCCACATTAGTGTTTTTAGCTGTCATGTCACTTAACAAGTTTGAGACACGCTGTGAAATAGCGGCACTCTAATGGCATCCAGCCCCATTCTTCTAACAGTGAGGCTGTTTCCTGGCAACAAGGTCACTGAAGGCCCCAGCGGTACCCGCAGTGAGGCAGTGGGAGAGATGGGCCTGTGGTATCCGGGGGAGCTAATGGCTAATGGCTAATGGCCTCTTGGGTTGCAGCTGAGTGCATCCATCGCCATCGGAGCACTGCCTGCGGGGCCGCGGCACCAAGAGTTCTGCCATATGACAGTAATGTGCCGGTTCTCCACCCCACGGACGCGTGACACATGCAATTTGCCGCGACAAGCTAAGAATAGACATGGCTGTGGCGGCCATTTTACCTGCGGCGCGCCTACCACACCTGTCTGGGAGCAGGCACTCGAAGGGCGAGAGGTGGAATTAAACCCCGAGGCCAGACACGCAACGCTTTGTGCGACACAGCACTTAAATATAAAAGCCTTTATTATACGTTAATACGCAAAGCCTATATTACAGGTGAGAAGGAAAACCATTAAAATGAGTTTGGCACACTTGCGTAAGTTCTGTGCATGTCAGAACACAAAAGAGCAAAACGAATAACGTGCAAATAGGAGGCTAAACCTACTGGCCGACCATTAACTGTGATTTATCACAGCTTAATCGGCTACGTTCAGCCGGGTTAAGGATCAGGTCTGATCCCGCCGAGTCCAGATTTCTTAAATTAGCCCGTTGTTTTTAATTTAAATGCTTTCATGACTCAATTAATTTAAAAATTAGCCGCCAACACACTTCCGGACATAATTGTACTTGTGACCTTGATCTAATTAATCTTCCGGCTTGCGCTCCGTGCCCCCAGTGTGTGGGAAGCAGCCTACATGGGATTAATTACACACACACCTTGGGAGCGCTTTCGCTTCACAGGCTATTAAAGACCCAATCAGCACTGGGTGAGTCACAGCCAGGAGGACCTCAGCGGCTGGCGGGCGGCAGCACACCAGCGCATTCTCCCAGTGTGCGTATATCCTTGGTGTTCCATCTGATCTGACCGGTTCCGGGCCACGTCTGGGAGAGCGGGACGGCTGCTCACCAGCTTTTGTCAGGCTATAATCCGTCACACCAAAGGAGACTGTGAATATAGACACTGCCACAAAGTCACGGGAAAGAAAAAGAAAAAACTATGAACCTTGCAAGCAGTAACTAATTAAAGATTCAGTGAAAGAAGAATTATGTGTGTGCGTGAATGTGAGTTTGTTTCTGTGTGTCCACAGCAAACCCTGCAGATCAAAGACAGACTTGATGAAACTCTTCCTGGAAGAGAAAAGGAGTGGAGATACAAGGGCAGCAGCACTGGGGAAGTACCCCAAGGGGGGGCTTTTACCCCTCTGGGCTGAACATCCACCACCTGCTCACACTGACTGTGAGATGCACCGCTGCCAGTAGGTTAATCGCTGCTTTGCCATGAACATAAGGTAAAACCCGCCATGCCGGATAATGCTATCGATAAAGTATTGAAACAAATAAGCCTGGCAGAGCCGAAAGAAACATTCAAGTAGCAAGCACACACTGGCAGAAGCTCCCTCCCTCTTTGCAGAAGTCTCAGAGTCTAACGCCAAATTTCCTATCCACAAGAAGGATAGGTATGTTGCCAATTATCGGGGTCAAATTACGAAGGGCGCCTGCGAGTCGAGATTTACGACGAGGTCAAGGAGCAGCCAGCAAGGGGACAGTGAGCTGAATGTGGCATGAAGCTGGTTAAAAATAGGCTGGTGTTTTTTCCTCTTCCTCACCATGTGAAGTGGGGGGGGGGGGTGCTCAGTGTCAGAAGAGCCGCGCAGTGACTCACAGTGGCATCACAGGACAGGGGTGCTGATTTGACACTTGAGAGCATGCTGAACGCTGTATGGGGCCCAAACAGCCTTCCTCCAGCTCCAGTTCTGAAGCTACCGTGCCCCCCCCCCCCAGGCCCACCGGTCATCTCTGCCCCTACAGGCATGGCCCACCTGCCGCTGAGGGTGCAGTTAAGTCCAGCCCCACTCGTAATAGCAGGATGCGCCCAGCTGCTTGGCAGATAACAGGGCTTCTGTGGCAGGTTCTAATAAGCATTGGGCCTGGCTGCGGGTGTGGCTGCATTCAGGTATAATGTAACAAGCCCGAGCGCTAATCGCTCACCACAGGTAGGTGTGTAATTACACTCAGCCGTGCTTCCAGAGAGCCCCACTGCAGAGGGATCGATACAGGCTGCAGGTATCACTTCTCAGTTTCTCACATTCACGCCAGCGCAAGATATGATGGAGCTGATGTGGGCAAGACCTCCCTATGGCAGACAGCTCTGTCCAGAGGTCCTCAGGGGAGCACAACGGCCGGATCCAACCTGGCCAGAGGCACCCCCGAAATGTGGACATTCTCCAGAAGGAGGACCGTCAGCTGTCCAGCCTTCTAGGTCTCCTCCTCCTGCTCACCTCACATACAGACCTCCTGGCTGCACCCCCCTCTTCCCCGTTTACAGGGTCGCAGGCGGTGGGCAGTGGGCGCCGACTCGCCGCATTTGCCCGTTTTTACACTGGTTTCTGCAGGCTTTACAGACACGCAGTGGGTGCAGCAGATAGTCGTGTATGACAGGAGCTCAAGGCCGGTTGCCGCGCATAATGACTGGTTCTTAAGCTACATGAACATCAGGCACCTTAAATAAAACACCCCTGTGTTACCGCAGTATAAATACCACCTCCACCAGATCACCTGTGATAAGCTCTACCAGAAAACAGAGATTTTACAGGGAATGTCAACATTAGGTATGGCTTTTTTGAGGTATCATCTGTGGCAGAGATGTTTTTAAGAGGCATTGTAGAGGACACACCAGGTGCTTCCACCCCCACAGCGCGCCAGCTCATCTCCGAAGACGGGATGGCTACCCAGCTGCTCTCAGCCCAGGTACTGAGAGCAGATCAGTGGTGCAATAAGCGAGGGATCCACTGAGCGGACACGCAGCGCTTTGACGGTATCCGGGAAACGACTACAGGATGGATCCAAAGTACAGGAGATGATCCAGATGACTTAGCGGTGATCTCTCACATACTGGTCTCCTGGCGCTCGGCGTCCATGTGCTCCCCGCCCTCCCCCCTCTGGAGACGAGCCCGAGCGGGCCGGCAGTCAGGCAGATGGCAGCACCGGGCCCTTGGCCTCTCCGGCAGAACGGAACAGGGGTGATGTGGGCAGGCCGCCCCCCATCCCCCGGCCTGGCGTACAGGATGGGATGGGGCAGGGCGGGGGGCGGCACGAAACGGGGCGCGTCGGAGCCAGTGACAACAGTGATATGGGGCCTCGGGGAGCATGCTGCAGGCAGGGCGGCTGGGCCACGCTTCCCTTCAGGCATCGCCCCGAGCTACCCAGAGTACTGCGCACATGGCCAGGGCCTCTCTGTAGGACTGCTGCATCTCCAGAAACGGGGGGGGGGGGGGGGGCTTACTGACAGGATCAGCACAAACGCCCATTTAACCCGAGCTTAAGAAAGGGAATACACCCCCCCATGAGCAGTACCATATTATTATTCCATGAAGTTAAAGCATGAGTGACGGCAATAAGAGACCGGCTGGCTCCTGTCTCAGGAGCTTGGCCCATGATGAGGGTTAAGGGCACCGTGCACAAAGAGAGTCGCTCACTGGAAAAGGCCAAAGATTTGCCCACGGGAAACACAGCACTTATTAACCCCTGTCGACACCAACTTGCAGCACACGGGACAAGATTATGGAATCAGGACAGGGGCTTGTCATCAGCAGCATCACGGCAACAGTTAGTCCTCGGTTACCATAGTTACAGCCCCAGACTGAAACCAGCCCCATGCATACAGAGTAATTATGGAGAGGAGTAGGCCAGTTTCGAAGGTCTGAGCTGCGGACGAGACCTCCAGTCAACAGGCTACAGAAGCTGGCCTCTCCCAGAGGTCACATTATATTCAGAAAACACATTCCTGAGGATCATATGACAGAATTACAAAGATACTGTCAATGGGACAGTTAACAGCAATTCTGCAGACACAGCATTACCTGGAAGTGAAAGGACACCGTCAGTCCTGTAATTTTGTCTCACATTTTCATTAACAATTAAACTAAAATCAAAAAATCCTCAGGAAAATTGATAAAATGAAGCATTTCAATCTGAACTACCGTGCCCCCCCCCGGCATGCCAGTTATACAATCTCACGCTACTTCTGGATAATGACGATACCCACAGGCCACACTTCAGATTGCGATCTGTTTTCAAAGGCATTCCCAAAAGGCTTTTATCACCTGTCAACCGCAGGCTGATCTCAACTCAATGGTGAGAGGCAAGCGAGGCAAAAAAAGACCCCAGCAAAACCATCAGACACTCGAAAACTAATAACCGGGAGCCTACTGAAGACCCCATTTAAGGCTTCTGACCAGTGAATCTCTATGCTAGTGAGATAGACTTTACTCACGTGCCTCTACTCTGAACTCGGGGTTATTAACTGAGGTGTCAGCATGCATTTCTACATTACTCCATTCTGTAGACCCCATTAAAACATACCAATAATTCAACCAAGGGCACCTTGTTATCTCAGGCCAGAACGTTCTCCTGCAGATGCAGGGCAGTGGCAGAGGCTGAAGGACACTGCCCAAAGGAGGCTGGTGGAATCCCAGACTGTGAGACACATTAACGACAGTGTGGCCTGGGGGACTTTGGCAGGGAAAGCAGTTTAGACACACGGAGACAGCCCACACAGGCCACACCGCTTCCCCGGGGTTATTACCTTTTTCCCCCGCAATATCACGTTTCGGTGCCTGTAGACCTCCTTCGGCTACAAGCCAACCTCCAGAGACACACATACCCTCATTTAACGAGAGCCTCATTCCATGCAATAGCATTGGCACTAAATGTGAAGTGTGAAGAATTATCTACCCGATGTCACCATGTAAGTCTGCATAAAAGGTAATCTGTGGCTGAGTCCTTCAGCACTCACTTAAGACTTGGAGATATTTATCCCCCAAAACAAAAAAAAACAACTTATCTACTGTTATAACATAAAAGAAGTCTTTAGGAGGACTCCCGAAATGCTGGGTAGCTGCAGCTCAGACCATCGGGCGCCTGACAGAGACACGGCCTGCGAGATTCAGCGGCACACAGCCCTCACCCCCACACTGAGGATGTTCCCGGAATAGGCGGGGCCTAAACTCTGAATGGACAGCAAGCGCTCTGGATGGCTGGGGTAACTGCCACAATGCCAGTTAACTTGACAATGGGCCTCCAGCCGGCTCTCTGCTGTGGATGTGCTACTTATAACCCACAGGGATGGCCCAGGTCCAGCTAGTGGTTTGCACTTAGAAGACTCTCCACCAGATCCCCCTCATCGTTGCTTCTGCAGATTCACACTGATGAGCACGACAAGAAATTTCTGTTTTACTAAACTTCCTTACAAGCACACATTCACATACTTGATTTACATGCAATATTCTTGTTTTCCTCTATTCATCATATTCTTTTTATCCTTTCCTTATTTTTAGTTTCCTTGAATGTATGTAAATAGTCTGTACTTGTCCAGCTTGTGTAATATGTTACATGTCAATCACATGTGCACGCAGGAAGAGAAATTCCTGGTATGTGTGACATACATGGCAAAATAAAGTGATTCTGATTCTGATTACCAGAGCACAGAAAAGTTAGAGGAATGCTTTTCAATTGTTTTCATGCAACAAACAATTGAGCCCTTCAGGAACATAAATATTAGTCAACAGGTAAAGTTATTCTTTAGCAAGTTGTTAAACATTTGGCTCGATGCCTTAGTTGCTACCACAGGTGTCATTAAGTCCGATGACTGGGAGCGGAATCCCAGAGCATGTTAAGCCTCGCCGCGACTATTTTATCCCAACGTCAATCATCCTTCAAAAAAACAAAAAACAAAACCCAAAAATTTGACTTAACCCCCTGTCTTTTCAATAGCTAGAAACGACCCTGGCCGTTACAGTTATTTTAACTGAGGCATGTTAAAAGCCAGCAGGGCCACACAAGGTGACCTGCAGATACTCGCCGACGCAGACCACCAGTGTGTCACACGAAACCTCATTATAAGGCAAAAAAAGATTCAGCCTTCTCTTTTTTCGGAAAGAGAAACAGCAGGCTTTAAGCGTGTGAAGTGCGCATGTTACCCCAGACAAAACGTGGGCTTGGGGGGGAGGTGGCTGAGAGGAGAAGGGAAAGTCAGCCTGTGAGCATGACTGGTCCCAAACCTCAGGAATCTGCTGCCCTTAGAAAGAAGAGCTTGAATACCCACCCCCACCCTGCCCCCACCCCCACCCGCCAGAGTATCTAAGTCCCTTTAAAGGCGTCTATTAACGGCAAAATTAAAAACAATATTCCAGTGCCAAAATGCAACTTGAAAGCAATCGATTACACCACTAAATAAGTCCTTGAATTATCTGAAATTCAGAGGAATTTAAATACAGTTTTGAAACTTTCAGCATTACTCATGCAAATCATCTGCAGCACTTATTGAAATGCAAACTATTTGTGACACAAAATTCATGCGTCGCTGGAATCCAATCAAATCATAGACTGGCGGTGCTGGTGGGCCGGGACCCCCGATGCTGCCCGGGCAGAACGCACCACGAGATTCCCAGCACACTCTACCCAGGTTTGATTGATCCGGGGTGAGGAGGTCAGTTATTAGTCAGCCAGCCCATGAATGCAGAGAGCGACACTTCTGCAGCTGGGCCAGGTCGCCATGGTAACACTACAACTCACTGGGTACTGAGACCCACACGATGGCAGGGGGGTGGATAATAACTTGTGGAAATAAACGTAAAATAACAAACAATAGTGCTATCTAGCATCAGCAGAGTGGCCATTGGTCGAGCCCCTGCGGCGAGGAAAACGGACCATTTCCATGCCGGTCACCATCATTCACCATCTCGGCACTGCGGAGTCCAGCTGCTTGGCTCTGAATGGAGCCACGTTTAAAAATGTTAAAGCCACAAGACTAGCAGCCCATGCAGGAAAACATTCATCAACATCTCCATTCACATCAACACTCTCATTTAGAATGATACTGTTAACAGGGATTTAGCACTTTGCAATACCTCTGAAAACATACACACACACACACACACATTTGTATTCTTATCATAGTGAGGACTGTCCATTCATTTATATGGGAAAAACCCTAACCCCAATCATGATACCCTTAACCCCTACCCAGCCCTAACCTTAAACATCAGTTACCAAACAAAACACAAGACTTTTGGCCTTTTTACTTTCACAGATTTTTATAAAATGAAGTCTGAGGTAGTGAGGACCGAAAAAATGACCTCACTAGTCACGTTTTTTGTGGATGTGCTATACTTGTGAGGTCCTTTGCACCTGTGCACAAACACACACGCGACGGGCAAATAACGCTTTATAAAAACAGCTGACACCTCGATCAATCAGCGCTGCTCAAACAAGAGGAAACAGTGCAGGAGATATTTCTGCTTTCCCAAACAATAACAGAATAGTTAGAAGAAACACCACCAGCGAAAGCAAATCCTCAATAAGCCATAATTAGCCAAATCCATAAGAAAAAAAAACATCAGGAAAGGCAGATCCATAATAAGCCCCCATACAGCCCAACACACGGACCTCCTTCAGACAGTCATCGGACGCTGTAACCAGCACAGGTCTCCCCGGAGGTAAAAGCCTGCCTCCCCGGCGCCGCCTGGACAGACATTGGACTTCGCGGTTCTCACCCTCCCCGGGGCGGTTCAGTCTACCTCAAGCCCAACACACACGCATGCTGGAAGGTCCACTTGGGTCTGTAGGCAGACACTCACTGAGTCGCGCTGCTCAGGTCGCCCCAGCCACCGCCTCCTCCCCCCCAGGGCCGAGCGCCCCGTCCAAGGCCAAACGTGCCGCTCTTCTGTCCCTCCCGGGCTTCATTCAGCCTGAGAGGCGTCCGCAGCGCCTCCCTCACAATGGCAGACCGCCGCGCCGTGAATGAGGCAAAAGTAGTTTTCAGGCAGCATAATGCCTCGCCGTGGTCGTCAAGGAAACAAATGACGACGGGGGAGAGAGAGAGGAGAGAGAGAAGAGAGAGAGGGAGGGAGGGAGGGAGGGGAGGGTGTGTGTGTGCGTGAGGGTTGGGGGAGCACGCGACAGAGATTGCAAGTTCTCCGACATTCCCTGCCCAAAAAGCAGGGAACTAAAAGACTGAATTGCTTTTTCATTCTCATCGTTTATGCAGCGCCCTGAGCAGACCTGATGGGCGGCACCCTCGTGGCCGAGTGACAGGCAGAGCTGATGTGCCCTATGCCCTTCATATGCACATATGATTATGCATCCCACCCCCCCAGCCCCTTTGATTCACGAAGGGATGAAGAAGGGCCTGTGGAGAGAGGGCGGCTGGCTGGTTGGGCTGGGAGTCGGTAACTGAGCTGGATGAGCTGAAAGCAGCCTGACGCAGATAAAAGTCAAAAAGCAAGGGAAGATCTGACCTTGTGTCGGGATGAGCCATTACTGTACAAAACATTTTAAAAACAAAAGGCTTCCAGACCAAAGGAGACCATGCCTCTTCCACACACTCATTTCAGACAGAAGAGGTGCCATCAAACTGACCTGCAGCTGAAAGCTTCGAGTTTCACTTCCGCATTTATCAAGAAAAACCGTCAGTCCGGTCATTTTTTTTAAGGCTGGAACAAGGGTGAAATTCATCAAAAGGCAGCAGGAGGTCTCCTATCCACAGCGGCCTGGGAGGGAAATACTAACAAGGACAATGAGCGGTTTCGCTTTGACTAGCGAGCTGGTGATTTGTGGAAAAAGCTGAGGGCAACAACAAGTGCCAGCTGGCATTTAAGGAGGGGAAACCTTGACAAATTTAAGGGCACCTGAAGCAAAATCTGCTAAATCACTGCAGTGCTGCATTACTCCAGGGCCGTCTCACGCATACAGTAGGACGCCCCGCTCATGGCACGGGTAAGACCCTCCCAAGTACAGCCGCCCACATGAACACCACCCACTCTGAAAAAAAAACCACATCTCAGCTCATTCATGGCATGCTACGACAACAGATCATCAGCAGCTCCTTCATCACGTCATCACTGTAAAGCCCCCCCCCCCCTCTCCCCCAGATTAACAGGAGCTCCTACCTAGCGACCTGAGATAGCTACACCTGTCACTGAGCTGCCTGCAGCCAACGGGGCATTAAACACCAGCTCTAGCACAGGGAACCGGAACCAGGGCATTGGCGAGATGCCGCCCCATAAGCGTTCACTGGGCGCTCTTCTGTGGTTCCATTCACACAGCACCTATTCAGCTGGGTATTTTCAGGAGCTAACCATGCTCCAGCACTGGGACACCCACCTCCGACCAGTGACAAATGTGGAGCCTTAATAGGTACTCCATGTCACTGGCAGCACTTGAACGCACACACAGGCAGACATTACTGATTACAGGTTGTGTGTGGGGCGGCGGGGGGGGGGGGGGGGGGGGGGCCA
>JAODKL010000107.1:12721077-12732358 GCA_026780765.1 Petrocephalus schoutedeni
GCAAGACACTGAACCCCAAATTGCTCCCGGTGTGTAGGTTGGCGCCTTGCATGGCAGCCTCCACCACCGGTGTGTGACTGTGTGTGTGGATGGGTGAATGTGAGGCAATTTCTAAAGCGCTTTGGTGAAAAGCACTATATAAATGCAGTCCATTTACCATTTATTGTTAAATATCATCCAAATTCAATAAAAAATGTCCAAATCTTAATGTGTTCAGCCAATGTATATTACCAGAAGTGGCATTCTGTGTTTTTTCTTTGATTGAAATATCACTAGTAAAACAACATTTAACACCTCACCGTGTCAGGAGGACCTTGCTCGCATGTGCGTGTGGAGAGTGGGGGGCCGCCACAGCAATTGTTCCGCTGGCCGGGGGGGGGGGGGCTGTCAGCTGCACCCCCGCCCCCCCCCAGCAAACACACATGCGAGGTCACGCTTGGTGGCCAAACGTCCACGTGCCCCACCCACGTCAGCGACTCCACCCTCCAGGGGATACAGATCCCCTCCTGTTATCCCTTTTGGATCCCCCAGGTCAAGCAACATTTGTTCTCTGAGAAACAAGCAGTGTTAGGTTGCGGAGGAGTCATCGCCCTCGCGAACCCGTGAAACTGGATACAAACGTCTAGCCAGTTCGTTGATCTGTTACTAATCAGTGTGTTTTACTTAAAACGCATCATTATACAACCATTTTCATTCAAAGCTTCAGGGGACATCCTGTATTGAGCACTAATGACCGTTTTAACAATTACGTTACCGTAATACAGATAAAACAGATGAAAGCAGGTGAAAAAGAAACAACCACAAATACACATTACTACTTATTTATTCTCAAATGGCAAATTTTTGCACAGAACCGCAGATTTTCATGAAGTACAACACACACACAATGTTTGCTAGATTCTGATCTTAGTGAGGACCATCCATTCAGTTCTATGGCCGCCCTAAAAAAACCCTAATCCCAACACCCTTAACCCATACCTGGCCCTAACCATAACCATAATTAATGTCATATTTCTGAGGATTTGCTATACTTGTGAGATCCTTTGGTCCTCACAAGTATAGCAAACCTATAAACACTATATGGACAAAAGTATTGGGACGCACCTCTGAATTCAGTGGTTTCATTCAAACCCTTTGCCACGGGTCTAAAAGGAAGCCCTCAGCTATGCAGTCAGCTTTAAAAACATCTGTGAAAGAATGAGTTGTTCTGAGGAGCCTAGCAAATTCTAACATGATACTGCCATAGGATGCCACTTTTGCAATAATTCACTTTTGAAATTTCTTCCCTGCTAGATATTCCATGTTTAGGTGTAATTGGTTATTATTGCAAAGTTGCCAAAGCTCTGTTGGCTCAGTAACTGCAGAGGTCCAAACTTCCTCTGCCATTAACTCCAGCAAAAGAACTGTGCACTGGGAGTGTCATGGAATGGGCTTCCATGGCCGAGCAGTTGCAGGAAAACGTCACCAAGGCCGATGCCAAGCGTCAGATGGAGTTCTGTCAAGCACACCGTCGCTAGACTGTGGAGCAGTGGAGACGTGTTCTGTGGAGTGACGAATCACACCTCTGTGTCTGATGGACGAGGCTGGGTTTGGTGGATACCAGGAGAACGTTACCTACCTGACTGCATTGTGCCAACTGTAAAGTGTGGTGGAGGATAATGGTATGGGGTTATTTTTCAGGGGTTGGGGTTGGTCACCTATTAAGACAAGGTTGGGTGAGTTTGGTGTGAAAGAACTTGACTGTCCCACACAGAGCCCTGACCTCAACCCCAACAAACACCTTTGGGATGAAATAGAATAGGGATTGTAAGCCAGGCATTCGTGGCCAGTATCAGAACCTGACCTCACAAATGCGTTTCTGGATGAATAGGCAAAATTCCCCAATACAAAATCTTGTGGAAAGCCTTCCCAGAACAGCGACAGCTGTTATTTCTGCAAGGGGGGGCATCCATATTGATGTCTATGTATTTAGAATGGAATGTCATAAAAGTTCCTGTAGGTGAAATGGCCAGGTGGCCCGATACTTTTGTCCTTATTTTCTGCATTTTGTTCCACTTTTCCCTGAAGGGATTTGGTTTGACTCAACAGGGTTAGAAATGTTCTTGGGTCGGTGGACCAGAACATCAGTCTGCTTCAATCAGGACCCCTACCTGTTTCGCTTTCGAAGGTGCAACCAGGCTCAGAAAGCTAAGGAGCCAGAGCAAGACAGAACCCTTCAGTCGTGCACAGCTCTCCTGTGGTCATGGGAGATTCATTCTAAGGGTCCCCAACAAAAACAGCCATTTAATGACAGGCTGGAGGCTTTAGAGATACAATACAATGGGTGTGATGATGTGTACTGGTTTGGGGGAGATGCCCCATCTTCATCATTGAGAGCACTTTAAATAATCTTTGTGAAAAACATCACATCCAAAAGAATTTGGAACACAGCGTATTTAACCATGCATACAAAATTACAATAATAACAGTACTGAGTTAGTGAATAATAAGGATTTCTGGTTGAATGACTCCCAAAATACGAGCTGATATTTCATAATGTCATAATAAAGACATTCTTATTTAACAAACTTTTTTTAAAACACAAATGTCACCAACAGGTAGATGCCTGCAGGCTCTTTGCTGACACTCTTGGGTAACAAGAGAGTTAACCACCACTCAAACCATGCATTTATGTAGGGCCCTCAAGGTTTGCCCCCTCTATTGGTCAAAAATAGTCACTACACTATTCAATAAATGTGTTCCATTTTTAGCATGTTCTGCTAACCAGTTAGCTTGCTATTTTTTTCTGACTCGACTCACTAGCTGATGTTAACGGTACTTGAAGTAACTGTGAACTTTTTGAGTGGGGCCCCAAAACAACCCCAGGGCAGGGGTGGGTTTGTTATTTGTGTCTTGAGAGGATTCTGTGGTGTGATCTTGCACCAGTATTTGTAGGACACCCACAGTGTTTTTGTGTGTGTATATATATATACACACACACACACACACAACATGGCTGGGAACATCAAACTCACACCTGAACTAGAACGCGTCTCTAATTACCCTGTTTTTTATGAGGTCATTATCCAAGAGGTTGACATACTTTTTGAATTAATGACCGATGCAAAATATTGTGTATTGTTTAATAAGAATATTTAATAATATGGCAGCTGCAGACCACATATCAGGAACCATTCATACAAAAAACAAATAATTCACAAATGTTCACAAGTGTTTTCTCACAACTGTATATTATTGATGCTTGGCTTTTGCATCTTAATCATATCCTTCTGTGCATATGGACATTCCAACACATTCTATATACTGCTCACACCACAGAAGTTCCAGATTTAATATTTAAAATGAGGATTCCGCTTCAATACAAAAAATCTTTAGAGCACATTGTTTAACCTAAAAGGTTATGTGTGCTCCACCAGGGTTGGTGGAAGGTCAAAGCGATCTGGCCACAATGAAGACAGGTAACACATGTACCAATAATATTTAAGAAAAATATTGAAAAGTTTTGCTTTGATTCAGTTTAATAAACGCCTCCGCACAAGTGCGTTTGGCGTGATGCCTTCAGTGTATTTTTCATAAATTCTTCACTGTTATACACTGCTATATTATTAGGAGTGTAGCCTGTTTTCCGGTATTTCCGGTAATATTTAATAAATGGTATCAATCTGACGAGCCAGCACTGCACCCTTAAGGCCTCATGTCCTTGGCATCATGTGACAAGCAGGAGGCAAAAGAAAAGGCCTTTTGTGGGCCGAACCCCCCCCCCCCCCCAGAAGAAAGACGTGGTCCTTCTCCAAAATCTTGGACCCTGACGCTGGCGCTCGCAGACGCAACCAAAGTCATGACATCATTCCCAAGGAGGAGCAGGATGTCTGATGTCCAACACGACCGGAGAAGCAGATTGATTGATTAATGCTGCACCTGTTGGTGTATCTGAACCACAACATTGCTGACATGCCAGGGGTTACAAGGCACCACACAACACATGTATGTTTAAGAACACTTACCATGAAGCTTCAATGGTGGAAAGCAATGAAGATTTGGCTTTTTATTTGCCTTTCCAGGAGATGGATCAAGGCCACACTTACCGTTACTTCCGCAATAGACACTATAGCAGGAGACTTAAGGTGTTTGCTGCTTCAAAAAGCTGCAGTGACACTCTGTGGATGCAGGAAATATTGCAGCTGAGAGGAAGACACACAAACACAACTACCCTGGTTTCAAGAGTACTGCTAAGCAACAGTCTACCATTGAAGCAGGAGTCTCAACCCACAGTCTTCCACACATGACTGCCCTATCAATAGATCCTTTGTCATGAATGATGTAATAGGCTGCTGCCGGGGTAACTTTTTTGACCCCTATACAAATCACCATTATTTTGGCATGCAGTAATCAACTGCTGCCCAGTGTCAAGGGCGGCCATGTTTATAGCTATACCCAACAAGCAGTCTGAAAACACAGAGGTGCCCCACCAGCCACCCAGAATAGAGATAATATTCCTGTTACTCATAGGAATTACTTGAAACAGATACAGTTATTCTAAAAATCCTAAGGTTGAGAGAGGGGGGTATTGTGCTGAATAATCACAATTAACAGGTATCTCACAAAAATAATAGGTTTTAACCCCATAAAACTTTAAAGAAGTAACTGCCTGATAATCATCCATTATATGGTGGAAAACAACTAACCCCAACAGAAGGTTGGATTATGAAGGAGTTTTGAAGAGCCTCAGGGTGACTATTAGAAAGATTTGCCCAATAACACAAGAGTTTAATGGCCCGTTGGCTGGATTCTTAACTACATACAATGGACTTCTGGCTGCACTGTTGGTCACAAATTTCTCTAGTTCTTTCAAGCAACAGCCTGCAACACAAGGCCTCTTATAAAACGGGAGACCCAGACCGTACCATGGTAATCAGGCACAGCTGTAGGGGAACGCGATTAAGTGACTGGGGGGGGCGGGAGCAAGAAAAAACAGAAATGTCTGAGGGTCACCAAGAAACTGGGCCAAAAATGGGCCGGTCGCTCTCCAGGGAGAGGCCAGGAAGTGCCTGGCCAGAAGGTCAAAAACTTCAGGCAGTCTTCAGGCAGTGCTGCTAGAAGAGGGTGTGTGTTCAGAGACGGAGCAGCAGAGCGGGACATAGACTCAGAACCAGACACAAATAACCGTCCAATGACAGTAGAGCTAGCACCCAGCACAAAAGGAAAGGAACAGCTGTTCCTGGGGGGGAGGGGTGTTGGAGAAGGAAGTAGAGTCTCAGGAATTGTTTAATCCAACTTTATTGATTTAGCCAGTATGACTACCTTTACACAGACACACAGTCTTTCTAGAGAAAACAAAACAATTCTCTTTAGGATTAGTTTGTAAGTAATACATTATTGCCTAAAGTTATACATTTTTCCATTTTAGCTTATATATTTTTTTAAGTTGCGCATTTTGTTTTCACCTCTGTGTAAAGGTCCCATGACTGAATAACATGCATAAGTCAAGATCATTTTTGTCACTAATCGTAATGCACATTAAAATAATACAGTACTGCATGACATTTCAAATAAATACCAACATACAGGTGAAGTCATTATTTCATATAAAGGTATCAAATGATCAATACTGAAACAGAAGGATGATGATGATAAAGTTTTGCACGGCTAATCACGATGCAATCACTTCCAGCAAACAGAAAACCTTTAGCCAAGCAAAACAGCATCTGAATTGCACTCAACATTTTTAAAACCTCCCAACCACATCAATAACTCGACATTTTAATGCCTCCACAAACCATATGGCTATGAACGCCACACCAAGCTTGTAGATGCGGAGTCTGCTTTCTGTTTACTGAAATAAGAATGCTTAGATGTATAAAAAACAAAATACAAAAAAGCGTACACATTTGCCAACAATACTATTGATACCACATTACCGTCACCACCGTACAAAGCTATTCATACGTTAATATTTCAAATAGTATACCATCCTGCACCGACAAATGTTATATCTCACCGCTTTTATTCATTAGGAGGCCAAAGTGATTATTTTTGGTTCCCAAAGTTTGATTAAAAAACCTCACTAAAGCCCTGAATTTGCATCCTCCAGGGATCACTGACTTACAGAATTCAGTACAATTTCCATTTCGTGTAACTAGTCAGACTCGTGCAAAAAGGGGCATGGCTTCTTGCACTTATTGCTCCTAAGCTCCACCTCTGCTAGGATTTGTTGCTAGTCACTTAATTTTACCCTACTAGCCTAAGATTCTCCCTTGAAATAAAAGGCACTACTGGTCAGAATGAGAGCAGAACAGAAACAAGGCGCCGGAATAGCGAACCCAAATCACAAATGTTCCCTAGCAGCCTACTTCCTGCTTTTTTTCTCCTCCAATTCATTTTCAAAAACCTAAAAATGTACCAAGATTTGGCACGGTAAACAAAGAGAGAATGAAACAATTCCAATTTGGAATTTAATTAGAACACTTGCAAAGAATTCTGTCCACCAGTGATCCTGCCTGAATCTTTATCCCAGAAATTCTGGAAATGAATTGGAAATACTAGTCAATTCATGGTTTTCAAGTGCCTACTACCATTTCAACCAGAACAACGTCAAGTTTCTCCTTGTTACTTTGAGCTATTCCTAAGAATAATAATAATACATGAAAAAACCCCAGAATTTGCTTACCCTGGATTTTGTTTAGAACATGGCAGTATAATATCAGTAAATAACAACAAACAATAACAATAATTATGATAAAAAATAAAAAAGTCTATGTTCTGAGTTAAGGATTAATTCAGTGAAGCAGAGAATGTAGAGCTCTGGTTTGTAGTGTAATGATGGTGAGAAATTGTCTCAGTGGCTTGTGCAAAGAGATGCATAAAAAACAATAATTATTCGAAAATAAATGGGTCAGACCGATAAAGCACAACGCCACAAAATTTCCCTAAAATCTAAAACCAAAGAGTGAAAAGTGCACAGGATATTAAACAATATATGTAAGAACACTGAGTAAAACACAAAGCAGCCCCCGCTCCTCTGGCAGACCCCCGGTCGTTACCGGAAAGGTGGCCGGCTTCTCCTCGGTACTTGTGAGCATTGCTTCCCCGCAGCTGCGGCTGAAAGGTAACTACGCTCCGTGTCACATTCCCAATGCGGCGTGGGCGCCACGCCGCGGTACGAGTGCGCTGACTGGAACACGTCCGTTTTTTGTTTTTTTATTTTTGGCCAATTAGAGGAAGGGAAACAGGCAAAAAAAACGTTCTCCGTGTGGGATTCTTAAGTCCTATTGGCCAGGCAACGCTAGCTGCTGGCCGCGTTTGCCTCACCCTCGGCCGGAAGCTCCGCATCCAGGCTGAACTACATTACTGCAAAATGGAGACATAAATCAAAAATCAGCATTATAATTATATTTAGCTATTAAAATTGTGATTAGGTAAATATGAGGAGCAAGCATGACCTTCGCATTCAGATAAATAAACCAACCACTCGCTGCGGGTGGGAAGTTGTTAGTTGAGGGCAGAGGTTAGTGGCCGCTGGTTAGCCGCCGCCGGAGCCGCTGCTTTTTCGGGGCGTTAGGAAAGCGGAAGCCCGAAAGACACGCACGCACGGGAAGGTTGGCGTGCGCAGGAAGCCGAAAGCTCACAAGTACCAGACCCAGGAGCTCAGCTCATGCAGTGGAGCAAAACACTGAGTGGGCGGGGGCATGCAGGTCACTGTGTGTGAGAGGCGTGGGGGGTAAGGGCGGTTAAAAACACAGGCTTGGCAAACGGAAAGGGGGAAGCCTGCAGGCAGAGGTAGGAAAGTCAGCGCTCGCATGCTGCGGACTTCAAACCAGACGATCTACCGTCTTTCCCCCCGAAACCGCTAGACGGACGCTGCGTAAAGCAAAGGTTGGCCGCATGCTCTGGGAGACTGGAGAGGCGGCTAACTTAAAGGAGTCTAAATTCAAAAGCCACGACGGGAACAGCCATTCAGGTCATAGAAAAATAAATACCACGTTTTATCGTTTTAAAAATCACGGTTAAAAACCCTCTCAAAGTAACAGGCATACGCTTCGTGTCTGAGTGCAGTTTTCCTGCCCCCGATTACTTTGAGAGACCTTTGATTTTGCATCAAGTAGCTAATGTGCTTTTCTCCGAACCATAAAACTTTGAGAAAAACAGAATCATTTTGTTGATTCGCAGTGGAGGAAAGTGTTTGGACTCGACCATAAAATGCACAATATAATATCTACCTACTCTATTATTTCTGTTATCAAAGTCTCCTTGGCTCCTAACATTAATAACCTAAAAGACCTTGAAACGCGGTTGCAGCAAAGCCGGGAAAAAAAGCAGGGTTGACTATTAAGTCTATTCCTCCAGATTCTACAAAAAATGTTAACTCAAAAGCTTCAAATTCTCATTTCAAATTTTCAAGAGCTAACAAGGAAACAAGAAACCCAAACACTAATATTTAATATTAAGAAAAAAGTACATTGGTTATGTATTACAAAGCACATTTTCCTCACGTCAACCCTGCTTTTATTAGTAAAACTATTAATAAATGCCTCACATATTTTCAAATGCCTAGCTTGCATATCAAAGCATTTAATAAAAAAAACAAGTAAGCAAACTCCTTTCCACCACTTATACAAATGAGATCGAGGCAAACCATTCACTACTACTTCTACTGTTTGCCAAGTCTATAAAACACTGATGCATTTTTTTTTTTTTTTTTTTTTTTTTAAATCAGATTCACATATATGATACAAGCAGAGTGGATTTCTCCAATGACAGGATGCTGCACCCGAGAGGGAAAAAATTACCTGCCGGCAACAAGAGGATCTATTTCTCCTCTCCTACTTAAAGGTAGACTGGCGAGTCGAAGGGAACAAGCTGCTGACAATCTAAAGAGAGAGAGAGTCGCAGGACAGAATGAGCAGGACATGGTTAAACAGGCCGGGCTCAGCCAGCCGGAGGCTTAGGAGCCCCCCGAAGATTAAAAGAGGGAGAGATCAGCATTAGATTTGCGGGGGGACATCCAGATACACCAGAGAACTGCTGCGGGAGGCACTTCTACAGGCCTGTGTTTCAGGGTCAGAGTGCCATTGTTGTGCTCTTTTAGTTAATAAAGTTTTCAAAAACAATACTATTACTAAGCGCCCACAGTATCATTTATATCTCGCTCCACGGTCCTTCTGCTTGTTAATAATTTAGACATCTGAGGCACCCGATAAGAAGCGCACTTCATCTCCGACTTCGTCTCCCTCTCATCCTCCATATGGCTCAGAGAGAGCTCCCTAACCCAAATCGCTACCTGTTTTCTCTCTGAAACGGCCCCTCTGTCTGCAAGTGGGGGCTCCGGCCCTGTGGCACCCGCGCCGTACTTACTTACACTTGGGAGAAAACTGTTAATAGCCACAGCCCAGAAAAGCCAGCGATTAGCAGGTTAGCAGCACAGAGCAAAGCGAATCGACGTGGAAGGAACACTGGTGGCCCGCACGTGCAGGAGGCCGCAACACCACTCGCACTGACGCAGCAAGAAATCAAACACCTTTCCCAAAGTCCCAAGTCGGAACAGACCCATTTGAGATCTCCTCCATGTGTGAACCGTTAAGTCGGTTTGTGCACCCAATTCCTAACCAATTAAACGTATCTTTGCATATTTTATTGAGTGTAAACATGTGCAAAAAGATTAGCTGTTAAACCCTCGCGCCCCCCCCCCCCCCGAAACACAGCCCAGCCAAAGGGATGATGGGTAACTGCCTCCACCAATGCTTTGGTCTAATTTAGGAGTAACCACTAATTAAAAAAAAAAAAGAGAAATAAAAAACAGCCACCAATGCTTGGTGGTCAACATGGGGGTCCTAGGAGGCAGTTGGGGGGCAGGGCTAGCTGAAAGGTGTGTGTGTGGGGGGGGGGGGGGGACAGTCCCACGACACAAGAAGTGGTGTGGTGCAGAGGGCGTCCTGGCTGAAAGGCGTAGGTCGCGGCAAGCGGGATCGAGAAAAGACGGAGAGGAGTCACGCCACCACGAGCCCCAAGAGACGTTAGCCTGGGAGCGGAGTCAGCGCAACAGCCCCCCCCACCCAAGCGGCCGCCCCATCAAGAAGCCCGCTGCCCCGTCAGGGCACCCCCAACCCACCCCCTAGTCACAGTAGATCTTGTACTTCTCACTGCAGAAGACCACGGGCCCGGCGATGCCGCTGGACTCGGCGCGCCCGGCGCAGGACTGCCCGTGACTTACATGCGGATGGGCGGGGGCACCCTTGGCACGGGAGGGGCCCGTCTTGGCACGGCTGCCCCGACGCAGCTGCTCGTGGTCGAACTCCAGGTCCTCCAGCCTCTGAGTCAGTGCCAGCTTCTGCTGGATGGCCATGCGTAGCAGCGAGTTCAGGGTCTTCTTCTCATCCTCGGCGGCGGCCAGCTGCCTCTGCATCTCATCCAGCTGTGTCACGTACTCGTCACACCTGCCACGGGGGGGGGGGGGGGGTTTAGGATTAAACGTCACCTATATTTTTACCAAGATTCACTGGGGCATGGGACTTCACAGACGCCCCCTGCTGGCGGTTACCGCCTGCACCGCTGTGTCAGATATTCCCTAAATGACCTCAGCTGTGGCCCACCGTCTGCTTACCGTCCGCCCATCATCCCACAGGGATAATCCTCCCAGAGATGCATTATTAAAATGGGCAGAATATGAAGTCATGGGATCTCAAACATGTCATTCGCATAATAAAACTCTGGGGAATAGAGCTGCAGTTCCCTCAGTGTGCCAGCAGGAGGCATGCTTCCGCCAAAGACACTCATAAATCTGTTGACTCAGAAGCAGATACGAAAAAATCTTGACACCAGTTTTAGAATTCCACAGTACTTCTCCATCTTATAATCTGCAAACAAGCACTGCTTCTCCCCCAGAGGACCAAACACTTCATGAGCTTTCATAACCCCCCCCACCCCCCCAGCAGAGCTATACTAGGGGGCACACACAATAGTGCTAAGTCTAAGCGAGTCCCTGCTGCTTTAAGAAAATTCCCAGGGCATCTAATCAGAGGGCTTCCCACAATGCCCTGCTGCTCACATAAACACAGCTCACACCCACATCCTCGGTCCTCCAATCATCAGATTAACCAAAGCAGGAATTTCATATGTGCCCATTATCCAAGTCTGCAAAACACAAAAGCATGACTACCATAGCATCAACACACAGCCAATCTATCAATACAAATAATCTCTTTTAATCTCAATATCTTTTCATCACTACTCAACCCTCCAACTCCTCCTGCTCCATCCTCCCTGACTGCTGAAGATTTTGCCAACT
>JAODKL010000107.1:12741820-12758719 GCA_026780765.1 Petrocephalus schoutedeni
CCTTGCCAACTAATTTCGTTGTCCAGGCAACTGTACAATGACAATAAAAAACTCTAAGTCTCTAAGTCTAAGTCTAAATTATGGACTTCCCAGCTCAAAAACATTTTAATCATCTAATTACCAGGTTTAGTAGGTGCGTCTGAGCTGGGAAATCTGCAAACTGTCGCAAACTGGCCCTTCAGGACCGGAACTGGAGAAACCCTGTCATAGATGTTTACTGCTACAAGGTCTTCACGGTGCATGGATATTAAAGGGCCAACTGCAAGGTACTGTAGACATCTAAGTTCTACAAGATGGCTGAATGTAATTCTTCAGGTACCCTTTGATAAAATACAATGTTTCTCCTTCACCCTTGGTGGCTGTGGAACAGATTTGACTTCTACTCATGAATAAACATAGGGCGATTTTCTGTGGGTCTTGCCTTCGAATCCCTCTTTCGGGCCCAAAGTTAATGCTGTCAGGTAAGTCTGTCCGAGGGCCTTTTCACCTCAGCTGTTCATCGAAAGCCAAACCACGGCAGATGTCCCAGAGCACAGGTAGAATTAGCTTCGCTCACAAGTCCCTTTCTCTGACAAGAATGTGCCTGTAAACAGATACTCCTCTAAAGTGGCCCTAAGAATGGATGGGTGTGTGTGCGCGTGTGTGTTTGTGTGAGCATGTGCATGCAATCGAAGATCAGAAAGGCCGAGATCTGAGATCAAGGAGAGAGAGAGCCTTGGAGCATGCCACTTTGTGGTGTGTGAGGACAGATGGGTTGTTGGGGGTTTGAGCACACAAAGACAGTAATCTAATCTGCTGCAGAGGATGGCACCATGCGTATGGAGTTCTCACCTTAGCTCTCCCTGGCTACAGGCATCAGGGATTGCCTTATTAGCAACCTGAGCCCCTCACTATAAGCCTACTGTCAACACCACCATAAAAACACAAGGACATTCAGAAATGAGAATGCATGTGGGTATGGCAACAGATGCAGCTCAAGTAAGATTTATATTTGACCACAATAAAAAAGACCAACATTCCACAAAACAGGAGTTAATCTGGTGAAAACTGTCGCTTCAAAGAAGTTATGCATTTCAAAAGGGCAGCAGCTGCTGACCACAGCCTGCGTGGTCTGTAGCGCATCGAGAGGATGGACCAACATACCTGGGCTGTACAAACAACCAATCCATCTAATATAGACACTTGCCCATTTCCTTCTTCCCATTAAAAGCAGGGATGCTCAACAACAGAATACAAAAAATGTACAGGGCAACTTTTTGAGCAATGTTGCCAGTCAACTGCCAACCAAGAAAGGGCAACTCATCTGGATGGTTGCAAAAAGTTGCCCACTGCTGGTCAAAGTTTTCCAAATAGAAATATGTGGCTCTATATCAATGGGCAAGTGCCCAAGCCACATTGCCTGGCAATATTTCTCAAAGAGTTGCATTGTGTATCGCCACCCTAACTGTATTTAAGGAAGGATTTTCATATTCAAAAGCTTTTTATTTTTCTGTTTTTAAACCTACAGCCCACAGTGCCTACAGTGTACATTTTCATAACACACCTGTGAATAACTCAGACACAAACCTGGCATTTCATACATAATCACCGCCACCAGCCCTCGTTTGAAAAACATGCCCCTGCACAGACGGGACGCAGATACCAGGATAACCATCAGACCTTCAGGCTGCTGCTTCCACCTACCAACCTGTCACGCTTTGCTAACTCCAGGAGTTATATAAAACACCATGCAGAAATCCTCACCAGCATATGCCTGACCTTTTATTATTCAAAATCCAAAAGCAGGGCACAACACATCAAAGCAGTAACCTGGAGCATGAAGGGAGCCACTCCATAAACACATGTACACCTGGGGGCTGCGCATAGGCACCCTATACTACACTGACTCGTCTCATGACTTTCACAGGGCTGGACAGAGAGGAATTGAAGGAGAGCAGCAACCTCATACTAGCTTGCCGGTGTCAACAGTCTGTGGTTTTCAAGGACAGAGCGCTCGTCTTTCCATCCAGAGAGAACACATGAAAGCCAATCCCCCTGAGCAGCACTGATACGCTAAAAAAGGGGAGGAGAGATGCAGGGCGGCCAATTCCTACACCAACCAAAGGGTTTTCCAGCAGACAAAGATCATTCTGGGAAACGGAATAGTTCAGAACAGAAAATCTGAATTACACTTTAAAAGCTTCTATTCGACCCTCACTAAAGGAGGCTTTGGAACTTAAAACCACCCACGTGCAGTCAACAGGCCCACCACGGGGTCTAAACGGTACGCCAATGCCTGGAACAAGGCAGTAACTCATAGCTTAGCACTTAGACTTTGCACAGTGTCACGAGTCTAACATGGAAGGGAATAACAATAAAGTAGATCAACCCCAGATGAAATGCAACCCTTCTTAATATACCCATACCCATTCTCCTCAGCCACAAAGCAGCTGAGAGCAGCCACTTAAGACGGCTTCAAGCTAGCACCCCTCACATGGCTGACACCTGGGCCAACATGCATTTCCTTCTCAGGATGTGTCACATATTGGACACATATTGGACCAACACCCCATGGAGTACTGAAATCCAGCAGTGGCTCCACGTCACCCAACAGGCAAAACAACCCCCCAGCTTCTGAAGTAATTCATCACTTGGGACTAAAGTGCTGTGCACCAGCAAGCTGGGCTGACAAGCACTCTGGAAATAAAACAGAATTAAAAAAATAAGTCCTTCCTCATTCTATGTGGGTGGTGTGGGCAGAGTGTGATAATGTGAAAAGTCACTAAGGGTTTCAAATCCTTCCATGGGGTGTACATAGAGGAAGAGGAAGATGAGTCAGGCTTCAGTTGTTCGTAGCTGCGGGCATGGTCGTGAAAGAAGTCATACAGCGCTTACACTTTTTTGATCATGGAAAACCAAAGTAATTGTCAGTTTGAAAGTCTCGGGGTCTCCATAATAAAACGCTTTGGTTTCTTATGAAACTACTATATGAGCAGATTGCGAATCACCCTCACAGTCAGTTTTTCCTTTCATTATGCTTGCAATAAGTCCCTCTGACTGGACAAATAAAACGATGGGGAAGAGAGGGGGCTACATTAACACACCACACCATCTACAAGGACTCAAATATGATCTTCCGTGTTCTCGGTTCATTGAGACGGGAAATCATCCTGACGACACTGTGTGGCTACATTTCAGCAAGAGTGAAAAAGAAAAGCCAGCAAGTCAAATAATACACAAAAAGCCAAGTTCAAAGGCAAAAAGTCACCTCGCTAGAAATGAGCAACAAAATTACGAAACGGGCACACTGATAAGGTGGGTGTGTCCAGTTTTGTCCGTTACTCTGTGTAGGTCACACCAGTAACCCTCTGGGGATACAGTGGAGGCTCATCCGGAACCTGAGGAAATAAGTCATTCCGGACACCGCGCGGGCTGCTGCAGACCATCCGTTACATTCTACCAGACAACTGCCATTGCAACAAAATATCTGCTTCTCAAGTAACACAAGTTTTCATGGTTGAGAAAAATCACTACCTTCATGACATTTGCAGATCATTCTGAGGTCAGGTGGTAAATGATGCTCGGTTGGCAGGAAGGAAGGGTCAAGGCAGCTAGGTGAAAATAGCGACTGAGCTGCCGATACGCACAGGTGATCAGGAAGGGGAGGTTCCTCAATGAAATTCACAGAGAACATGTATGAACATTCAAGCCCATCAAGTGAAGAGTGCGTGGGGTGGAGCAGATGCACTGAAGTCACCATGGAGGATCATGAATCATTTGATGTTGTTGAGGATTGACCCCAATTAATCTGCCTCTGACACACGAATATACACTATATGGCCAAAAATATGCGGACACCCCTATTTATTGCAGGAATTGCCTAATTAAGCCAAACCCAATGCTGACACAAGTGTATAATTACGCACAAAGTCACGCAATCCCCTGCATAAAATATTAGCAGCAGAATGAGTGGCTGAACAGGAAGGGTTAGTGACTTTCCACCTGGCATCACCATAGGACTCAATCTATCCAACAAGCCAGCTGCACATTTCTGCCCTGTTAGAGGTGCCCTAGTCAACCACAAAAGGAGTGATTGCGAGTGAAGATCAAAACGACTGGGAGCAAGTTCAGCTGGAAAGTGGTTGACGCACAAGCTCACAGAAAGGGAGCTGATCACCCAACATCGATACTCAACCTGAATGGCAGCAAATCCCACCAGCAATGTTCTAGCATCTAATGGAAAGCCTTCCCAGAAGAGTAGAAGCTATTATATCAGCAACTGGCCACCCAACTTCATATTAATACCTATTAATACCCTTGGTTGCAGAATGAGACGCTGGACAAGCTTAAGTCCACATATTTTTGGCGATACAGTCTGTGTGACATCCAGGGAGGTAGATTAGCCTTGACGCATCCCATCGACAGAACTGAGTACAAAACAAGGCTCTGACTCATAATGGGTCTGAGAAAGGGGGAAATGAGGCTTGCAGAAGAGACAGGTCAAAACAAAACAAACAATTGGAAAGACAAGCAGCCACTTGACGACAATTAAAAGCAGAGCAGATACACCCTGTTCTAAAAATTATACAATTATTATTAGAAAAGAAATAACATATGCTATTAGAAGAAAGTCATGAGATGACTCTGTCCTAAGGTAGGGAGTGTGTTGCCCTTAACAACTGGATAGATGCCTAAAGATGATGAGTGTACTTTGGTGGGGCAAACGTGATGCACATCACAAGTAAACATTAATGAATTCCCATGCCATTCAGTCAAGTCTGGGCAAACAGTTTAGCTTTGAAGACGTAATACAGAAACAACAAAATGTTCAAAGCAGGCCTGTAAGCTACCAAAGTTATGAATATGTATGTGACTCCTGTGACTTGTGGAAAATAACCTTTTTCCCCCCATGAATACCCTTCAGACTGTCTTCGAGTTTAAGGGCTTTGGTAATTCCATCGTGCTTGGAGTCAGCAACCATAGTCAAATAAATGTGGTGAGGAATCAGTGGAAAGCAAATATGCTGGACAGCCCTTAGGTATTATATATCTATTTTTGGTCAGACAAAGGCAAACTGCTTGTTATAGAAAAGCCACATCCCATTGCAGTTCATAATAATAAAGGGTAAGGCTTGCTGGTCAATGACCCCTATGTGATTTGCTGCCAGCTCCATGCTCCATACTGACTTCAGCTATCTTGGGGATGAGAGAAGAGCCTACAGAGAAGCCTGCAAGGGTCAGCTGTGGGGTAACAGGAGCCAAAGTATAACATCCTGCAAAAGGAAGGTGGACCCAATGCATGTGATGGTTAATTCTATCACCGTTTAGCTGGAAACACCTTTCACAGCTCACGGCTTTCACGGCTCACGGCTGTATGCGGAAAACTAGGCAGTGTGCGGCACCCCAGCACCATCAAAGGTCGATGGGGAGAAGAAGGCAGGATCAATGGGATGCCAGCAGAGGCGTCAGTCCGAGTCCCACCTTGCTTTGATTACCCGCCAGATTGCAGGGGTCCTTTCTTACGATGAACCGGAGAAGGTTTGTCACACCTACAGTCCAGTCTCATGAACAGCTGACAAGCCAGGATGCTTATAGCTGCAGCTGTCCGACAGCCAGACCAGCAGTTTGAGAGGGCCTTATCTCCATTTCACCTTGGCTACAGACAAAGTGACAGGATTAAAATTAAACACGTCATACTGTGGAGAAAAGCAAAGGCGAGACATTGCTCTCTGAGAGACCACTGTTTCTCCTTCCTCCCCCACCCGGCCTTTCATTCTGCTGATCACATTAATCACAGAGGCAGACAATGGGGGCTTTCAGACTTGTCATGGCCTGCAACAGCACCGTGCCAATTCTGTGCACCAAGTCAAACCGTCTGGCCCAAAACATGCCACCTAAATGTGCCCCCACCATTAACCCCCATCAACATCTAAGGTTTAAGATCTTATACCTGCCAATTAGCACATTCTTTATGCACTTCCATGCTGGCTGGTCCTCTTTGGAGTCTCCGAGTACTAATATGTATTACATGGAATGGACCTGCTGCTGTTAGCAAATGATCAAATCAACTTGCTTGGTCTTTTACATACATGTAGGTTACCCATGACCTATAACGTTTATTTGTTAGTTTGCGTCTTATCAGATGACAGTGTTTTTCACATGCAGGACATAACCCTCACACAACAGAATTTAGCTTCTTTGTGTAAATACCTAGAAAACTACTTCTGTACTGAAGAAAATCAGATCTTAAAGTTCTCAGATTATTCTCTGACATGATTGTTTGCCTTCGAGAAGGTTCCCCTGGAGCCTGCAGGATACAATTGCTGATATTGCTTCAGCGTGATAAAAAACGTCAAGGCTCCAGTCTGCAGCAGTGCAGTGTGTTTTATGCCAGTTCTCCAGACTGGCAGAGGGAGGGACAGGAGCAGAATATATCTTACAGCAGCAAACTTGCCCCACTTTCATGCCTCAGGCCCAGGATGGGATGGAATCAGTCAGAGGGCCAAAATGTGGGTATGGCTACACATTACATTAAGTGATTCAGAGAGACACTGGCTAACCAGGGTGTGTACATACTGCTCATAAACATGAAGGATCATGTTACGCCTCCCGATTTCTCTCTCTCTGGCCCAAACCAGCGCAACTTAGTCATAACTCTCTCACCTAGTGTGGATGCTACATCTTTCGGTTCATTCTCAACTGACCAAGCAAGCGCCAGTTAAATAGGCACAAGTTTCAGTGTTTTTTAACTATCAGGTCCAGCTATACCAAAGCTAAGAACTTCTCCTTAAAATGTAATAAACCAACTATAGACAAACATTAGGTGTGACAAACCCTCTCTGGCTACAGGACTGAAGCTGCAAACTGACCTACATATCAGTATTGGTCCTATATATCAACAGTTACTCCAACGTGAGCATCAGCAAGTAATCGTAAAGGAGAAAGAGTAGGTGGCTTCCTGCAGCATTGAGAAGGAAAGTGAATGAGGAATTCAATGGTGCTTCTGCTATACAATGTGTCAGTGTACAGATAAGTGCGTAAGTAAGGCCGAGGCGTGTGTATACACAAGCCTAACAAGAATCTCCCAGAATTTTCTGATGGACAAACATCCAGGATGGGCTAGCGGGTATTTCCTGTTTTGTTCTAAACTAGAAGCAATTAGAATCCAAAAAGGAATTGCTCCAAAGATTAAATTCTGATATGGTACTAATCTGAAGTGCTCATCTGAGGTCTTCTTAGAATTTCAGTGGAAAAGACAGAGCAGATAAGTTACTACATATTCGGGAAGATGCCAGTCCCCAGAAGGGATTAAAGCTTGATCAAGCTGCCAAAAACTCTAGCTTAATTAAAATGAGGAACTCTGCGGACAGAAAGAATATCCAAAAATCTGACAAGATACCATAATTATTATTGTACGAGAAATACAGTAAACAAATTCATTTATCCAGCTCCCCGTGAATAAAGCTTGTTGTGTAGGTAAATCATATTTAAGATCTTTTACCTGCAAGGCTAATGGAGCTAACACTCAGGGTGTTCTCCTGGCCCGCTAAGCCCGGCTAGCAAGGCTACTGGAGCTAAGACGCAGGGTGGCCCGCTAAGCCCGGCTAGCAAGGTTACTGGAGCTAACACGCAAGGTGGCCCGTTTGGCACACATGCTGCTCCCAGAGGGTAGACAAGTGGAGCGCTCAAGCTATGCTCCCCAGGGCCACGACTGAGGCGCACACACCCAAGACATGGAGAAGTCTAAGAATCTGGGTGTGTGACCCCAGGGGCCAGCCTACATGGGACAGATGTGTATAACAGAAATAAAGCCGGCTTCTTGTGGAGGGTTGATGATAGTCTAGGCCCGAAATGGTAAGGCGGCCTGTAGGGTGTTACGCTACAGACACAAAGAAAACCGCTTTACTGTTTAACATGGAGTACAGTGGTCTGCTACATCTAAATCTGACAAACAGATAAGGCACCAGAATGCTGTCTGAATACACAGCAGACACTTCCAAAAGATGAAGCAACCCTGACACACTGACATAAGATGCCCTTAACCTGAGGCAATGGTTATTACAATTCATGGAATGCTGCACACATCACTGTACACACCACAAAACAAGTTAGTGCCAAAAAAGCAAATGTCTGAGTAGTCAGCTTTGGTGTGTGCATAAAAGAAGCACACTCCTCTTAACTACAGCTTCCAAGCTTTTGGAAAGTAAGCCTCTCTTTGTTTCAGAATGGGCAGAGCTGCCATCACATACTGAGGAATCCACTCCAAGTAAATTAGCACTTCATGTAAATTATTTTTCAGGGGGATTATGGGTAACACACAGCATGCAGATGCCCACTGGCACTCGATTAACTCACCAGCACATGGCCATAGGAAGGCGGTGGCCTCCATATTGATACCTCTGACCTCTGACATTTTCCCTGCAATAAATTTTCCATGCTATTCTCATACGACAAGCTTTGTCGTTTTTTCAGTGCTAATATCTGACAGTGAGGTGTCACCGTGGAGCTTCAGTGAAGGCATGGACCCGCGTTCCTCTGCAGATTGCCTGTCACAGAAACTGTACACACAGCACTGAAGCTACCTTTCGGCATCATAAACACCACGTAAGTGGGGCCAGACAACTCCCTAAGAAACACAGGCGCGGGTACCAGAAAGGGCATACATCTTCTCTGGAACCAGTAAGCTGTAAATGCAATCCAGAGGAAAGGTGCCCTCATCTTTGCCTACCAGCAGTCATCCAGTCACACAGGCTGACCAGAGATCCATCTTCATCTGAGCGTTCCACAACTCGCCCCCTTAATTAATGACAATGTTCAGTCACTCCTTTTGGGCGCTTAGCCAATACCAATGAAAAAGCAATCAGAAAACCATAAAGTACCCTATATACATCTGGCACGGCCATCCGTCAATATGCCCAGCTGCTTTTAATCTTTAACAAGAATCCCTGCTGGAAGTACATGAGTGCTGTTTGTGGAACATAATTACATTGTTCTATTAACAGACACAGCAGAGGTTACCAGATGGGACTGGATCTATTCAACCTAATTGGTCGTGAAATAAATACATTTTCACATAAAAGGTGGCTGCAAAGACAGCAACATACAGTTCAAACACGTTAAGCACATAATAGGTGAGACATTATTGATGCTTGTACAGACATTTCGGTATAAATAAGCTCACATATAAGCTCACATACTGCAAAATGGGAACGGGGAGAGTCTGACAGTGAATCCTGGCCGGGGGTGCTCAGCGCTCACCTCACGCATCTCCTGGGCGATGGTGGCCAGGCGCTCGCTCTCTGACTGGGTGTTGGTCAGGACGTTCCTCAGCTGCCTCAGCTCGTTCTGCAGCTCCAGGACCCTCTGCTCGTAGTACGCCTCCTTGGAGGCGGACTCCTGGATCAGGGACTCTTCGCGACTCTCCCCATCGGCAGCCACCTTCTTATGGTTGGAGTGAGCTTGACCAAAGGCCTGGTGAGACATGGAGAAGGCCAGCTGTAATCTCACCAACCAAAACAAAACTGCGTTGGCTGCAGACGTGTGGGCAAAGAGACACGGGCATTTGAAACTGGCTGACACTGAAATAACCAACATGATTTTGCCAGTGTTATCCTTTATTTAATGAGGGACTGTCAGTGAGACACCAACGACAAGGGAGACTTTACCCAGAAATAAAGTAAAACACTTTCTAGTGCAATATTAACATTCGGTTTTGTTGGAGACTTGAAAAAGCTTTGAAAGCGTCAGGGGTCAAATCGTTAAGGAAACCCACATTTCTTACCAAAGAGATAGGCACCACCACACAGCAAACAAAACCATGGCATATGAGCACCCAGCAAGCAGCGGCTGGGGAATCAACCTCAGCTGGTGTAAAAGCACCAATCGCCCGGTAGAGAGAAACATGCTGGGAAAATTAAACAGCCAGACAAAGGGCCATCTGCTGAGTACTGTGTCAGCGTCATCACCAGGCAACATGGGGACTTGCATACATCTCACCCGAAAATGAATTTCAGATTAATCGTGAATCGATTCTCTCTCTACCGATTCAAAACCGATTCATATTTCCCATTTTGTGACGGCCTTTTCAGACCAAACGCGGCACGCTGCGCTCCGAAACCCATTGTTTTCTATGGCGTGCGCGGCGCAAGAAGCGTTTTGCACTACGCTGAGCCAAGCGGAAGCCCAGCGGAAGCCCAGCACAGGGCGGCACCGCGCCGCCCGGGGAGCTTGTGCGGGGACCGCTGGCAAAATCAACAAAGACAAACTTTGACCGCGGCGCGCTGTGAAACATTGTTGCGTGACCAATAGAAACAATGCATAGAACCGTGCACAGAAATCAAAATGTAGGATAAAGTTATATTGTCCTTTCCTTACTAATATAAGATATATAATATGGACAGCACAAGTTTAATATTACTGTTGAAACAGGCATGCCAGCGGAATGACAGGAGAGCGTTTCGCAAACCACGCCTCTCTTTTTGCGCTGAAGCCCGCGACGAATGCAGCGTATTGAGCGCAAAGCCCTGCTGACCGGAGAGTTGTGCAAACCTCGCGGTGCGCACAGCGCGTGCTGTGTTTGGTCTGAAAGTGCCTTAATCGGCTTTCCGGATAGGAGTTATACCGCAATACCGGTTTCTGCTCAGATAGTAACGTGTTAATTTAAGTTGTTTAATTTAAGTTGAAGGTTTGCAGTTTATATTTGTAACAGTTAATATTTTTGTAATGACTATTATCTCAGGGCTGTATTTCCTATCAGACTGATGGAAAAAATGGACATTTTGAATCAAAAATCGTTTTGAATTGAGAATCGTTTTGAACTGAGAATCGGTTTTGGCCTGACAGGATATTGAACAGACCATGAGACTCAACTTCACATGATTAACATGTGCTTCTCCAAAACATCACTGCAATCCTGTAAGACACACCTGGCTGTCACACTGTCACCGAGTAGTGAGTGGGGGAGTAAGGGCCCCATCTAAAACGGCTTTCCTTTGCACGTTGCATGAATCATCAGGGTTTTAATCACTGAAGATTACAGAGGGCAGCCTGAGCTTCTGTCCATAACTCTGACCATGAGACTTTCAAGCTCTATCATAAACACTGCTGGTAAGGGAGTCTTTTCCGAGGTGTTCTCAGGCAACGCTGTACATGCATTTAATCTGCTATGCTGCTGGAATGAACAGGCGGTGCAGGAGAGGGGAGTCTGGTGTAAGGATATAAAAGGCTAGAAATCTGTAAAAGGCCAGAAATACTGATACCTTGGCAAGGCGGGGGGGGGCATTACAGTGATATCTGGAACCTTGACAATTCAACACGGAAACATCCTTGTATAACAAGAAAGAAACCTTGGGCGATCTTAGGGCTGGCCAGTGAAGCAGATCTCAGGGCCAATGCTAGTGCCCGTTTTCAGTCCTGTGCTACGATGTGCAAGTCTGAGCAGTGTGACCAACAGCTCCAGCCTTCGGCCACGCTAGCAAAAAAAAAAAAACACAAGGGCTGCAAACCTGCAAGGTGGGCAGTCAGAGCCACAAGCCTCTGAGGAGATTCAGCGCAACACAAGTCAACTGGAGCCTTGTAAGGAATACCCAGATTCCACCTGACAAGTTTGGCTCTACACGTCATCCCAAGAGTAGCAATGTCAAGATTCTTCTTTCAGCTCTTGATGCTATATGGTGTTTGACAATAAAAGCAGTACTGAGACCTGATCCACAGCACCAAGCTTCACAAAACCTAGCTCAAACTTGGATTTGACTCAATCGCTGTCCTTTCTTTAAACACATTCCAACATCCCAGGTCTCCGTCGAGCAGATGAAACAAATGGACTGTGCTACAGAGAAAACCTGGCACCTCCCGCTCGGATGCACAGCAAAGGCAGTGCAGGAAGTAGGGGCGGCCGGGGCGGGGCGGGGAAGAGATATGTTTCTTTGCAAATAATAATGACATGAATCATAGAATTTTGAAGACCAGAACAATGAGACACATGAGAAGAAATTAACAGTCTTAACAGGGTAATCAGCACTGAGAATAATCATACCAAACAAAACACAATTATCCATGAAGAACAGAGGGAAATGCCTCTGCAATGCTCCAATTATTTGACATGGGTGACACACAACCAACTGTCACACAACCTGTTCTCCCCCCAAACCAATCACTCAGACAGTGAAATATAAATGACTTATTGACACACATTTAATGAAAGTAGCAGGATAAGGTGGACCCATAAGGTGGATATCAGGAGGGAGCATCTCTGAATGTGGAAGCTGGGAGGCAAACCTGGATTACGGGGCAAAGTGGGGCTTTGGGTGATGGGGGCTGAAGACAGGATGTGGGAGGAGTCAGGGGTCACAGTCATCTGGTGCTATATCACAGGAGACGGAAGCCTGCATCCCCAGTGATGCCCTGGCAAGCAGCCGGACTGATCATCGCCTTGCCAGACCGGGAGAGCCCTGGATACCGTGCATACTGCAGCACACATATGGTCTGGTCTTCTCCCCACGTACCGCAGTGCCAATTCAAAAAGCCAAGGGCTGGCTAAAGTGGGGGGAGGGAAGCGTGATTTAAAAAGCACACCGGAGGAAAAAACTCAGACGACCAGGAGTGGGAATCGGCAGTGACTGGCCAAATCAAAATTCAATAGCAATATATGCTTGCTGATTTGATAAGCATCACAATTTTTAAACAGCATTTCAGGTCTACATTTAAAATAAAGACAAGGCCTGTAACAGTGTACGTATCTGTCATATGTGCCTTTTGGTTTCGAAGGCGCAATTAACCAAATTAATACATTTCTTCAGACGAGTGAAATTCACAAGCAGATGTTCAGCATGGAAAACATTATTCTAATTGTGGTTTTGAGATTATAGCTAGTGCTCAATGATCATTCCACATCACATAACTCAGTAGTTTCAGAACATTTTGGCTTCCCAATAAATTACACCAACATGAGAGAGTAGTTGATAAAACTAAGTCCGTTTTAACAAACTCAGATACAGACTTTTCTGGAAACCCATGCAACATGCTAACTCATTTTCAACTAATCGATTTCCCCCCATCCCAAGAGACAACAGTTTAAGAAAATGTAGGAGCCATATGAGTTTATATTGAAGTAGTCAGGACACTAAGCTTATTAACTAAAGTCAGCCATCTTACATTTTAAAGGTAAAAGATCTACTTGAACTTTTAATCAGCTTGTGCAAATACTGAATACTATTCAATCATCCAAAAAAACATCTGACAAAAGGTATGAACCCAACAGCCCACATTGAAACTTGAAGTTTGACCACAGGGAGGAAAAATGCTTCAAAAAACCTGTTCATATCTCTGCAGACATAATAAGATCCTGGAGTGTTTACACGCCTGACAGGAAAATCAACATCCTTTCCAGGATACAAAGATTCCTTTGTTTGATGCTATCTGATTATTACCAAATTAACACTCACACACAGAAACTTAAAAATATTATGATGAGGTTATTAAAGACTGGAGTGGATAGAATCTATGGAAGATAGACACGCCATTGAAGGACTGGTAGAAGATCATTTATTAATGACGAGTTGGATGATCCAAACTATGCTCAAATTTCTCCACAAACTCCTATCTCTTAATGCACCTGCAGAACTTAAGTTACATTACTTGGTGTAACCAAATCAAGTATTGGAACGGTTTCATTTTTAAGAATACTGCCCATAACATTTGGCATCAGAAATGACTCATTATTAACATAATTATAAAAACACATTTACATATGTGTAATTTAGGGGTGCAAACTAAGCTTTGCTACAATACAATTTGATTTTGAATTTGCAAGGCAATGACTGGCAATTTTTAAAATGTTACTGCTATAAGATTTGATTCAGTAATACATGATCAATGTTTCCAACTCAATAAAACATTAAATTCAGAATCACTTAACAAATGTTTAATCTTTGTTTCCATAAAATAATATTTTCAAATATTACATAAAGTGCTATAAAACAAAAAATCTCAAAGATACAAAAATGTTTGCACAAGAAACATTGTGTTGTATTTATATTTTAACAGCAAAAAAACATGTACATCTACGTTCCTTTGTTTCTGTAAACAGGTATATTAAACTACATAAAGTGTACTGTGATGTGTTGGTCTCCACTCTCTAAGGGGAGTCTCTTGATTACTTTGTGTGAGATATTTTTCCACAGATTTCTTTTTGGGCAGCATATCAGTGATATTTGTTAACAATCGATTAAATTGTATTGTGGCCTTAACAAATCAACATGTCGATTTGAAAAGACAATACCCCTACTGTAATTCTAAGCATTAATTTGATTAGGCTCTGCTTATTCTGAAAAGCAATTGGCATTTTGAGCGCTCCTTTGAGTTTGGACCCAAGATGCCAGCACCAGGCATGCAAACAGAACGGCGCGGATAGCATCGAATTCCCAGCCAGCGGTGACATCGGCAAGGTGATGGGAGCAAACCGCGACGCCTTCTGTTCCCAAGTGGCTCTTGTCCAAGGCCGAAGTGGGGGGGGTGGGGGGGGGGGGGGGATGCAGTGAGCAGCCCCTCTTTCTTTGAAATGGCCCCCACTTCGACCAATCAACCGGCCAGGGACGCGTCCGGCAGATTCCCTGGGCGATATAACTGCGCATTGTCAAGTGCCACAGGGAGGCTGACAGGCAACCGGGAGTGCTGGGGTTAAAGCCGAAAGCGCCATAAAATCAGCAAGCCAAACAAACTCTGAATTAATGTACGCTATGCTATCTGGAAATGCAAATCAGCACTGCGTGGTAATTAAGGCCACGAACCTGCCAGGCGGCATCCAGTTGTGATGGAGGCTTGCAGGGAGATTAGGCTCCTTCATTCAGTATTAATAAGTCTGGCAACAACTGGTTCCACTCGTTTGCAAAGCTGACGGTTTAGCCATGCGCAGCCCTGTCCCTATTCAACCTTTCTGCATCAGCAGCAGCTGTGGATGCAGGAGTAGCGAACATGCAGCTGGTTCGACTCTAAGATAACAGGCCTTTTCACATGGTCCCCATCTACATCAATCACTCCAATCTAGGGGTGTAACACAGAAGGAAGTTCCCCAGATTTCCTTCTTAATCCCAATCCTAAGCAGGAGGCCAAGCAGCGCCCCCTTTTGGCCTTTCACTGCCGCACATTTGCTTAACGGACGCGATTAGCCAGGCAACTGGTGATGTACGCCGCGGTAATCTGGCCACCGGCCGGAAAGCTTGAATTTACACTGCAGAAACTGAACTGAAGAGGCATGCAGTCCAGGATGTGACTAGGAGAGGTGAAAAGTCAGCGAGAGAATCGCAACCAGACTCAGATGGATCACTGCATGCTTTACTGATGACGTTTCTCATAAAGCACAGGAGGATTCGCTTACATCTGCAGGAAGGAGACCCAAACAGCACCGGGCACTTTCCATGTCAGACCCATTCATTTCACGTCCATTTGAGTCATTCATCAGCCTCTGTCTGGTGGGGTCCTTCTGTGTCCATTTCATGCACTTCACTGACCATTTTTCCCGCCAGATCATTGCCGTAAAAGTCACCCATGCAGTGTTACAGTCGCAGCAAACACTGATGGGCACAGAGCTCTTATGGCATTAAGACTAAAATCTGGGGTCCTCTGTCAACTGCCAGTGCTCTCAGCATAATTCCCCATGCTGTTCCCCACCTGGACTTCAGATATCTAGGCTATCTGGAGTGAGAGCTGTTCCTGTGAGATCTCACTGGTCCACACACACTTTTTATGGTTACCATGCCGATTAAACTGGCAAGAGCAGAGCAGAGACAGATGGCGTCAAGCAGGCCCATCCCCCATGTTCGGCGGTGTGTGTGTGTGTCTGTGTGTGAACAGCCATTCTTGACCCCTTATATCATAGAAAAACAGGGCTCCTTTGTGCGATTTGCACAGCTGACTCAAAGGAGACACTTCCTGTTTTTGCAAGAAGGAAGTCATGATCGGGGCAGCTGAATGGCTTGGACAGGAACTGTAAACCTATTGAGTTTTATACCTTTTTTAATCATGCAAAAATAAACTGGAACTTAAATGGTCTTTAAGGTCCAAGCTCGAGAATCATAATTTTATCCGAAAGGAACCAGTTAAGATTAAGAAACTACTAAAATTTCAGAGGCTAAGAATTATGTACCAAAAGAGAACTCCAAGATAATGGTAAAATAACGGTAAAATAAATTATGACACAAGCTGAACTTGTATTACACATTTTCTCACCTGCGCAAAGCATCTTTCAATTAAAGAAAGCATGCATCAGACACAAAAACTCCACATTCTCCTTAAATGCAATTAAAAATACCGGTTGGAAGATATAACATCATCACTACTTATTATATCAACACTCTAAAGATCTAAGCAGATCTGAAGTAGATCTAAGTAGATAAAGATCTAAGTCTTCTATGATAGGGAGACTGTACCCCGGGCAGAGCAGACCATGTCGCCAAATCAGACTGGCTCACAAATACGGCTGCCTTCCCTACTGCCCTGTGCCCCTTGAGAAACTGAGAAATAGCTGTAAAAGTGCATAAAATGACCCAGGACATTGGCCTGAGCAGAAACACCTGGCACTCAGCGCTGCTAATTTTGCGGGCTGGCTTAGCCCCGAGACAATGCGCCTGACCTGGGCTGAGGGCTCATGCTGTGTCTGTGTCTTTAAATATATCAGTTTAGTTAATGGAGCCAGCATTCCTGTAAAAACAAAAGGCCTGGCATCAGCCTGCCCAGCCACCCCAGCTCAGGCACCCTGAGGGGCCCTGCCTCCCCTCTCCTCTCCCCGCACAGAGGCCTTCCCTCCTTCTGCAGTCCCCTGGGCTGGGTGAAGCCAATGGGACAGGTGGGCTAGATAGGCATCCATCCACCTTCCAGCGGCTTATACCGATTGGGGGGGGGGTTGTAAAACTAGAACGGGGAATGG
>JAODKL010000107.1:12758819-12774137 GCA_026780765.1 Petrocephalus schoutedeni
TGAAGCAACTGCCATGTGATTGGTTGATTAGATAATTGCATTAATGAGAAATTGAACAGGTGTTCCTAATAATCCTTCAGGTGAGTGTATATTGGTATTGTACTATTCTAGCAGACCCACTGACAAATGATGCCACTATACTCAAGGCTCCATAATAGTATAGTGGTACAAAGCCTATAGCATTAGGTATTATATCGATTTCAAAGATAATGGCTAGGATGCTATTAAAACAGTGAGGCGTAATAATGTAATAATGTCCTGACAAGGTTAATACCACCTTCTATACCTAAGGAAATAAACATTAGTATGAATGACTAATCTGATTTATTTCTATAAGGAATGATGAGATATCCATTCGAAACATGGCTCTCTAATACATGGATAATGTTTGAGGCCTCTTTTCATTAAGGTGAAAATACGAATTTTGTTCATATTCATCAAGTTGTAACCAACACACATTGGTACACAAAGACATGCCCACCGTTAGGGGAAAAGTACAGTGTGCCTCCTCACAGTTTGTACTGCATAATCCTCCTAATAGCACTCCAAATGTTTCTATCATTCTAATTTTGGAGCTGATTTATTTTTCTTCTTCCTTCTTTTCTTTTATTTTCAAATTAATTATCTACTGTCACGTGGTTGTATGCCTCTTCACCTTTAATAAAAAAACTCATAGCAGACAGGTCGGGGGGCTAGGAATCATGGTTAAGCATTGATCCATCCACATATGTTCCAGCCATTTAGCCTAGTTAAAGGTGCGGGGGGGGGGGGGGGGGGCAATCCCAGGCAGCATGATATGATATGAGCGCTATGATATGATATTTAAACGGAAGTGTTCTAACCAAGTGCACCCCCAGGGCCCCAACAACAATAGAATCAGCTTCCAGCCTTATAAACACAGGGCAGCTTTTAGACACAGACAGGAAAATGGACTGTAAGCCAGCAAAAGCTCAATATGACCTTGTCCTTTCCTTTTCCTGCATTTTACTGCAGCCGGGTGAGGGTTACCCCCCAAAGCCGATAAGCATAGGCAAACTTCCCACTCTCCTCAGTGGCTATGGTACAGAGTTCTGGGGGCTGGGGTGCAGGTCTCATCTGCAAAAGCATCGATCCCCCCCGTTCATAGAGGTTCCTGTCCTCAGACGGTCACCAGCCTGTTTCCCCCAGCTTTGGCTCCTTCCTCCCATTCTACTCCCAAAGGAACAGACATATCCTTTTCACATATCTGGCCTGTTCCCATGGTGCTGAAGGTTCTGCAGTTAGGAAAATGACTGGATTATGGTGACAGAGCGAGGCTCCCCCAGCCGGACACAATACCTTGTATTCTTATATTTACTTTATTTCATATGTATTGTATTAATTTGTGCGTTTATTTTGCTGTAAGGCAAAGCACCTATCTAATCTCGGGTTTAAAGGAACAACATAAAATGGGCCCTCCTGAGAACACCGAGAAGCATATGGCTCATCCTTGATGATGCAGCACCAGTTAAGCAATAATTAAATTGAGATATGCGCAGATGCAGAACAATAGCTTGGGTGGAAGACAAAAGATGTGAAGTTGATTAACAAAGCACACAACAATGAAATGTGTCCTCTGCATTTAACCCATGTGATACAGCAGGGGGCAGCTACCTGAGCGCCCGGGGAGCAGTGCTTGGGGACAGTACCTTGCTCAGGGTACCTCAGCGGTATTTGCGGGCCGGGGACTCGAACCCATGACCTTTCCATTACACAGCTGCGTCCTTAACCATTTTGCCACCTGCCTATCCATGAGAGGCAGGCACATGGAGATAAGCATCCCAACCCAAGAGGCTCCTCAAATCCCCAGCACAGAAATCACGAGGGGGTTTCATGTGGGTGCGTGTGGCAAGCACAGGCTGCCCAGGGAGCCACACTGGGGAAGGAACTGCTGCATGACGCGGCCTCCAGAGCGGGAGCTGGAAGGAATCCAGCCCGGGCAGCGATGAGCTCATCCTCCACATTTAGCCGTTAGGGGGAGGGTTGTGGCCAGGGACTGTCCTGATCTTCAGGTGGCCCTCGAGAGTATATACCGAACCAGTAAGATTACACTGCCGCAAATGCTTTGCAGGCCCTCTCTTCAGGCTAAAGTCGATAAAAGACATTATTAGACTATCATATAACTCCTCGTTCTTACGGCAGAGGCTAGCTAGACGCTGTAAAGCTGACATGCATTACCAAAGACATGCTTTGGCATGAATAATGTCATGCTCCAGAATCAGAAAAAGGGGCCATTGTTCTCTGAACAGTTGTATTTCTGAGTGTGCACAGTACCGCTAACTTAACGTTAATTAACCCAATGGACTTAGACTTTTGCAAAGTGGTAACTACTGAAATAAAGACTTTATTACAGACATCATTTACAGGTCAAACGCAGTCGACGCAGCAGAAATCTGTCGTACTGGCTAAACGCCAACCCACCCCGATAGAGCCTGGTGTATAAGCAAGAGTGCACCCATCTGCTGCACGCACCCCCCCATTCCCCTCCAATTTCCTCCTACAGCCACGCACACAGCAGGAGACCGATTCCACACACGGAGAGAAGAAAACCGCTCAGCTCTGCCCAGTGTGTCAACGGTACAGAGTCTCATTCAGCTGACAGAGCTCTACCACCTCAGATCATTCTATACTACGGCTTAAATATGGGCAATGCCCAGGTTACGAATGAGACCCCATCTCTAAGTCTGTCTTTAAGCAAGTCAGAAAAATAATAATACAGTACATAATAATTATACAGTAATAATAAAAGTAACTACACACAGTACTCTACTGTACCTGTTCAACCGCTGAAGTCGCACAGGGATTTCAACCAGCATCACATAGTAGTTTGCGCTTTATTACATACCAATGTATTTAGCCTGAATTTTTATTACAATACAGCTTTAAGGCAGTCCATTCCAAGTACAATTTGTCCGTAAGTCAGATGTTCTTAACCTGGGAACGGTCTGTGTATATATATTTGACTGGGTTGACTATGATCTGCATAATGTTACAACGAAGCCCTACTATAATTAATACACAACGTAATGCACACTCACGGCATTTTAATAACTTTTATAGACCTTTCCCGTACACATGTGCAGGGGCTAAGAGCTGGAGATACATATTTGTTATCGGCACATTATCAGCAGACCGAATCAGTTTGCATGTGGCCACAGTCCACTGGGCATTTCCCCAAAACATAAGCTGTTTTTACAGACAGGGATTCATCCTCTTAGTAGCCATACGGCAGGGGATTTCGAACTTTATTTAGTGCCTTTTAGAAAAGATTAGCGCGTAATTGTGCACCGAATGGGCATGATCAGTCACAAATGAAAGGTTCTGTTGAAACACTGTGAATCGAAGGGCAGTAGAATATAGGACAGTGGTAAAAGAGCCATGCCTCTCTGTTGGGAGGGTCACTCGTCACTCCTGCAGACTGGGAGGGAGAGAAAGGGGAGGACAGCTCCATGCAACAAGCAGGCATTTGCTCCCTCCCAACATTGCTGAGCCAAAGACACAACTCTCTATTTATCCTCCTGCAAATGAGCTCAAGCCCAAAGTCATATTAGCTTCACTTAGCGAGATGCTCCATAGTTAAACAAGCAAACAAACAAGGAAAATTCTGCTCAAAATAGTACTGATACAATGCCTGCTGGGACTGCACAAATGCACCTTGAATAAACATACTATGCTTTCTATGAAGCATATTCCAAATTTGTATTGGAAGTCTATAAAATGCACTGATGCACTGTGGTGAATTGATAATTAAGGTGATGATTCAATACATCCATCTCCATCATCAGAATTGATTTCTAGGGGTAAAATAAAGATACTCCTATTTCTGGGTTGTGTGCTCTCACACGGCAAGTGCACATGCAAAGCTGCAGTGCTGGTACAGAGTGAAGGCTTATTAACAGTTACAAAGGAAGCACTATCTGATTATCTCTATGGTGCTTTCAGGAAACTTCCCTATTTTGTAGCACAGAACATCATTCCAATTGCTAAAAGAAATCTTTGAGCTACAATGCTTTTATTAAACGCCTCTTTTGTAGCACAAAAAGTGTTTATTTTTGCCAGGTGTGGTAGCAATGGCCAAGAGTGAGGTAGCAAACCAGCTAGCTAAACACAAAACAATGCTAGCCTTAGAGATACACAATATATCCATCCATCCATCCATCCATCCATCCATTTTCCAACCCGCTTATCCATTCAGGGTCGTGGGGGGCATAATTAAACTTCCCATGGTATGATTTGTGATACTTTTTGCATGAAGTTAAAACAAGTATGAACTTAGATTAACAAAACAATCAAATAACTGATTAAATGAATCAAACTATGATAGAAGTTAATAATTCCCTATGCATCAAATCATTCCCTCAATAATCACAATTGAATCAAATCACCTTGCGGCCGACCATTTACACTCCTACTACAATGAGGGAAACCTGTGACCTCTGTCAATCAGCTTTCACTGCCCTGCATTCTGATCTTCAACGGCGCATCCATAATATATATTAATGCATATTAATTACAAGATGTATCCAAACCAGATTCTAATCTTCAGATTCAGTATGAATCCTTTGTGTTAAGCAATGGAAACAAGCAGTCATGGGGATGGTAACTCCCAGAGACTGAAAAAAACAGGAAACACAAATTAGGAAATGTAAATCTGATTACATGCAAAAACAAATGTGGCAGGAATTCCGTTTCCAAGCAGATGGAATAAAGCCCAGTGTGTTTTATGGTGGACTTTTTCCAGGTTAAAAAGAATCCATTTGTGATGGGACTATTTTCAGTGAAAGACACAGGTGTAAGCAAGTAGTTCACCAGCCAAAATGGAGGAATTCAGTCTATTTTTAAAAACAGGGCCAACATAGTAATTCTGCACGAGACACCAGCATGTTAGAAAACTAAATAAATTACAAATTATGGGGCATCTGCAGAGCTGTAGCTCCCTGCATATTCCTTTATTGTTTTTCAGATAAAAATGTAAATCCATACAACATGTTAATATTCTAGCAGATTTTCCAACAGACCAGAATATGCTTAAAAAAATTCTGCCAACACCAGTAGTATTAAGCCCAGTTACACTAAAATGTGGGACATAAGAATTCCAAGGCACAGCAATGCAGTCTTCAACTGTTCTGCTTAAGAACAGAACAAAGCCACCATCACAGTACAATAGCCTTACCAGATCGGCGAATTTGACATTCCCGGTTTCGTTAACTCGCCGTTTGGCTGTGAATAATTGGACAGGAATATTTTTAAAGCCTGATGAAAGATTGCAGATACTCGCAGATGACATGTAAGCCAAAAACAATACTGAACAATGAACAATGAATAGTAATAAATTATTCGAATTGCATAAAACCATAGAGAATAGAGATTTTAGTGATACATAATATTTGTTAGTGTAAATGACTATATCTTTAATACCACACTGTACATCTTTGATTCATCAAACAGCCTCACTCCTGTGTTAGCCATCTTTGTGATTGCACAATCTCACATATCTCACAGTGACTTCTGTGCTGCTACTGTCTGGAGACAGTACCTTGCTGGTCAAGGATTTGAACCGCTGACCTCCCAATCACAAGCACGCTTGCTTGACCATTAGGCTAACATGGCTTATATATTGTCATGCCAGCTAGCAGACTTATCTGTCGAAGTTAGGGATGCCCAAGCGTTATTCACAAACTTTCACATTTATGGGAATCTTGCAGCCCTAACCCTCACAAAGGTTAAGGGGTTACTGTATCTCGGAACCCAGCTGAAAGTGAACGAGACACTTCAGCCCTACGTACTGAGGTTAAATGTATTTCCATAAGGAGGGAATGGGGCATTAGTTCACTTGGGTTCATAGCAGAAAGCAAACCTGAAGGCCTGTTCAGATGGGATTAGTTTTAAGCTACTCTATTTCTGTCTTGTTGGGCAGCATTTGGAAAGTTTAATGAACAACTGACTCACTTCTCCAGCTAAAGTTATCAAAGTTCAGGTTCAGAAAGTACAAATCCAGACCAAGATTTTGTTTCAACCAAACAATACAGTATAAAGAGTTACATTCACACAGGACTCAACTGATTGAAACAAAATCCCGGTATGGATTTGTACTTTCTGAGCCCGAACTTTCCACCTCTGCACAATACCACATAGCTAGAGCCAAGTGTGATCTTGTTCAGCTTTTGAGTACCGCAATCACTGCATCTTCCCAAAACTTTCACAAATCTTCAACTTTCCCAGACAATACTTCCTAGAGTGTTTTTTTTTTTTACATTGCTAATAATTACCCGAAGAAGGAGAAAAATATGTTGTATTCCTGGGGCCACAACAATGTGCTGTGAGCGTTCCAAGCATGTTTTTTTTTTTTGTGACATTACAAATAATACAAATCTAATCACGTCAAAAGGGACACTGTCTGAACCTGACTTGACATGCCTGCCAGTACAGCCTGGGCCGCGGTCCTTCCGTTTTGCTACCTGCAGGGAAGTTCAAGTGTGAAAACACTTAATGTGCATTATATCTAGCGCTAGAAGAAATTCCACAAAATCCCCTGCTGCCTATGTCATTGTGAAAGTGGGAGAGGCTGAATGCCTTGGCTGTGCACTGCAGCCTACTTCACACCACACTTGTCCTCACGGTCTACACAGTGTGCCTGAAGTAAATTTCTGAGTGTTTGCTCACACTGTGCGTGTGCAGCCCAGATTTCAGGTCTAGTAGATTGGTGCGCATCAACTATGCATGTGCAAGGAATAGATTACTAGGTGGAACACATTACTAGGTAGAATAGATTACTAGGTGGAATAGATTACTAGGTGAAATATCATTTGCTGTTTTCACTGCTGTACGCAGTTACTGACCTATTTATGCAAAAGCAGGCTGCAACGGTACACAGACTAGCAGAGTATGAACTAGGATGGACACCTACCCCTCCGCACACATGAGGATGAGAGGGAATATACCTCCATCATTATGTTAAGAGGACTTAGATATGAGTCATTTACACTGAGCTCCTTACCTGATGCTTTCAAACAAAGGTTTGAATCTGGAGCAATTTAAGTTAAACGCTTGATCCATGCAAACTTTTGATTAAAAATCTATTAAATTCACGCAGTAAACAATTCATCTTTAGTTTTCAGCCTTAAAAATGCTTAGAAGGGTGGTAGCAAATGCATCTTGCAACCATTAATTCTGAGATTAAACAGCAACCAATGAGAATGAAAGGCTGCGGGATCAAAATTTCAGTGATACTTAACGGTCACTGATGAGTAATGAAATAGTAATGCCTCACGATAGCGTCTCTGGGTGGGAGAACATGCACATGGCTGTTGCCAGTGTGCCGCCACATAGGCGGAGTAATTAAGGTGTGTGTGTTAACAGATGGCTGGGAAAAAAACAAGCAGGTTAGAAAGTAAAAGCATTAAAGCAAATCAAAAGTAGGACAGGGGAAAATCCCACCACATCTGGGGTTTATTTGTGATTTACACCAGCACAAATCACCATCTGGAGGAATTCACTGGTCTTTCAGCCTGCAGTGAAAGGGCCATGGACCTAAAGATTAATAAAGGCATAGATTTGAAGTGAAAAATTAAGACGGTCCAAATTGACAACTGCCACAGTCTCACAGAAGTCTGTTTATACAAGAAAATATTGTCATCTCTTCCTAAATAATAACATGAAAATTCACCCCTGACCCAAAAGACATTTAATTTAAATATTCGATATGAACAACAGAACCAAGTTACCCAACAGAAACTTTAGCCTGGGGATCTGAAGGCCTTCACTGTAAGACGTAGGCTACAGTTTTGGTTTTAAATATAATATTAAAAACACTTAAGTTCAATTCATGTCATGACATGATGTTTCTTTTTGCAAAAGAATCATCTGGCATTTACAACTGCTGCAAATATGTATGAACACCCACCCATGCACACAAATGCTCAAGCAAGCCCTTCTTTCTATTGTTAGGAAGAATGAGGGCAGGAACCCTGCTGGAATGTAGCAAGTGCTGTACCCCTGACCAAAGCTCAAGCGATGGCCATCCTAGCGTCTTTTATTACCCCCTAGCCATCGTCAGGGAGGCAGACGTGGCCCTCACCAATGTAAACGGGCCTACAACCACCTATTCGCCACAAACAAATCTTCACAACAGACACACAGAGGTCCATTAACAAAATCAAGCTGTAATCAAATATGTACAAATAGACAACTGCCCATAAATGTCAGCTCAGACAACAGAAGAACAAACTTCTGTCCCTCTATGTTTCTCCTGTAGCACTTAGAAGCTTAATTATACCTACAGATAAAAGGTAAACCGGTTATACACGAGAGACTGAAGAGGAAACAGAACCACTAACTGACTTTCAGAAAGATTGAAAGTTGTGGATCTATCTTATGCGTTTGATCTTTAGAGAACCCTACATGAATACATGAATACATTGGGCACATTATGCATTGATGTGCCCAAAAACATGCTCTACGTACTACTAATGGTCATTAAACAAAGAAATCATTACTTTAGATAAAAAGTATTAAAAACTGTGGCAGAAGGTATCTAATGTTCGTTTTTTTCTTTTCAGTAAATTTCAGAAGTTATTTCATTTATGATTCTTATTTTCTTTCAATTGATGAAAATGTTTTGTAATAGTTTTAGTCTTTGTTAACGACAATAACCCTGGATGACAGGCTCGCGGCCATCAGTATTGCAGATCTCCCCTTTACCCGTCTTACGATTCCCACAGAGAAATGCAGTAATTTTCACTGCCTTGGTTACTAAGATCAGGGAAGGTAAACAACTGACTCGTTGCCCAATCCGAGGTCCTTCTTGCAGAACCATGCGTATGCTTGGGAAATGATCTATGAGCCAATGCTGCATCCTCCACTTGATTTCATAGAGCCCCCCCCCCCCAGGAAATAGTAGGGTGAACTTGAACACAAACCTGCCAGACAAAATTTGTTTAGCGCCAACCAGGTTCTCTTATCACCACTGCCCTGAAATTCCTACCACACCATAAGGGTCAAGAGGGGGGAAGAAAAAAAAAAAAAAAAAAAAAAAAAATCAAGCAAAGAGGCCAGTCTGGGGAAAAGGTAAAAATGTTGATGCTATTCTCAGTGGTAAGAATGACTCATCTGTTCCACATTACAAACGGTATATAAAAATGTGCAGCCCCTTTAAGACAGCATAAAACGGTATAATAGGGGAGGAGACAGACTGCAAGCATTACCCCAGCCTAATCTCCCCTTAAAATTAAAGTCAAATGTTTAACAACTGCCGTGCCAGTTTACAAGTTATTTTGGCGCTGAACTTAAGTTTGAAAGTGACGTTTCCCCTCCGTCTGACTGTTTTTTTTTTTTAATGGACAACCGCCAGTACCGCATTCCTACCATTCCGGGGGGGTGAAACTGGTTTCCAGGGGGTGGGGGAGAGGAGTAACGGCCTAATGATGGCCATTAGAAGGGCGCGTTTCAGCCCGTCCCTCCGGCCCCAGGAAGAGCCCCGATTTCTTGCCCTTCTGTAAATGATTCGGCGCTAAGTCAGCATATAAAGCAGAGAGTGACGGAGCGCTTCCGAGCCTCCAATGGAAATAACCGATCTCTCGTAGAAAAAAAGCACAGTACCGATACAATAGTGATATGGATTAACTGCTGGTTAGTGTATTATAAATTATATAACATATTATTGTAAATTATATTAAAATATATATTAATATTTATGATAATATATAGCAATTGCATATAAATGGTGTAAGTGTATCAATTTATTACAATGCAGCTGTCACCGATAGCTTCACTGGATTGTCGGCTCTGGGGCTGTTATAAAATCAGCCTGCCAGCTGATAGCGGGGCGCTGAGGACACACCTGCCGGAGAGAGGAGGATGGGTGGCGGGGGACATAGAAATCGTTGCATTAATCGTGGTTCATTCTTACTGATGTACCCCGACTAGCTTCTAGGTGTAGTTTAACTGTATATTTTAATACGACGCTGTGTGTGAAGGCGAACGCCAGGCCAGGCGTGTCAGCGGCGAATTCCCGGCGATGCAGCTTTTGCCGCAGACGCACCCGTCCCTCACACTGCGGTTTCCCTAAGATGGACCCGGCGCCTTCCAAACGAAGCCCGTGCGGATGATGTGCAGACTGTAATTCCAGCAAAGTCAGCCAGAAATCACGGACCATGCCCCTACCCACAGACCTGAGACACTGTGCAAAGAGGTTCGAGGCACAGCCCGGCACATTAGTGTTATGCATGCATTAGCGTGATATATTTCATCACCATGGAAAATTATTATCCAGGGCATTTTTATAAGGGTGATTCCTAATCTTGCAAATGAACCAATTTTAAAACAGGCCTCGCGCAAACAGCGCAAAGGGTTACAAGGCTGGAAAATCGGTGTATTCCTCAGCACCAGAGCAGGATGCCAGGCACAGCTTGTGGAATAATAATGCGGCAGCCAGCGAGATGCCTCGCTAAGACGCAAGGCTGCAGACGCTGGAGGATGACAAATTCGCCATCTCCATGTTTGACCTTGCAAAATAATGGCTTTGACTAAAAAAAAAAACTCCCCAACCGAGAGCAGGTCGCATTCCCGGGGAATCCCTGTAACTCCCCAACTCGTAAATACCAGATAAATAATAAAACATATTAAATGTTAGTTATGCTATATAAGATTAATACATAAATTTCATACCAGTGATGATGGGTTTACCGCTATTTATAACGATCATTGTATTTTTCCTATAATAAGTGATCATGCGTATCTCCCTGGTAATTTCACGCACCTCTTTAAGCTGATCGAGCTCTTGCCGAACCGTCTCATACTCGCTCTCCAGCTCGTCGTACTGCTGCTTCAGCTGCTGCTTCTCCTCCAGCACCGCCAGCCCGTACTCCGCCGCCTGGATCTTCTCATGCGTCGTCTCGCTTAGCTCCCGGGAAAGGCGCTCGACCTCCGCACGCAGCCACGCCGTCCCCGGCGCTTCAGGGTAGCCCGGCTCCTCCACGGACATCTTGGCCGGTTGGGTGTGACGCTCAGGGCCGATCTAGAGAGACAAGGCAGAATCTCTAACCGATCCAACCTTGAGAGATCGTGAGCAGCCCTATATATGAAATACTATTACATTAATGTCTTCTGTGTTCGTACTGCATGGTTTTTTTTCTCTTGCCGCTCACGCTACTTATTGTGAAACGCCCATTTTCTGTCTTATAACTGGCTACGGACATCCGTTTCTCCGGGCTGATACGTTATTTCGTTCCTTTTCAAATCCGTTTCATGATTGCGGTTTCCGTTGCCCTTTGCTTCTTCTCCTCTGGAAGCGATTGAGGCTGGCTCTCCTGGCAGCGTCGGGATCATCCATCTGGGATGCCTTCCAAGGCCCGCAGAGCTTGCCGGGAAATGTAGTGCGTTATCGAGGGCCTTATAACTGCAGCAAATAGGAGGAGAGCTCGGAATGTCCCATGGAGCTTTGGGACTTCGTACATGTTGGCAAATGGGGATTTGAAGCGTGAGACCTGCGCCGCTGCTGCGTCTTTAGCTATGTCAATGTTGTATGGATGGGCCATTTCCCGTGTTATGTAGATTCTCAAAGACATTCCAGTTTTAATAAAGACCAGTTGGTAAGTACAGTTGCTGCGCATTTTTGACGTCTCACACATGCGTCGTTAAATGAAGAGCGTGTCTTCAGGTTTCCACCTAGAGGCGTCACAACGACATTGCCACACTTTTTTCATTCCCACTGAATGGAGAACGAGGTTTATTTTAAGAATGTTGTATTACGTGCCCCGCTCCTAAGGAGTATATATAGTATACAGCACATGTTTTTAACTGACAAACATCCTTCAAAGTTTCCATTCAAATGGAAATTAAATACTATTGACCGCCTCCCCGAGAGAATTTTATTATAAGAATGTTTTGACTTAAATATTTAATTAGAACTTGTGCATGACCTTTATAGGTGCTGAGTGCCCCCTTTTTAACCTGCTCCTCAAAAAGTCCTTCCACAAACCAGCCACGAATCTCACAAATTCTTAAAAAAAAACAGTTATATAAAACAAGCTATATAAAGCATACTCATTCTTTGAAATATGCTATTCACATTACTTCAGATCAACAGAAATATGTAGCTATCCCAGATCATCTAATACATTTACACTTATATACATTTCTAATCTAAAAATCTTATATAAACCTAATCCCACTCAACCTGGAGTGGTGAAGATGATAGTAATTTTAATTTCTGATAGTTACTTTTTTATGCAATCATCTATAACAAGAATTAGTAGCAGAATGAGTGGTTGCGCAGGTTTGGTTAGTTACTTTCCACCTGGCACCATCGTAGGACACCATCTATCCAACAAGCCAGGTCGCCAAATTTCCGCCCTGCTAGAGCTGCCTTGGTCACCTTCAAGTGAAGTGACTGTGAGTAAAGGTCTAAACATTTGGGAGGACGTTCAGCAGCGAAGTGGTCGGCCTCACAAGCTCACAGGAAGGGAGCTGATCACCCAACATCGATATCCAACCTGAATGGCAACAAATCCCACCAGTGACGTTCCAACATCTAACGGAAAGCCTTCCCAGAAGAGTAGAGGCTATTATAGCAACTTCATATTAATATCCTGTCAGAATGACATGCTGGTCAAGCTGGTGTCCACATAGCTTTGGCCATATAGCGTGTGTGTGCTCGGGGGTTCACATCCTCCACAGTATGTGACAGCCCTCCAGTGGTCATAGTACAGCGGGTAAATACTAAATTCATTGGACCCACACTGCAGTACAAAAAAAAAATGTGATCATGTTCTAACTGTTAAGATGTGGTCACATATTAAATCACATGCAGACTGATTTTTAACGGCTGAAAGATGCTTTGTGTTGGTAAACCTGAAAATTGCTGCTATGCTTTATGTCAAATATTTATGCCATGAAACAGACAACACTGTTTTTGGCAAGTACCAGGTGTGCTGTTTTGTCATATTTGCAGAAACAAATCTGTGTTTCAGGTGAAATATTGTTTTAAATTAACCACACGTACATGCACATACGTTGAGATGTGCTTTGGAACCCCTTGGAAGCATTTATTAGTAAAATCATTCATGCACGAAATCCCAGATCACATCAGCATTATACACTCTTAGGAATTGTGAGGAAACAGAAAGAAATAGATCCAAAATAAATATAGTTTAATGATATTTCTCCATTCTTTCTCAGTAGGGTTAGTTTTGCATTATACATGCTAATCTCCCTTTAAATATTAACAATACTACAACAGCAACAACAATAATAGTGGCTGAGACTAAGGAATTTTAATCTGTAAAATTCAATCTTTTTACCTCGAGGAATCAGTTTGGCTGGGGAATTGGTTGTTGTGGCAACCAAATCCGTGATGTGTCAAAGCGTGTTCCATTGCCCTTGGCAACGTCATAGCTGTGAAGAGAACGTCGAAATAGTCCCTCCTGAATAGAAAGGCTATGAATGTAAAATTTGACCCAAAAATATTGAATTCAGTTCTTTTAAAATAAATGAGCCATTTAATGAGAATTTCATCTTAAGTATTCTACTTTTTAGCAACAAAAATAGCAGGTGTACTATTTTACAAATTTCCAAGGCACTGGAGATGGAGGCTCAGGGATATTCTATTTTTAGTCTCCGTCGAGTTGCACAGTGCCTGCTCTCTCTGCGATTATGTCTCCACAGGCATGAAATGGTGGTAGCATGAAGAAAGTGTGAATGTACCACAGAACATGTGTTACACAGTGCCTTTTTGAGAGTGTAAATTGGAAATGGCCTGAGCATTCAAGTCAAGATGTACTTCTCACTAAAATTCCTACTACAAAAAGCAGAGAAAAAGGATTGGGGGCTATCAGAAGACTGATTTACTTAGGTCTATATTAAGCATACGTATGTGTCTTATATTGGAAAGGTGAATCAGTCAGTGTCCCTTGGCATTTCTTTTGATAGCCATATTCATGGGGACTTTTTTGTACAATAAGATTCAAAGGGAGTTAATTTACTGAAATAGGTTATTGGAAAAATACTGCACTGTTCTCTGTGATCAATTTGGACATTCATTGATGAAAGCGCACAGATATTTTGCCAGCTAGGACTGCTCAAGGTGTAGATCTGAGAGAAACGTGCAGGAGATCCAGGGCAAACATGATAATAGAGGCAACTACACAAGAGATATTTACAAATCGCAATTTATATTTGCAAATTTACAAATTATGTATTTTCAGCCAGGAGTTTGATACTGGAGTTAGTATGTATAGTGACAATAGACACATGTCCTTTTTTGTTGTTATTGTTATTATTATTACTGTTGTGTTTTTGTATATGTACAGAAGATGGATGGATGGATGATTTTACCAAGCTCCTCCTCTCCAAGATACCAATAGTTTCACTGTTTAGTTCTTCATACAACCATTAGATATTGTAGCACAGAATACATGATACATGTTTTATCATAGAGGTATGCGTAATATCAGTGCAAGAGGACCAGTAGAGAGAATATTACAGACGCAGGTGAGTCATTGAACAAATCTTAAATTTATTGATGAAATACAACACCACAATCACAACATAGCTTCTTTGCAAAGGCAACAAAAGTCACAAAAACAGAGTACTGCAAAAAAAAAAATATATATATATATCTAACTATAGTGATTACAGGTTGCAGTCATTTCCATCAACCCTGTCATGAGGTCAAAGCAGTAAAAGTAAAGTACTTTACCTGAGTTGCTGTGATGACACCAGACGCACTAGTTCTCCCCAAACTACCGTGAGGAGAGGGGAATGTCCTCACTGAAGCTGTCCAACCTCACGTGGGCCGAGGCTACTTGCTCACAATCTCACAAACTGGTGATTTCAGTACAATGAATAAATAACCTTTGGTTTATTTGTATTGTTTCCAAGCAATTGGAAAAGGTGTTAGAGTTTTGAAAAATGTGCATTTTGATCATCGGTTGTGTGTGTGTTTGTGTCTAGAGTTTCAAAAAATGACATCAAGGATCTGAAAGAATTACAAATTATAAAAAAAAATAGAGAGAAAGAATAATTTAAGAGGAAAATTGGCATTATAATGCCACCCAGTGGAGATACATAGCGCTGCGGTATGATACAGATGGGACTCCGGAAACAGCTGTTTATTAAACACAGAAAATCACATGTACCCTAGTGTCCATACATAAAACAAATACATGGCTAAATGGAAAACAACCTTTTGAACATTTTCTGCAGTGTTGGAGGCGGGATGATGGGGGGGGGGGGGGAGTGTTTGAATGGAGCCGCTGAACAGAGAGAGCGCTGAGCTTTAAAACAGCCTCACAGCTGCCCCCC
>JAODKL010000107.1:12781309-12794043 GCA_026780765.1 Petrocephalus schoutedeni
CCCCCCCCCCCCCCCCCCCCGCACTCTATGTAGGCAAAACACCCCCTGCTGGTCGGATCTATATTTAACCGGACTTCACTGGCCTCAGAGTTGACATGATGAGTGTAGACAGATGTCCACACAGCTCACTAAGAAGAACATACATTAGGGTCTCAGTCACCAACCGTTGAGGAAACATATCCTGAAATCCTGGAGATTTGGTTGCCCCTATTAAAACAAACATGCAGCAATTATGGATCCGCAATACTGATATTAATACTGGCATTTATAATTTATACACATGTATTTTGGTTTTGCCACTCAGTCTGTCTGAAGGGGTATGTCCTGATGGGGAAGTCAGTACAAACCTTCTATACAGTAGGCAGGGATAGGCAATCCTGATCCTGGATTTCCGCTATGGAAAAAAGGATGGAAACCCTGCTGGGAACCGGTACTCCAGGATCAAGGTTGCCTATACCCGCAGCAAAGTAATGAAAAGCAAAATCAAATCAAAAGCAAAACTACTATACATTTCTTTAACTTGAAAGTGAAAGCTACTGAGTAGCTTTTAACCTGTGTTTATGAGTTTATCTATTGTGAGACTAACGCCAAAGACGCTTCATCATTGGTGCTGGCTGTGGTATAGATAGACAGGTCCTTTGAGTACAAAAGTTGTGTGTGTGTGAAGTTCAAGTGAAAATAATCAGAAGTAACCCATCGAATACCCATTATCAGCGGTAAGTACTGAAAAGGTAGATATTATTTATTTAACCTTTTCTCGCGATTCCCTTGAAGTCGTGATTGATCAATAATGAACTTAACTACCAAAACATATAACGATGTAACGTTATATATACCAAATACATTATTATAGGCTAAGCAATGAAGTATTTTATTGCGGTAAAGTATACGCATTGTCTTCATTTGATTATATAGTTATGTACCACACGTTTAGCTGAACATATGCCGAAATATAGCCTATTAAATGTAATGTGATACCACAAGGTAAACAGTGGAAAAGGCGCAGCACTCCTGACTTAAACACTTTGCTATCTTTTAAGGACATGTCGGACTTCACTTCGGTTTGCGACTACTATAAACATTGTAAGTATATTTGAAATTCCATAGCAAAATGACTGTTAAGCTCACACTGTGTCCAGACTCAAGTGCGGGAGGAAAGGGCAAAAGGCTTGGGGTTTATTATTTATTTTGTAATGATTTATTGCGTAAGAACACACCGGGACAGGAAACAGAAGATCACAAACAGAAGGAACGCCGAACTGCAGTTTGAAAAATCTTCTTCATACACAGTAATTGGGGAATTGAGGTAGAGCGCTCAAACCACACCATTTGGAGATGATCATTACTTAACGATTACTTAATAATCATCATGTGCTTCTCAGTTAGGATTCCGAATGCTTCAAATACCAGTTAAACAATAAAATTATTCAGGGGTGGCTTTCCCGAAAGCAATCGGTCTTTATAACGAACGAGGTCTACGTGCGTTTCCCAAAACCCGGGTGGCTTTCCCCGAAGCTTAGCTCGTACTTAAGATCGATCGTTAATTAGCACGTATTTCCCGAAACTTCGTACTTCGTTATCTCGCTCGTAGATTTACGAGAGCTCCGACCCATTTGTTATTTTCTATACGTCGTTCATTATTTGAACTTTTGCCTGCTGTCCTGTCACAGTGACACAGAGATCGGCCAAAATAGATGACAAAACACACTGACAGTCTTCTTTGGACAACATAATAATGCTGATGATATAATAAGAAGTCAATATTGCAATATAAAACTGTAATGCTATAAATTTAAGGAATTACGAACGAACTTTAAGTAGTACTCCGCGTGAGAAAAGCACAGACCGTCGATAACAGGAACATCGATCCCATGTTTTTTCAATGGTTAAATATATTATATGATTGTCACACGGTGACTCACACCAGACATGTGCAAATGTAAAACATATACTAACTAAATAGAAAATCAATATAATAAATTGACAGCACAGCAGCATTCGGGAGTAAATCTTAGATTTCCCAAGGACTTGTGTAGGCAACAGAATCACATCTTTCGCATGACCAAAGTACACTCTACAGCAGAGTGTGTTTTTTGGTGTGCAATATTATATCTCCCGTCAGCCACGGTTTGTGGATTCAACACTGGAATCAGCAAGTATTTGCTAACAGGATACCTCTGACTCACTCCAAAGCTGGACCATGATATAAGCATGGCCCTCCTTTATCAAGCGTGCGTACGACAGAAAAACGGCTGTAGGGTCATTTCAAAGCAAATTTCGGGATTTATCAATTTGGACGTGATCGTAGGATAAGCTGAAATCCCACACCAGTTCGCAGATGGTGTACGCAGTTTTATGTTAGTGCGGATTCTCGTTGCAACAAGAGATCAAGCTGTGTCGCAGAATTATTACATCGGAGTGGCGCTAAAATGATGTTAAGCAGATAATTATCAAGATTTCAGGTGAAATGTGTATTGCAGGTCGTATGTCATTAATGAGTTTTCTTTATCGATTCATGTAATTGTACGATTACTGACGGCAGTAAGTATACACGTTCCATACACAAAGTTATTTCACTGCATTCATGCCCGTGGCTACCATTGTTTTGTTTTTCTATTTCACTCTGATTTATTTCTTTTACTTATTTTTGTCGTTTTATTTCATTCTTATGGCTGTTGTCACATTCGTCTTATGTCTGTTATTTACTTCATTCGTATTTTATGTGCATTTTATGCCTTGTGAGAGCTCATATGTCTTTTCTTTCCTCTGTACAGCACTTTCGCCCAGTGTGGTTGTTTAAGGTGCTTTACAAACGAAGCTGGATTGGATTAGATTACCATTGAGGAGACCGATGTCATGTCTTCGGTATTTTTTCATAAAGTTTCGTTCATGAAATTTGATGAAAATTATAATTATCCGTGCATAAACGCCGCTGGTTGGCCATTACTGACCTCAGTATTTGGAAAAATCCTTGCTATACGGCCTTGATTGTGGTAGCCTCAATATTATGGGAAAGTTAAGCAGAAAAACCAGAGGACAGAGGATACTAAATTAAACTTTTAGCTTTTGAAATAGTACATAACTGTTTTACTTAAATCAATGTTACAGTGTATTGATTTTCTAATAAAAATTTTACCGTCTTTAATTGCTGACCATTTGCACAGAATATTAAATACCGCAAGATCATGACAGCCAGCACATAGGCCTACAGTCAGTGTAATGCGCTGTGGTGCCCCGTGCGTGACTGCGATTTCCAGTTGAGTGAAATTTCTCTTTTTTGCCGGCTTAAGCTTACATGTAGACATATTATTTTTGGTTGCCACTGCTCCAACACTACACAGATGAATGCTTTTTAAAAGTAATTAATTTAATGCTATTTGTGAGCAAATTGTATACCCACAAGTGTAAAGTCTTACATAACAACCCAACCTTTACAATCTTTAAAAGGATTCTGAACTCTACATACAAACAATTTCTACATCACTGAATAAAAAAGCTGTTAGAACAATCTGCAGAGAATTTAAGATCTTCATATAAGCTTCTATTTAGATGTGTAACACAAGGTACATAAACATAAAATACACAGCAATGACAGCAATAGCATACCTTTGCGTATCGAACGTTTATAATTATTGCTGTCTGTAATGTTACAATTACATGAATCGATAAAGAAAATGTATCAAGAAATATAGCCCGCAATAAACATTTCACCTGAAATCTTGATAATGATCTGCTTAACGTCATTTTAGCGTAACTCGGATGTAATAATTAAACAGCTTGACTTCCGCTGCTGCAGCGCTTGCCCGCACTGACAGAAAACTGCGTACACCATCTGCGAGCTGCCGTGGGATTTCAGCGTATCCTACGCTTACGTCCTAAATTGATAAATCCCGAAATTTGCGTTGAAATGACCGTACACCCGTTTTTCTGCCGTACGCACGCTTGATAAATGAGGGCTGAAGGGTTTCGGGAAACGCTCGGTAATTAACTATCGATCTTAAGTACTAGATAACGAACTATTTAGTGCTACGAAACTTCCGGGAAGTTTAAACCCAGATCTGCAATTGTTTCAGTTGTTTGTTTCATTTCAAGTGGTTTTGTTTTCTAGATAAATATTATCATTTCTTTGCCGTGTGCTTTGGGTTGAGCTGTGGACTGGTCAGCTACCGACCACGCGTCTGTGAGTAGCTCGGGTCCGCAGTGCTTTGTTCCACGGTAGTTCTTCTAACAGGACGATCTCACCAGCCCTCTTTTTTTCCTTCTAGCTATTTCCATGTCGCTGGTCCTGACATTGTTCTTCACCGTGGTGTTTGAAGTCATTGGTTTTGTCATTGGTACCGTCATCATTATCATTATAACTGATATTTCACGCTAGAATATATAGCCTATGTCATATAGACACCACAGGTTTTTAGTATTTTTCCGTTTATTTAACAAACTACAGAATTTCTTGTTAAGCACTGGAAAGCTGAGTGAACAACTATTATTGAAAATATTTAAAACGAAAACAGGTTTCCTTTATAATATGGAAAGAATATATATTTTGAGTGTATTTTTAGTAAATGTTAAGTAAGTAACATCTCAGTATGTGCAAAAAAATGTGTGCTGATGAGACAGTGCTTTGAGCATTTTACTCCAGACCCCTCAGTAAGTTAGCTGCATGTAATGTACTCTACAGATCTACCCGCTCACACAATGTCCTGCCAAGGGCGACCTTATGATAGAAAAGGTACGCTTCTCTTTTTTGTGGTAGATCATGCCAATTAATGTAATTTGCAGTACAGAATTGGATCTTTTTTTTGAAACAGAAGTGATCCTGGGGTTTGCCGTTTCCATTTTTGCTTCAGTTTTACACAATAACGCATATTATGGTGAGTGTTTGTTTAGATCACGTTTTCACACATGAGATGTGTACCAGAAGATAATGTTGTGGTTATTAACTTTGTCCACTCTCCTCTAGTGTGCACATTATCATACGGCCTGGGAATAATGACTTTTTCCATAGTAGGGACAGTAAGAAAATGCAACTCTTTGTGGTAAGAATAATCTAAATTATAGTTTAACACACAGTGCTTTAGCTATTGGCAGAATAGGCAGTTATCTAAGGCCTCCAAAATACAAATGTTGAGGAGGAAGTTAGATGCTCACTGCATGGTGGGGGCGGGCGCTCCCAAGTAAAGCTTTGCCTTCGGCCCCTGAAAAGGTAGCTTGGGCCCTATTGACACAACTCAAATGTGGTGAGAAAAACTGCTGACAATTCTTTTGTTTTTAAGGAGAAAAAGAAATCATTTGGAATGAAAAAGTGAAATGGTGAGTTGATATTTTTTATTCAATGGGCTCTAATATGATTGTATGCTGTTGACACATTGCAAACAGTGCTGGTTGAAGACTGTATGACCCCTGATTAAGCTTCACCACTGCCCCTCACCCCCTCTGGCAGACTTCACTTTGTTTTAGGCAGCGCTCTCTGTACATATGTATGTTGCAAAGCACTTTTCATACCTTATTTACATGTTTTCATCATATTCATCTAGGGCCAGGAGTCTGCTGGCTGGACTCTGCGGATCTTTGCATGATGGTCATGAATCAGGGATGGAGTTTGCCTTAAGTTCTCTGGTAGAATATGTACCAGGTTTTTAATTCTTTGTTATCAATGCAAACTGTAATATGCCATTAATTTAAATTCATTACTTATTTTCCAAGCGAATTCATTCACAAGCCAAAATACTGTGATTTTGGAAACAAATGTGAAGATTTAAAAGGACTCAGTGGTGTCAAACGCTGTATATCCTGTGCACTAGGGCTGAACGATTTATCGATTTCACATCGAAATTGCGATTTGAAACAATGCAATTAGCAAATCTCAAAGGCTGCGATTTAGGATATACATTATACAGCACGTCTGACCCAGGGTTTACAACTGTTGTGAAATCATAGTTTTACAAATTTATTTCGCCCTCCTTGTGTGACAGTCAGTCTCACCAATCAGAATACTGTGCTCCTTGCGTGCCAATCATGCTCACCAATCAGAATTGGCCCAAAGTGACAGCATATACACCCACAAACACAGTCATGTGAAACACAAGGAAAACGTTACATTGGCAGTACAAAAAATGTCAGTTCCGCCGCTGAGCTGTAAGTGAATTACCTACCTATTTAATGGTCAGAGATTGTTCACAGAAAGGTTATATTATTAGGGGTCCACGCAGCGTTAGCCACAAAATCCCTAATGTTTTTATTACTGGAATTGTTTTATTTTGGACATTTTGGATTCAATTAATATATTTCCAGTCATCTATGGATTAATGTATAGCGTAGTTCAGATTTCAGTGTACGGTTGTGCTCAGTTAGTTTTTTATACACATGAATACTGAACTGAGTTTTTAAAAAATCGCTAATGAAATCGCAATCGCAATATCAGATAAATCGCAATTAGATTTTTTCTTAAAATCGTTCAGCCCCACTGTGCACACACCAGTAATGATATATTCTGCATTATGTTTGTCTGCTGATTGCACTGTGTGTGCTAGTTTGCACAAAGGCTTTGTGGTAACACTTTCTGTGAAGCCCATATTCATAAAGTCTAATAACTGTTCTTATAATTCAATGTGACTTTCATAAAGCATTATAAACACAGCTATAAATATTTATGAAAAAGCATAGCACATTATAGCCATGCTTCTCATACACTATCAATGCCTTATGAAGGTATCATCTATAATGCATTATAAATACTTTCATAATGCATTATAATGATCAGTACAAGAATTAAGGATGCTTTATGTTGTATTATGAAGGTGTTTATAATGCATTATAGATCTTCATAGGGCATTCATATTACATAACACACATGACTATTGTCACGGTTTGTACGCGAACGATGACCCATGATGCAGGTGGCTCTTGGTACAAGACGTTTTATTCCGGGAAAACAGGATTCGGACAGGAACAACGAATGAAAACCATGAACCGATGTACGGAGATATACATCCCAGGTACATACAACAATCGACAATCGGGAACTAAACACGGGCAGACTAAATACACAAGACATCACGGATGGAACACGGGGCAGCTGGGAACAATCAGGAAACATTCGCACGTGGGTAACAAGGGGCGTGGCACAACAGGAAGACATGGACAGACCGTGACAACTATAATGTGTAATGCCTTTTAATAAATAGTTATAGCCAGGTTTATAATACTTTAAGAATGCACTGTAATGCATTATGAAAGTATGTGTAATGCAGTATAATAACTGCTTTAAGTAAAGCGTTACTGACTTTGTTTTGCACTATATATATATATATATATATATACATATATATACATCTGTGCACTTTATGCACCTTGCATATAAATAAATGTCCCCCTGAAAGCAATAAAGTTTATCTTGTCTTAGTTGTGAAAATCTATCCATCTTCCATCCAGGTAGTCCATCCCAGGCACCAGCACACAGCTAGAAGGAGACCTTAGTTTTGAAAATGATTATGATAAAATATAATTCCAGAATTAGCCATAGTCAGCGAGTGTTATGCATTGATTTTGCCACATAAAGACCCTTATACATATCACTATGTAATCACAAATTTTAAAAAAGTCTTAAATTATCATGTGGATTGCATTGATATCATACATGTACTGAGATACAAATATGTACAAATGAGACAGAAAGGGGGAGGGCACAGGCCTGTCAGTTTGGGGTTGTAAGGGGTGTGACCGTTACTGTTCATTTTAGTGCCTCTGTGCTTTCCCATTTGCTGTGTTTCAAACTGTATACAGGGTTAATTTTTTAATTCCTCATTTTAAACGACATGGGAATCCCCAAAGAGAAGTCAGTTCCTTTCTGAAAATCCCATCTTGCGTAATTCTATTCTCGGATCTGTCCAACATTTTCACACACCTCTGAATAATCTTGCATGGGCTTGAATATGTTTTTGAGGAGTAGTAATTGTAGCAAGTTAATTTAGGATAAAGACAAAATACTTGACCCAAAATACTCCATTTTATTTTTAAAAAGAATTAGACACAACAGTAAATTCCAAAAACCAAACAGACAGAGAACATACAATTTTGTTAAATTTTATCATCACAATATAGTCTGCATTAAAGGGTTACCATGTAAATAAGCAAATCATAACCATCTTTAGACTGATAACCTACTATTAATAGGTCATTAAGAAACTCAAACATCAATTCAACAGTGCCCAACTTTTAATTTGTACATTTATACTTAATGAGCTCATCTAAAGTAATGTAATACATCAACATTTTAAAAAGCATATTTTATCATTAGACTTTTAGCAAAAAATCATATTAACTTGGAGTTTCCAATGATATGCAAAAACTCAAAATGCTAAGGCTTAATATCTCACCTAACATATACCAATAGCAACAGAGTGAGTGGGGTGGGGGTTTGACAGATTCTAAAAATATTAGATAATTAAAAGTGATTAATAGCATGGAAGAATCTCAGACAGATACAGACGTCAGCAAGGAGTAATGGAAAATGATGGGTTTTAGGAGTTATACTTGGACTATAATAATTTTAGCCATGATATTCCTGACCCAAACTGCAAAGAGAGACTAGTTGCTGTGCGGTTCCAGCTTGCTTTGGTTTTCCACTGCAGAAATGTCGCGCGGTAAAGGCACTACTGAGTTTGGAGAGCGACTGATGACACACAGAATAGTCGCTTATTTACTGTTCACACGGTGTATATCATAACATACTATGTGCTAATTTCCGCTTGCACGTCTGTGAGAATTGCTGCGTTATGTTAGTGGTATTAGCATTCACTTGCATAAATTTGCATAACAAATCCATTCTGGTCAGCTGTTCTATTTAAAGTTATTTTTAAGTAAGATGGAAGATGGAAGTTTTTAAGTAAGATGGAGGATGGAAATTTTCAAGGCCTGAGTTATTGGGGATGCATCAATACATCACATGGTGCAATACCATTAATAATGAATTAGGTATAGAATATGCCTTTTTTCCTTCAGATAATCCATGCACACTGACGCAGATCATTGGTGCATTCCAACCAATCACAAGGTGGTGACGCAAGCAGCTAGTAAGCAGGTACGGCTTGGGTACGGCTCGCATACTTTGTAATGGAAAACTGTCACTTTGCAGTATGGCTCAGTTTTTGGTGGCAGTGGTAAAGGGGCTACAACACACCAAATTCTTGGTGTGGATTTGGGCTGGATTTGGGGAGAGGAAGAAGACAAACATTAGGGGTCAATTTAATAGTACGTTAATAAGAATTAATAAATGTATGTGATTTCCTTAGGTTTCAATGGTTGATTTATTGATGATATAGGACAGTATTTAACGCCAGGGGAGTCGCAGCGAAGGCCAAACTCTTAATTTTGATGCATCTACTTGGCATTAGCAGTGCTGCTGGTCATCTTCCTGGCCACCTGCATGATGGCGTCCCTGTCAATGCCAAAGATCTTGAGTAACTCGGCCGGCTTGCCGCTGCGTGGCACTTGGGCCACAGCCATACGATGCACCATGAGCCCGGCCTCGTTCACTATAGCAGAGCACACTGCCTCCCCCAGGCCACCTGGTGGAACAACAGCAGCTGTGTTTACATCATAAGGTCACAGCCAAAGGTAGCATTATCTCATATACAAGTAGATACTCCTTTGCACTAATAGATACTGTTGGTTCTCGGATCTCTTATTTGGGTGCAGGATTTAAAACTACCCAGCTCAGCAGAGCTGAGATCTGAACCACAGGGGGACATTAAATACCATCCCAGGAGAACCAGAGTCCATGTTGATGGAACAGTGCTCCAAACTTGAAATGCACTGCACTGCCACACCACCCTATCCAGCCTTCCTTAAAGAGGAACAGGGGGCAGCAGGAACTCCTTAGTCTATGCATCCTCACAAGCAAATAAAGAACTGGGTGCTGGAAGCAGATGAAGCCTGCCTGCTGAGTTATGTAGGTCAAAGAGGACCCAGGGGGCTGGGGAGACATTAACCAGAGCTGATAGCCAACCGCACAGAAAACTAGTCGACTGCCCTGTAGCAGCAGACAGGATAAACTCCAGTGCGGCTCTGAGCTTTTGCATTTACTCCACATTTACTCCAATATGGCACAGCACTGGGAGACACTGCGCTTTTCTTCTTTCTCCATTTAGATAAACTCATCCATTAATAATGGAGTCTATTCATATAAAGGAGCTGTGTATAGCCCAGAGTTTCCCAACCTGGTCCTCATGGACCCCCTGACAGTCCATGTTTTTGCTTCCTACAAGCTCCTGACAGGGGCCCTAAAAATTTGGAGCATAATTTAATTCTGGGTTCTGGGTTGGGGGCACCCAATATGATATGCTTTCATGAGGCCCAAAATGTCTAGCGGCACCCCTGACTGAGAGGGAGCAGAAATGTGCACAGTCAGGGGGTCCCTGAGGATCAGGTTGGGAAACGCTGGTATAAACCATCTAATTGAAGAGAACCAAATTGAATTCTAAAATGACAAATACTAATAAAACACATAATTCCAGTTTGGTAATAGGAGTGGGAATGGGAAATTAAGTATATAGGAAATTTCAATTACACCTAATTTACATATAAATTCAGGTGTGTGGATATACATTGTTTTTTTATTTCAGATTATGCACCAATGTTCCCTTGTAATCCTCAGCAGGACTGGCCCAGCACTCACCTTCATAATAGTGGTCTTCCACAGTGATGATACGGCCCCTGGTTGCCTTGGCGTTGGTGATGATGGTTTGGACATCCAGGGGTTTAATTGTGAAGGGGTCAATCACTCTGAGATTGATTCTCTCTAAAGGACGACACAGTGGTTTAATGTAGCGCCAACAGTGCGTTGTGCGTCACTGTAACACCTTCGATCCCTTTCTCTTTTATAGACAGGTGCCGTTCCGCTTTTAGTAGCACCTTTCAACTATGGGGAATAATAGGAATCCTTCGTGTTACCTTTCTTGAGCAGCTCTGCTGCCGCCAAGGCTTCGTGCAGAGTGACGCCTGCCCCAATTACGGTCACGTGATCATCGTTGCTCTTGTAGACGACCTGGTGGGAAACACAAGGCGGCAAACACGTCCGACGGTGAGGCGATGAGGCGCAGTTCAGCTGCGTGACGGACTTTGCCTCTCAGCCTCCCGCATGGCCCTCGTACCTTTGCCTGGCCGATGTGAAAGTCCTCGCTGCTGTTGTAAATGATCGCACTCTCGGGGCGACTGGTCCTTATGTAGCAAATACCCTACGAGGCAAAGGAAGCAAACCTGTTAGTGGGCACCCCACGTGGGGCTGTTTTCGCTATACGCTGGGTGTGGGCGCAGGAGTGGGGGCCCAGCTCCTCGAGGAATGGGCCTTGTGTTACCTTTCTGTTCGCCGCCAGCTCTACTGCCTTCTCGGTGGCGACTCCATCACTGGGGTAGAAAATGGTCGCCGTGGGGATGGCTCTAAACATCGCCAGATCCTCCAGGCCCATCTGAGATGGTCCATCTTCCCCTGAAACAGCGTGGTTACATGTGTCAGGGCCCTAGGCCAAAAATGACTAAAAGATGCCTGGGGAAATTATAGTATCCCTGGGCACCCCGTGACCACTATCATGACAGGAAGGGAGTGAGACTGGGGGCTGTCGAAGCAGCACGAAGTAATAACGGGAAAAATGTCAGGAAAGTCAAGGCAGGATCTAGTCAGGGGTACCGCAGTAAGGAAGAACAACTGATGGGATCTGTTTGGAAATTAGAGCAGCAAAGAGACTCTTTATGAAATGACAAACAGGAGACGTGCATTAGTGTATGAGCCGTGATGCCACTTGCATTATGGTGAAGAATTACACAATTAAAGGGGAATTAACATGAGGGATTAACACACAGAAGCTGTGAAAATAGCTAAAAAATCTAAAAAACATCTAAAAAACATTACATTTGTGAGCATGGCTTAACTTGCTTTAGTAATATGGCTTAACGTTAGTTAAATGTTTAGTAATAAATAGTTTACAGCTGGTTGGGGAGAGAGCTAAAACCCGCCATGGATTCTCCGCCCCGGCGGCGGTACTGACCAATGGACACCCCGCAGTGGGAGCCACACAGGTTAATGTCGCTCTCGGAGATGGCGGCCATACGCAGCTGGTCGAAAGCGCGGCTGAAGAAGGCAGCGAAGGTGCTGGCAAAGATGACGCTCCTGTCCCTGGTGGCACAGCCCATGGCCACGCTGACCTGAGGAGGGGACAGAGCGACAGGGGCCGTAAGGGAGCGGCTGCGGGAGAGTTTCCAAACGGAAGGCCAACTCTTGTTGAGGTAATCCTGGAGGTCTGGCAATGAGCCTCATCCTTCCATCAGAGATCTGACCCGGAACATTACAGGAACCTCTGCAGCTCTGTCTTTAGAATTCAAAATGCCTGCACACTTCACCAACAAAAGCAAAAGCTGCAGTTACATAATGTGTATTAGCCCTTTTGTCACACAGTACTGTCCAACTCTCTGTGGACATGTTGCTACGGTGTTCATAGCGCAAAATACAACATGATGCCTTGTTATCAACTGTTATTGCTAACTATGGTTAACAATTAACCTGGCTAGAAATAGTATTGCAAAATGGCTTTCAGACTTGTTGTACTGGTGTGGAAGTGGAATTTCAGTAAGGCCGGGGAATTGGGCATAGTGGGATTGCTGTCCGTGTCTTAGGCCTTAGGCAAAGAAGAATGTGTATGTTTATGTTATGTGCTGACCCTGAAACTGGAAGCTGGAACTGC
>JAODKL010000107.1:12821152-12839949 GCA_026780765.1 Petrocephalus schoutedeni
CCACCCCCCCCCCCCCGCGCGGATGCGTGTGTACCTTCTGGACACACGGCGGCTGTTAAAATGCGCGCCGGCGAAGTCGGCTGCCAAATAAACGCGAGGCGAAAAGAAGAGCCATGCAGCCGGGGGCCGCGGAGCTGGCGGACAGACCGCGGAAAGAAAGGGCTGTGAGGAGGCATCTCGCTTCCAGGTGGACGGACACCAACCAGCAGGACAGAAATGACAGCGCTGCCGCCTTCAGAGGGAAACTTGTGTAGTTGTGGAGGCTGGGACGCGGGGAGCTGTCATCGCAGCCTGAGAGAGATGCAGTCACTCCCCATTCAGGCACCAAATATAATCCAGCTAGAGCCTCAGACACAGTTCTTCCACTATTATGCCAAGCAAGAAACCAGAGCACTGACAATAAGGAGGGGACTTAGCACAAGTCTGCACAAAAGGATTTCCCGGGGCCCTGCATAATCACACAGTTCAGTTTTCAAACTAAAAGTAACCATAACCAGCCAATTCCTTTGGTTTAAAATTGACTTTTCAAAATCCACTAATTTTACAGTCAACTACAGACACAGACGATTAATGGGCCTTTTATTCCAAGGCTGCCAAAATTCCACTAAATAAATCACGGTCAAAAAGATAAACCATTAGACTTGAGAGCTACGCTTTTGCTTACACCATATCTACAGAAAACCATTCTTTATAAGTATTTATCTCTAAGGCTTTCAGCCACTGTACAATGGCCCAGCATTTAAGGAACGAATGAACATTTTGTTAAATTAGCCCAGATGGTTTCTTGTAGGGAGAACAGAAACTTTTCAACCTGGCACACAAAATGCAGTAACAGGGAAAAGTCCTTCACTGTACATTCTGCTACATCTCGACAGTACAGAATGGCAAAAAACAGCCATAACTAAAATAGTTATACGCTGCATAACGACGTTTTGGTCAACTGCATAAAATCTGTTTTGGACCTAATATATAAAGGTGGTCCCAAAACAAAGCTCAACTAGTGACAGCTAGCTACAAAGTGACATTATAGTCGTAATGTCATAGTGCAATGCATTACTTAAGTGTTTGTGGCGATGCTGGTGTAAACAAACCTACTGCGCTGCCAGTCCGATCAAAAAGTAGCACACACAATCACATATAGTACGTAATCCTCGGTAATGATAAACTGTGTTACTGGTGTATGTATTTACTTTACTTGGTATTTGCATTTACTTACTGTATTTTTGTGGTTATTTAAGCTATATTATATTGCCTAGGTGTGAAGTTCAATATATCTAGGTTTGGATAAGTACACGCTGCGATTTTCGTCCAACAGCAAAATTGCCTAGCGGCATTTCTCAGAATGCATCCCCATCATTAAATGACAACTGTAATGGAATTCATTAGTAAACCACACGCAAGCACCCACGAACGCACACAGCACTGCCAGGCCACTTCATCGCACATCATTATGCATAAAAGGAAACATGAAACACAGTCTTCTGTATATTGTCATTACACATTCATGCATTATAATAGAAGACCCCCCCAGACTCTCACAATTAGGCAGTACATACAATTGGAGTTCCTGTAGAGGAGAAATGGGTCTTGGAGTTGAAACTCCAGGTCTTTGTTTATGGGCTCCACTAGGTTTTCCATGCTGAGCCGATTCATAATCGTGAAGCCGTGGTAAGGAGACGCAGACCTGCAACCAGACAGCACTATGTCTACAGTCCACTGAAACACAAGCAGGCCTGTCAACTATTATCCTGAAACATATCACACATATATATGTGCGTGTGTGTATACATATACACACACACATACTTATCTTGAGCAGCATGTCTTCTCACGTAGTATATATAATTTATATATACATAACATCTGGAACAAGCTTCTAAAATGTTACGTTCTTTGCTAAACCTTTTACCCAATACTGAATTAAGAATATCGCTATTTCTAATCACCGCTGTGGAAATAAGGAGACCAGCGAAACGATCGTTCTGTATGGAGGGCACATTAAGTGATGAGAAAAGCAACTAAGTACATCTATACAAGTGCAGCAACTGCGCAATATTCGGTGTTTATATGGGGATGGGGGGGGGGAGCATGTTCCTGTACATCGTAATTCAAAGCAAAACTGCCTCCGTGCATGCAGAACATCGATCCGGCATCTTTAGCAAAAACTCGGATCATCCAAAAAGAAAACTTACCTGGTATAGACGAACAACGTGCCTTCAATATCGGTCTTTTCCTGAAGGAAGTGAGATGAAGTTAGCATAAGTAAATGGCGAACATAGAGAAACTGAACGTCGCAGCTAACAGAGGAACAAAGAAAACGGCATCCTCAACTTAGTACTAAAATGATAAGAGCGAGGTGTACAGCAAGGAGTGACAAGAACTGACTTGTACATGTGCTCCTGATAAAACTCACCTACATAACGACAGCAAGTAAACTTGCCGAAAACACAACTACTATGAGTTAGCTTACCCAAGCATAATTAGCGACAATTTCGTTTGCATGGTTCGTTAATTTACTTACTTCTAATGGGGAGAAAAACGTTACAGCTAAACAACAGATAGAAATAGGAAGAGCAACCTTAAACTAACCAGTTAGCTGCCTACTTTGATTAGCGAAACTAACGGGTTTTGTACAGCTAGCTAGCTAACTAGCATTAGCTACAGCCATTCACACTAATTAGCCGCTCACGTCTCGAAACAGGCTTGTTCTTACCCATTCGTTTGTTTTTGAATTAAAGGTGTACAGTGCTACCTGTCCGGTAACATCGACGATTTTATTAATGTAAGGGTCGCGCTGCTGTAGTGCTGCTAGACTCATATAATGCCCAGCTTTACTGATGGCCTCCATCTTGGGTTCTGAAACCCAGGACAAGAAGCAGCACGGAAGGAATTCTATGAACACCAATCCGTCTTCCCTCGGCGACTATCACTTTTTGCAAATTAGTTCCTCTTCAGGCTAGTAGCCTAATTCGAGTAGAAAAACGACCGCATTTTCTAAGTATTCAATAAATAGAGACGTTTTGTGGCGAACTACAAAAAATGCGTTTTTTATTATCCTATTATCATATTTTTAATTTAAAACTATGATGCACATGTTAACAGTGACACTTTGTAAAGTTTATAATAATTAATTAGAAGATGAATGGATGAAAATCACTTCCAAATGATTCAAATATTTTTGTCACACTACTCACATTATTTGACCCCGTAACCATGTCTATTATATGTGGAAGGAGTCGCTTTATTTCAGCTGTATCTTCACGGAATTTGTCGCCCCCGATGCTTAAAATCTGTTATGATGTGGAAATAAAATATTGGATTAATCTGGAACAATAACAAAAAGTAAAACCCTTTAATGTGTTCAATATATGTTTGGGAAAACAACTGGTTTATTAGTCATTGGCTGAAATAGGTCGATTGTAACACCTTGTTTCTGTGAAGAGGCATCAAGGTTACAGTCTTGGGGGGACAATTGGGCAACCTGTCCCGGACCCAGAAGAGGGCCCTGGTGGGAGGGGTGGCGCGTCACGGGGGCCCGGTTTAAGTAATTTTGTCCCGGGCATTATGCGCGGCGGGCCTGAGAGGGATTAATAATCATGGATTATCTCTGTGTAACCGTTATTTAGTGCAGACAGGTAATCCAATATCCGGTACCTTCAGACCTACCGTGCCATTACTACCGCTACCATGCAGAATAGTTTATATTAAACTCGTGAAGTTGTCCGAGCAAGAAGATGAATCGCGTTTCTTACCGGGGTTTCAAGACTTTAGGGTAAGAAATCCGATTTGTATAAATACTCTAAACAAGTAAATTCAACTAAACACAAACGTAGTCTGTGAACGAATTATACTTTAATGTTCTGTAGCATAAAATCTCTTTTCGGTGTTCACCATATTTAGAACATTCACATCCGCAAAAGTGAACATAATGCAGTTTTACAATATAAATATAGCTATATATACTTACGCACGCCAGAAAACATGCCAGCACCAATTGTGCTGTTGATATAAACATCAAACTAATTAGAACAAAACGTAACTTCGATATGTGAAACCCCATTTACAATTAAGACCATCGCATTTCGCTGACTTATGAAGAGAATGCAGAACACAAGGAAAAAGATTTTGTCTATGAAAATAAGTGGCCATTACATTACTACTTTGTAATTAACATGCATGATATTGTATTGTTTTTAAAATTCTTTGCCATGCTGTAGGCCTATAATATGGTAAAAAATATTGCTGTTTACCTCGATTTGTTGTATGATTTATCATAATATACTAAAAAATGGGGCAAAATTCAGATTTGATATCACAAGCAGCATTCACACCTTGCAAGTTAATTTATTTGTATAGAGTATGACAGAAAGATAGATATCCTTTGTCAATGTCTTCTCCAATGTCTTTGTGATTAAACGTTGACAGCTCAAATTTTCCCAATGGACTATAAGCAGTTTTACAGTAGAAAGCAGAGGCTTCTGCAGCACAAGTCTTGGACAGAGAAGAAATTAGGCCCACAGTTTGAGGTGTGAATTCTTTTTTGCATTGGACACAAGTTGAGCAACCCTTTCAATAGCAAACTGAGGATGTCGCTAGTATGTGCACTTTGCCAAATTAGCAAGTTACAATGAAATAGTAAATGCCTGCTGGTATGTAAGTACTACCAGGAAGAGCTTCATTGGAACTGTACTCCAACCTTGTGTGCTGTGCTGCCCAGAATGAGCTCTAATTCCAACCCCCCCATCGGATGGAAGACGGATAGGTGGAGACTTATGATCTCTTTTGTTTTTGAACCTTTAGCTTTTCACCCTTTTCTCTTCAATATAGCCTGTACTTAACCTTTATTGAGCCAAAGTGTTACATAAACACACACGTGTGTGTATGTGTGTGTTGTCTTAATATATTCAGAGTATATACATGCATTGCACTGTTTAAGGTTGTACTTTGAATGCATGCTCTTATTTTTGACATAATCAAATTTAATTCTTATGTTGTTTCATTTTATATTATTAGGCTACTTGTGCATATGTCATGTACTCTTCGTAGACCAAGGCTCCGATCAATAGTTTGTCCACTTTGATTCAAAATAAGAGACAATCCTCAATCAATATTTTTTTCTCTTAAAACCGTAATCGGAGTCACCTATTTGATGAAAAGGTGGCCTCGCAGCGGACGAAGCTTCTAGGATGTTGCCACAAGATGGACTCGGGATTTGCTGTTTAAAAATAAATTAAGGAAACAAAATGATTTTAACAAACCTGGGCATAAAATCCCTTATCATGCGTTACTGTTTTGGAGTTAATACTGTGTGAAATCCATCTTGTGAAACCAGCACCCGGATGTCGTTATCGTTTAGACGAAACTCTCAAGAATAACTACAGCCTATAGAATGCGGTGCACTAAATCTGCGTGAGTTTAAAACGGAGGCGTTGCAATATTGTCTCTCCAGCTTTTCATTTTGGGCATTTTATGCTCTAAGGTTGTAAGCGAGGAAAGAGATAATCGGACCAGAAGAACAGCTTCTGGTCCCTGGATAAATCGCAGCGATGTGTTGAATAAGCCCACACGTTCTGTTACCTAAGGATAGGCGACCGGGAGCATCGGGCGAGATAGCTTCAGCACTCTCCTCTGCGGTATATATGGCTTTAATGAACGCGCACGCATCTGTCCTGTTTTATAGATAATGCATTTTCCAAATCGTTGCTTGCGACCCAGACGCCGGTCATTTCTCTGCATTTTCTAAGTAGTGTGGACAAATCCGAGTCCTCTACTTGCAACAGTCTGCAGAAAGGTATGTATGCATTTATTTATACGGATGATGTATCCGAACTTAAACAGTATCGAGCGTTTCCTCTGTGCTGCACGTCTCCTTTTGGGATATTTGGCGAGGTAGTATAATATTCACAGCCATTCGCGATATTTACAAACTTGGGCAACTTGTAGCCTAAATTTAAGGTCAGAGCGGTCCTGCAACGCTTAAATCTGTTGGCGAATTGATGTCGCTTATCATGGGCTTCTTAGTCTTACACGTATGGTTTTATTTTGCGATTTAAATAATTCCATAAGATGTAATGAAACAGTGGCGCAGAAATGAAGCACTTAAGAATTAATTGAATCAGTAACCTAGCAATGGGCCGGCTGTTTTTAGCGAGGTCAGACGCACATTACAGTGCCTTCTTAATTGTTCAGTAAGGGATTTTTCCCATTAAATGTATAGGACTAATATAATTACAGAATGATTATATGAATGATTCACAGGCCGAAGAGCCTGTCTGTATTTAATACCTGAAAGGTATAATTTTAGGCTAGGCTATTAAAGTCCAATTTGTAATTTCCATGGACACTGTTCATTTTATTTTAGCGGCTGTGCTTGACCGATGGGTCCCATTGAAACGTGCTGACTTTAGGTAGGGTTGGCGTGGGAAAACTGCTTTGTCTCATTGCATGTCAAATTAAACAAGTTAGTCTTAGATTCCGTCGACCGCTACTTGCCTGCTTATTGTTTCTTCAAAGTTAAAAGGATATACGGTATACTGGAGCGTCAGATGCTCACTGGTTGCACTGAAACTGTCGATATCTCATGCACCTAATTTTGGTCACAATTCAATAATGTCACAGCTGTTTCTGTCATTGGTAAATGATTAAGCTTTCCTATAGGTAACTTTTGTATTGATTTTTCTCGTAAGAGCAGACCACTGGGAAACACGTTTCGGGTGATTTTTAGAGATTCCTGTAATATTTTGCAGTAAAATCATGTTTGCCCACAGATTCTGTTTTGAGAATATTACATAATAACCACTCTGGGTTAAGTTCTATCCCTTTTTTATTTAGTTAATGCTGTCTGTTTGCTTGTGTAATATCGTGTTTTGCAACATTTTAATTTCAATCATTTAAAAGGTTGTTGTGGTAAACTAGAGAACTTGTAACTTAATGGTTGCCGCTGGAAGTTTCATAGGATCTTGCCAAGGGGTGTCGTTGAAGATTTCGGGCCCCAGGAAAGCATATTATACTGGGCCCCCAACTCAAATCTATTGAATTCTGCTCCAAATTTCTTAGGGGCCCCTGGAATCGCTGTAACTTCGGCCCATTTTACGGTGCCCCTGGATTTTGCAGTTGTGCTTTATATGCATGTACATAACCTGATCTGTGTTGTATTCAGTCAGAAACTAGACCATGTAAATGATAGACTGCATTAGTCACTTAAGATAGAAGCATCTGCTTATTAACTTAATTAATGATGATAGGTCCCCCTTTACAACAATTAGCCCTGTGATTGCATCTGTTTGCAGTCACAATATAATCATCTTGCCCTTTTGCTTGGTGCAGTTTAATAGTATTATATTTCAGTTATCCAATGTGGGTACAAGGCAGCATGGTGGTAGAGTGGTTAGCAGTGGTTGCTCACACCTTTGGGACCAGGGTTTGAGTCTCTGCCATGGCTGCCTGTGTGTGGAGTTTGTCTCTGTGCCATCGTGGGGTTTCCTCCAGGTACTCTGGTTTCCCCCCAAAAGCATGCTGAGGTTAATTGGCATTTCTAAATTGCCTATAGGTGTGAGTGTGCCCTGTGTTGAGTTGGTGCCTCATCCTGGCATCATACCTGCCTTACATCTGAAGGCTGTGCGGCCCTGAATAGGACAAGCGGTTACAGAAACTGGATGGATTTGGGTGTAAAAAGAACACTGTGATTTTGCTTAGTTTATGAGAAGACAGGGCCTGTTGTTCTTACAATTCTTGTCGTTGAACTGAAGAAATAGCACTCTTAAATATGCCTGTCTTTAAAAAGCACTTGTTGGAGTGGGAAATCTCATATATTTATCGTACACTGACCGTTGCACTTCCTCCCACATCTCCTGGATTTCAGGCAAAAAAAAAACCAAAATACATATTTGTATCTGCTGCTCGTCACAGGCGATACATTCTTGCTGTCCGGGAGAAGGTGCTGGACAGCTGAGATGCCATCACATATTTCAGACGCACTCAAAACATGTACGGGTCTGTTGAATTTGACCTCTGCATAGCTGATCTTTTCTGCACCTCTTACTTTTTTTTTTTTTTTGTCTTTCTAGGGGCAAATTATGCCAGCAGCACTAGAGTCCCTATCCGTGGTGACGTGCCGGCGCTCTGGTCAGACCACCCCGCAGGCCCTCCGGCGACCGCTCTCTCCTGGCAGGCCGCGATCCATGCCGCCAAGCAGGCCCGGGCCGCCCAGACCATGAGCGCCAGCTGCGCGGTCCCGGTCCCGGTCCCGGTCCCGGTCCCCTCGCTGACCCAGAGGAAGAGGCAGCAGTACGCCAAGAGCAAGAAGCCGAGCAGCGGCACTAACAGCAGGCCGCAGCGCGCCCTCTTCTGCCTCAGCCTCAGCAACCCCATCCGGAGGGCCTGCATCAGCCTAGTAGAGTGGAAGAATCCTTTTTAAAGGCCGCGTTTGGGGGGTAGCCCTCTGCTGGGGTGCGTCACCACCAGAGTCACCCAGAGTGGACTGGTACTGGCCACTGTGGACTGGGTGTTTTGCGGAGGGGCTTTTCCAAAAATAAACTGTATTATTTTCTGTGTTTTACAACCCCTTACATTGTGTGCTGTCTGCATCTGAAAGGAATTGAATTGGTTAAACTTATGAAATCGCCCATTGATTCACCAACCCCCCCCCAAGGCCATTTTACCAGTCCATGAAATTCTTGTCCAATGTAAACCGATCCGTGGACATCAAAAGGTCAGAAAGCCCTAATCTAAAAGGCATCTCTACATCAGATTACTCATTCATTAGATTCATCAGATTTATGATGAACAAAACATTAATGTTTTACAATTCATTTCTATGTATATATCATATACACATGTAAGTTTGTGGTTTCTGATACATCTATATGCCCTATAACAGATTTTGTACTATTTTCAGAACTTAAGTCAACCTGGACACAAAATGCTATAAGGTTCCACTTGACACTGGCAGGATAGTAAAAGCAATTATACCATGTTTCCGTAGCTGATATGAACAATTTTAGACCTTTTCCAGTGAAACGTCGTACCTGTACTAGTCTGCCTGTGTGAAAGGCAGTATAATAGCTAATTGGTGTTGGGAAGACAGTCCAACATATTCAGGTGTTTAAAGTCTAGTAACATATTGGCTTTGAAAGCCAAGTGATGCCAGAGTATCTGTCCTGCCTGCATCACCCATGTGAATGAACAGAGTCACCTGTTCATAGGACTGTTAAATACTGCAAATGAATTGGAAGTGACTCTATAGCCTGTGTGGCCCAGAGCCACCAAGTAGCTCTTGGTGCTGCCTTCTGCAGTGGCCCCATGCTGGATGAGGTAGAGGGCTTAGGACAGTCCGTAAGTCGCCTTAAGCTCACTGTAAACATAACGTCTCTGCACAGGCGTCTAAGAACCTGGGGGTTTGGGGATGTCTGTTTCTGTTTGGAGGAAACGTGGCACACATGGTATACCTGAGAGAAACTGTGGGCCAAAGCAAAACACAGGCTGCACCAGTGGTATAGTGGTGTCTTGGTAGGTGGGTATGTTGTTATAGCGTATAACTGCATATACGCTCTCCTCTGACAATTTTATGTGGTTGTGTGGTAAATTTTTTAGAGGTGGGTCTACACTTTTTATATATACCTTGCACTAATGAGGGGTGGTGTTAGTTATTTGGGCTATTTGAATAAATTAATCATATAAGTTATAAGTTGCTTTTCATTGATATGTGTACTTGCTTTGTAGTGGGTTCCCTCCAGTTTTTCCTTAACTACTGTTTTTCCAGGCCATTTGATATCTTTATATTACTGTCAATTTTTGCCAACTGTGTGGCCTTAGCTGTTTACATTCCCTTCCCAGAAGATGACTCCAATTCCACTAACCATGACCTGGTGAGTATATCTCTCTGCTGAGGATCATCATTCTGCTCCTTTGTTTTTCGACGGGCATGTTTATGAATCGCTTATAATTTGGGAGAGTTTGTTTGTTCCCTCTGCCTTTGTTTTTATCTGTTGGGGGGGTTCTTGACGCTCAAGTCCCAGCTCACCTGATCCAAGGCTTGTCAGTGTTCTTAGGAGTCATATTTTAATTAGTTGAAAGAAGGAGATACTTCAGGTCATGCTGGTTTGTTGGTGTATTTTCTAGGCATTGTTAGTGCAGTTGAGCTCAAAACCAAGTGGCAGGAAGTGTATTCTGTTGAGCATTATCAATCTCACATTTTTGATGGCTGGTCATTGATGCTGTCTTGGCGTGTATGTTAGTATGCAAGTTGTACCAGGCTCTTCATGATCCCTCTTGTGTCTTTTTTATTTCTTTCTGTTCTTTTTATTGATTTGATTTGATTCAGTTTCGTGTTCTCAGGTCAAGACTGTGGCACTCTAAATATGGTATTTATATGGCTTATAAAATATTGTAGTATTTATGAAAAAGTTAATTAGTGTTTAGCAGTGGGATTGACTGCCGTTTGTCTCTACAGTTTATATCTAGATAATTAAAGGGAAAATTTTAAGTCACATATACGCTGTGACAGGACCCTCCCCTGAATAAGGCTTAATTTGGTTTTGTGAGCAATAAGATGACGACTTTTGTATCATTCACTAACTGTATGTTGGTATTTTTACACTGAGAGAATGGTTAATTCCCAATGTACCTCTCTGCTGTAAGTTTGAGGGAAACCAGTGCTATATTGTGATATAGCACTGTAGTTTTTAAAACGCCACATCGACTTGCAATCACCAATGCACATGTTAAGTGTGGATATTAGGATTGGTAATTTCTTGATCCTCTTTGGGGCATGTCAATTCTGTTCTCTTTAGACTTCCAATTAAAGTAAAAATCTGAATATATTTCAGTAATTTAAGCTCAGAGCAGTTGAAGTTTATGGTTCACAATTATTTTCATTGAGTAAAGGAGTAAGCTGATGACGAGAAATAGTTTCCACTAAGTCTTATTATGTCTTTGAAGCGCTTGCACTGTACCTTGTACTGGATTTAGTGTTATTTAGCTCCTTTGTTGCTGATAGAAAAGTTTTAGCGACAGGTGCTCCATTGTACTTGTTGCTGTGATCCCTACCCGGCTGACCACGAGCGCATGTTAAATTGGACCCCGGCGCAGTACGCGTACGTTGTGTGTGTGTGTGTGTGTCTGTGCCATGCCGTACCTGTGATGTGACCACCTCCACTTTAACTGGCAAGTCAGCCGGGCCCTGGAGATTAAAGCCCGGCCCGGCTTAGCCGTGGGGGGTTGTGGTGCTGTGCTGGGTGGAGGGGGCTGATAATGAAGCAGGTCCCTGGCACCCTCCAGTTTGACAGGCACTCACCGTGCCGGTCCTGGCCGTAATTAAATATAGATCATAAAGGAGGAAGCCCAGCTTAGTGTTTATGATATGCGGTGTTGACATTTCCCTGCCAGTGTTTTAGATCCAGCACTGACTTGTGGCTCCCGGGGTAACGTTTTGGACTGATCATCATTCTGAACCAGCAGCAGATGCGGCGGGTAAATATCCATAAGACGTCACCGCGCTGCTCTCGTGTGGCTTCCGGAAGGTCGCGGTGTCCTTGGTGGGAATGACGCCCCTTAATCTGCAGCCAGTCCCGCATCCCCGCTCACCGCCAGACGCCGATATGGAAGGCACTCGGGGATTTCTCTTATTCTCCGGAGAAAATGTCGGCGTTGTGTCTTTGGCGCCGGGAGGGATTAAGGGTTTAGCCAGTGCAGCGGGGAAGCTGGGCGGCCCATGGCTGTGGAGCACACGCGCCCCTCAGGCAGGATGGCTCGTTCGTACCTCTCTCTTTCTCTGCGACATCGCAATGGTAGCTGAGCTTCCCAGCTGCTAGCGCTGTGCTTCCCCGTCTCAGGCATTCCGTGCTGAGCCGCGTCCTTTCTCAGCCGTAGCTTTGGCAAGGTGACTTACCTTCTGCAGGCTCGTGTCGTGTGGGGGGGAGGGGCGGTGGCTTCCCAGCCTCGTGCCGGCCTTCCTCGCCCTGCTGACGTCGTGCCCCTGGCTGGCGCCGCCATCAATGGACATGTCGTTCGTCTCTTTCGCCCCGTAATCAGCCGAGTGTGATCGATGAGTGCGGTGACTTCTGTGCTACCGTAAGACGTGCTTCGCGTCGAAAGAGATTCTTCAGTCCACGTCGTGGCCGGCATTGCAGCATTAATTGTGGAAGTGCGCTGGTAACAGCAGCAGATGCTGAGGGACTAGATGAAGGGGGTCGGTCAGCTTGTTTGCCCTCTCTCTTCTGGCCCTTTTGTGGTTATGTTAAGGTGTACATCAGACACACGAGAAAATGCCCAGATGATGTTATCTAATGAAGGAGCTCTTCCTAATGAGATGCATTTTTTTTCCCAATGACATGCTTTTTGCAAGCAACTCAATAAAATCATGTATAATACAGAGGATGTTCAGGCTAGCCATTCTTCAAACAAGTCAGAGCTTTTCTAAAGATGTGAGACGCCAGAAATTTATATGTACAGCAGTAATCAGGGGTTCTCTTTTATTTATAGCACATAATTTGTAATTAACATAATTAGTTTGGACATAAATGGAAGTGGTTTAGAGGGGAACAGGGAAACACGGCTTTGAAAGTTTTGTTTGAAGCCACCGTGTAGCTTATTCTGTTTGAAGCCTGCCTGTATTACTAGCTTAGATTGCTTGGTGGTGACATGTGCTTTCGTTGTTGCCTCAGTATGCTTTGGATTACAGTAAAAATGGCTGCTATTGGGCCGGCTAGCAGGTCCGCTTGGTGCAGAATTGGCATGGTGGGATGGTTCTTTTCAGTGGCATCAGAAGGGGGGAGGGGCTAAAGATGTATATTGCAGCATCACATTGGGCACACATGCAATTGGCCTAATGTAAGAACTATTTTTAAATCATTTTAAAATAATAAAGATTTCAGCATTTAAAATAAGGCTAACACTATTTAGGGGTGTATTTGACTGATCTATATGATGAAATTATTTTGTCTGATACATGACTTCAATCTTGACCACAATTTGCATGCAGGGCGAATTGGCCTCAGTAATGTGCAGATTCATAATAATGAAACACAGGGAACGCACTCTTTGTCTTATCCCATTCGTCTGTGTCATGGCCCCGCCCCCCCATTTCCAGCACCCCTGGTTCTCTTTCTAGGGGGTTAGGTTTTGGGGGGCATAGATGGCAGGGTTCAGGTCTTAGAGCTAGTGTTGTAGTATGCAAGCCTTGTCTTGGTCTCGACACCACTTTCTCACTTATTCGGCCACGTCTTGGAGTCGAAAACAATTCTACTTAGTTTTGACTCGATCTTGGACTAGAGTGGCATGGGTTGGACTCGTAATTTTAGAGGGAGACCTCAAGACTATCCGAAATTCCGAATCATGAGTGCGCTGTCACGTTGCGGGTGCCGACGGGATTTGGAGTCTGTTCAGAGCTGGGAAGTGCGGGCATGTGCATGTTTTCCTGGGAATGGAATCCACAGGCACACGAATATGACACAAAGTACAGTAAGTACAGTATACACATTCATTAAAATATTGTAATAGCAAATGAACAAATCAATTCACATTGCGTTGACCGTAATGCAAAAGAGCATTGCACTATGGGATCTCCTATCATATACAGTGTCTCTTGAATCTGTTGATCCTACTGAGTGCCAAAAATGTGCGCGCAAATCACTGTAGTTAAATCTGGTTCCTTTGATCGCAAAAACTTCAGCACAAATTTCACGAAGCACGGTGCAGAATGTAAATTCTGTCATGTATTAATCACAGAAACAGACTTGGTTTTTTTAGGTCTCCATCTCGCCTCCTCCAGAGACTCAGTCTTAGCCACTCCAAAATCCCAAAGGCTTGGTCTTAACACAGACTGGACCCTTTAAGGTCTTGGTCTTGATTTGGACTCCATTTTGGTGGTCTTGTACAGCTGCATCAGTGCCTGGCGTCCTGTTCAAGTTGCAGCCCCTGGACAGAAGGGACCGGATTTAAGCTTGGGGTCATTGTGACTGGTTTGGCTCTGTATCTCATCACCGGACTTTGCCCTGCCCCTCTCCTTACGGAAACGTTTATGCTGTTTTTTTTTTTTACTTATGCTTTATTTTACATTCTGCAGTGTTTTAAGATGAATTGGTCCCAAATTGCATTATGTTTTTTTTCTATGGTAATGCCTCTCTCGGCAGAGTGATCCTCCGGAAGTGCTGTGTGCGTGGGCGCTTAGTGGGTGTCGTATGAGAAGAAGGTCAATCATGTTTGCGTCTTTTTTGCTCAGTGAAAATAAGGCGGAAGAAATTCTGCTGAAGGACGGAGGGGTTAAAACAACTCTGGCACCTTATGTAAGCGGCAGTCAGACACCGAGCCCTCCACTTGTTAGGTCCTTTTTGTTTATGGCTAATGACGTAAGTTTATTGTAAGTGTGTCTTCCGTAAAAAGAGGCAGTTTCAAGGATCCTCCTTTGGTGTGGGGCTCTTGGGTTACCGTGTGTCACTCCTATGGGAGCTGTGCAATATCGATGCTTCACTATTCACATGATTCCCGCAAGGACAGTGCCACCGTTCCTGTAGAGCTATTGTTTGCATCTATGCCTCGGCACTTACTTCTTCTATAACCTAAAATTTCCCAAACTGCCCTGCTTCACTCCACATTCGATCAAGGAAATGATTTCTCTGGCCCCAAACCGACAGTAGTAAACTACAAAAATAACTCCTGTGTTCTACATACATTTATGTGATTTCATTATTTAAAAAAAGTACTTTCAGGCAAAGTTTTGGCTTCCCATTGGGAGACGCTGACACTCTGTGGGTAGCATTGGTGCTTCACACCTCCAGAGTTGAGGGTTTGATTCCCATCACTTTGAATGCTAGCCCACGTTTGTGTGGGTTTAATCTGGATATATTGGATTCCTGGTCTCCCTGAATTGCCCTAAGTGTGTATTTTGTATGTGTGCTCTTTGCCATCCTGTCCTCTACCTGTGCTTCCTTTGATGGACCCCAGAATCACGTGACCCTTTACTGCTTATGGAAAATGGATTGATGACCAGATTGATATATTAGGCATATTATCATCATCATATTATTATTATTATTATTAGGGTAAAACTATATATTTTTTTAATGCAGCAGCGCCATACTATCAGGTCCTACGTGTTCTGTAATGGATTATGTCAGCAAGGCGTAAACTTAAAGGCCCTAAATGATGCATAATTTCCTTTTAAGGTCTCTGAAGAAGGGTCTCTGGCTGCTCTAAGCTCTGCAGAACTACATTTGTGCCCTACAGTTGATTTAAATTACAAAATGGAGAAATATCATTAATCGTCATGCCAACCCATGTTTGATTTAGGCTGGGAATGCGGCAAAGCTTGCCATTTCCAGTAAAATAAACAAATTAAGACTTGTTACTGCAGACCTGTTATCCAGGATCCTGGTGAGATTGAGCAGTACAGTGAGTAACAATATGGACACAGCCATTGTTACTAGTCAATTTATGTTCTTTTCCGAGCCATTAAACCCGTGTTCCCCTGGCCAGTGCATTTTGTCTTGCGACAGGTCTTTGGAACTGTCAACATTGTGTCTGAGCCCATTAGCAGTGGACCTGCAGAGATTCCGAATATTCTTATTTTTTTTGTAGATCTTTTTATAGATTTATGTAGGATTGTTATGCTACTGTATCATGTCATTTTTACTGGTAAAGCGATGGGTAGAAAGATTAATGGTTTTGACTTATTTCCCAAGCGCAGATTTTTTTTTTTTTTGACGGCACTGACTTGATGCCTGATTTTTGCTCCTATGACGCGCCAAGTTCAATTGCTGTACTCATATGCGTCTGTAAAATTTAAATGCTCATAAAACACATGTTTGTCCTGATCAGGGTCCCCAAGGTGGTGCCTCAGTCCTCTTCTGTCCTCCCTAATGTTGTTGTTCTAGTGCACTGTGATTTTATTGCTTTACCTACTCTCACCAGACCTGTTTTCTTGGGGGATAACTGGGGGAGAGGGGGGGTCCCCGGGAGACCTGATCGGAGAGATCGTGCATCATAGTTGCCTGGTTGAAGTACTTTTGTCCCTGAAGCCGTGCAATGTATTTGCAGGCATCACAGAGTAGTGCGTGCGTTCATTATCATGTATCATTGTGTTTAATGCAAATTTTTATATAAGAGGCTTTACGGCAGTCTGTGAGAAAGTACGAGCTGTCTGTAAGTACAAGTTGTTAACCTGGGGCCTGCCTGTACCTATGGGACATGCTGTTGTAGCTTATGTTCCTGGTAGGCCGACAATGCGTATGTGAATCGCTAGCATAAAACTGAACTCTATCCAAGTTCAAGTTTCCAATCGTTCTAATCGAATGCCCAAATCCAGTTGGCTGAGTGCGCTTGAGCTGTAACTTAAATCTAACAGTAGCAGAGCCAATGGGGGAGCTAAGGTGGAAGTGGAATCTGCCCCTTAGTGTTACACCATTCTCATTGGCTCTGACTAATTTCAGTCATTTTCCCAAAGTTACTTGACTGTATAATTTTAGTAGTTCCCAGAATTGCTTGAATATATATCCACACATCATAGCCATAATTAGCATGCAATTTGAGAAAATATACTCTTTTTTATTTTGTATTTTGTGCATATTTTTCCTCTTCTGATAACTCCTATGATCCTCCTGTGTCCACCTGTGCCATAAGTTGTTATGACTTGGCTCAATGAAATGAATAAGTTTCTGGTCAAACAAAGACAGTAAAATGTAACAAATGTTCAAATGTAATCAGAGTAGCTTGCCTTTACTTAAAGACTTTATACATTTGGGTCAGTATGGTAACTAAACTCCATTTTGGCTGGTAGCACTTGCAGCCTTGTCCCTGTGGTGTAATAGGAACCTGGGGCCTGGAGGAGAGATGCATGATGGGATTGTGGTCAAGCTTTGACTTGACACATTTGCATGTGTGGTTGTTTTTAATTTTAAACTTGACCTTCCGGTAAATAACCCCAGCTCATGGATCATGGGTGAGGATAGGGAAGTAAACTGATCACTCAACTCCAGCTCCTTCACCGCCACTCACCAACTCCTCCATGCCTCCGATACAGCAGTCCGCAGGCATACCTGCCTGTCACTCTCAAGTTCCCTTTCACCATCGCTAATGATTAAGGTCCCGAGATGCTGAAACTCCTCCAATGAGCACAGAGCCTCCCCCCTCACCTGAACGGAGCTATCCACTCTTTTTGGAGAGAGCAGCACGGCAGCAGGTTTGGAGGTGCTGGTTCTCATTCCCACTGGTTCACACTTGGCAATGAATCACTCGGGTCTGTGCTGGAGGGCCTGAGGAATCACTTCTAGCCTCCCATGCTGGACTGTTGAGTGCTAAGGGCTTTAAGCAACTGTGAGACGGTGTGTATAATATGGTCTCTGCTGTTAATAATCAAACACAGTGACAGAAGTTTCAGTGCCTTTTAGGGGGTTGGGGTACTTGCTAGATTTTGTGAGTCATATCTTTGTTGCCTGATTTCAGTTGATGCCAAATTGTAAAGACAGTGTTGCCCTCTGCTTATTTTTATTGTTTCTATAAAACAATAACTGTAAAGCACATTTCGAATGTCTTGTTCTGTGTTCAAATAATTGGCTGAATATCTTTAAATAAGGAAAATAACAAGACTAATTATTATTAATTTTATGAAACATTATGTTGTCATCACCAGTTTATGCGGTACCTTACCAGCTGTCAGCTTTTTTTTTTACTAATGCTTGGTTTGCGAGAATAGCAATATATTAGTATAATTCTAGTTTGAATATTCTGTATATTTCACTAAGTGTCGTTCACACCACTGACACCAGTCTCTTGCAGTTTAGATAATGTAACGTTCTTGTGCAACATAATGATGGTTTACTCTACACATTCTGGCTGTTAGGCTCAGCTATGCTGCCAAGGCAGAATGTATATCATGCAGCATGGGACTGGAACTGCTCTGGAGGGATCTGGTGTCGTTCCTTTTTGCAGAATTCCTCTGTCATGACCATGTAATGATGGCAGAAGGTACAGCTACAGGCTCCTCTCCAGGCATCCCTTCCATCCCTACAAATGTTGCATCAGTCATTTCTCCCATACTGAAGTCTACCATCCATTTTCGGTGATTAGGAGGGCCATGAAAGGTGGATGGTTTTGTCCTCATGCTTTTTGGTGTACCTCTTCACAGCTGATGGGAGCACTGTCATCCTGGAGTATACTTGGGAGTATACCTGGAGTATAATCAGTGGGGATGAAATGCATGACAGTGGGACAGAGTACTCGCTCTGGACAGAAGTGTCTCACACTGTGATGACTGACTGACTGGGATAGAATCAGTTAACTTTTTTAGGGTCTTTGGACAGTTTGTCTCAGAGAGTAACACTTCAAACCTTCTTCAGGGTTGGCATATCGTTTTGCATGGGTTTTCCTCAGGTACACCGGTTTCCTCCAGCTGTCCAAAGACAGGTCGTTTCTTTAAATTGCCTAAAGGTTGGAAATGTACTTGTATCAGTATGGGTGTATGTGTCCTTTGATGGGCTGGCATCCTGCCCAGGGTATACTCTGGAATAATACCCCTACTGATAGGGATAAGCTCTGACCCCCACCATGACCCTGACCAGGAGGAGTGTTTGGAAGATGGAGGGACTCTCTGAAAATGTAGAGATCCATGTTTCATTGGCATACCTCCTTGGGATTATAAAGTGCTACATAGAATAGAATAGAACTTTATTGATCCCACAATGGGGAAATTGACAAGCAGTCCCCGACCTACAAACATGAGTGGAGAGAGGAGGCGAGTAAAAAAACAGCCCCCAGACTGTACTCCAGTAGGGAGCACAATTTGGGAACAGAAAAAAACACCTCAG
>JAODKL010000107.1:12850948-12868221 GCA_026780765.1 Petrocephalus schoutedeni
CAATGAAATTTTCCCAGTACTAGCTCAATAAAACCAAGCCTATGAATACCATCGATCTAATACTCTTGAGAAAGTGCATTTTTTATTTTTTATTTTATTAAGGAAAAGAGCTCAGAGTATGATACCAGAAGTGCTAATTCAGGTATTAGCACTTCTGGTATCATACTCTGAGCTCTTGTCTTTTCTTTATGTGTAGTACTGAGATTTGTGTTAAAAACTACAGCTTAAAGAATCCCCTGGTGAGGGACTTGAGTGGCCTGGTATTTGACACATCCCGATCAGCGTGTCTCACTGGCATCGGGAGCTGCATGAGGATCCTGGCGCACCGTTTATCTACAGTGCAAACCTGCTCCCCAGGAGACCTTTGCATAGACTGATGGAGACATTAGGCGCAGGAAGTCGGCCCAGGTTCCTGTGCAGCTGCAGGAAGAACAGTGGCCCGTTATCTGTCAATTAGCGTCGTCTGTCACTTGCATTTGATACTCGATAAACTGCTGTGCAAGGTGGGGGGGTTACACTCTCCTCTCTCGTGCTCACCCCTTATCGGTGTCTTTGCACAAGAGTTTTCAGTTGAGTAATGCTTTTTGACATGACTGTTTGGTTAATGTCACCAAAACATATTCATATTTGCATACAAATTAACAGGAGCGTCACAAAATAAAGACTCCTACAGTCAAAAGTAGCTAATTAACATTCAATGAAATATCTGTGAAAATAACTTAATATGACATTGTTAGAATTATCTGTTATTATGTAATGAGCATTAAGACTCCAACAAGTAATACATAATGTTGATAGCGACTGGTAATAAAAATGTTGAAATTCTGGAATGCCATTGCTTTTGAAAATATTGTCAAAATATCATCATTCAGTCGTCAGCAAGCTTTATATGGTGCAGACCACAGATTGTTTGCTTCTAGGTCACTTCTAGGTCTCAAATTGAACTTGAAGTAAACTTAGAATAAACTTAAACTCTGTGTTTTGGCCCAGCTAGTCGATTAGCTGATTGCTTGGTCACATGATTAATCGATTATCCAATTATTAACTGTTCTTCGGGTCAGGTTAAATCTAGATGCTGGATATCTACAACTGGCTGCCAAGCTGCATACAATATAAGCCGTCATTTACCTATGTGATTCTTCCTGTATTCATCCTTGTGGAACATTCCTTCTATTTTTTAACATACACAGTCCCATGCACAACTTCCTATGCAGAATGGCAAGGCCCAGGGTCCCGTGGGCACCTTTCTGTAATGTTAGGTAGCTAGCCTCGTACAGGATGAGGTCGCTAGCTGAATGCACTGAGAGAGTGAATTCCGAATGCATGAACTGGTCTCCTACCCCTCATATCTGTTTTGTGTTTCCCCGCAGACTATTTAGCGTCATCCTGGAAGTATTAACCAAAGAGGGAGATGCCACAGGCCAATCAGGTGGGAAGCCAGGTGGCTTTGATGTCAAGGCCCTGCGAGCCTTTCGGGTGCTGCGTCCTCTCCGGCTGGTGTCCGGCGTCCCCAGTGAGTGGCCCTCCTTTCTTTTCTGGCAGCAGAAATGTGACAGGCCAGGCACCTGGACTTTCCAGATGGTTTTCTTTGAAGTGATTGCTGTTTTTTACATGGATGTTGATAAGAGTTACTGTGCTTCAGATGCCTTTTAGCTCATACAAATACCATCATGACGTACCATCATAAGTCAGGGGGGTGATTCCACAGGAGTTAATAAGGTGATTTAAATTCTTGATTGTTAAGCCTGGTGGGTGTGTATCAAGAAGGAAGAGTAATGATCTGCTCATGAAGACAAGGGCTGTGTTTAATGACTGTGCTACAGCCATAGGCCTTCATTTTGCTGCAGTCAAAATCGTGGTCACTAGAGGTAGCAGTGGTAATTAAGGTGGCTGAGTCTGACTGCAACCTCTGTGCCTTCCAGGAAAGGTACTGTACCAGTTTGAACATACCTACCCATAGAAAGTTTTATTTGTGCTATTTTCTATTCTCATTTTAGAATAATTATAAAGACTTCAAAATTATAAAATAGCAGGTATGAAATTATGGGCTGACCATAAAAATAAGTATTAAACAAAAAAAATATATATTTATTTTGGGGGAGAGCTATATGGGCTGGGACTCAGAAGGTTGCCAGTTCAAATCCCGTGGTGAGCTGAGTGATGCCACCACTGGGCCCTTGAGCAAGGCCCTTAATTGCTCCAGGGACTGGCTGACCCTACTTTCCTCTATGCCAGTTTCTGGAGGTTGCCTCCTGGGATGCTTTTGCAGCTGTCTTGATGGAGGTCCCACATATATCCTGAGCACTCACTAGCCACTTTTCCTTCACTCTCTGGTCGAACTCCCCCAACACCATCTCCGCTGGGTTTAGGTCAGGTGGCCCAGTCATGTGATTCAACACTCTATCACTGTCCTTTCTAGGCCGCTTGGCGTGTCCAGACTTTCAGTTGGCACTGTAGATTAGATGCCCACAAATGGATATCTTGTGTGGTCACCAGCACAGGAGTCCTCTTTAAAGATTAAGGAATTTTTGAGGACTGTCCTGAGCTGTGTCCGCCAGTGTGGCAAAGGCCTTAAGCCTGCAAGTTGCATGTGACACATTGAATGAAAATAGATTTTTTGAGCTGCAGTTTGCTGACTGGCTTCATTCTGTAGCATCTGGACATCTCAGAAGATCCAGTCTACATATTATACAGACATTGGCCTGAAAGCAGTGTGAAGTCCTGGCATCGATGGTCACTGTATTATACTCTGACAATAGAAACTTTTGAATCAAACAGTGAAAGATTCTGTATAATAAAGAAAACCAAGTCAGTTGAGCGTTTCTATTCAGAATGTTTTGATAATTTTTTGAATTTATTACAGGTGAAACTAACATGTTCCCTAGACTCAGTATATTTAATTTGATTACACTGTACATCATTTAACTTTGTTTTAGCATTTCACTCTCAGTTGGGATGAACAATTTTGGATTGTTTGCAGTAACGCAATCGGTTCTGTTGGCCAATAGACGGGAAGCTATTTGGACATAGTACTACGGCTGTAATGAACATCTAGCAGCTGTAAGAGAGGCATTCTGTTCTACAGCCCAGAATAATGTCAGAACTGCTTATGTGGAATTAGCTGATTGCTAATGGCAAGGAGAAGGAACAGGCATGCAGCTGAGCTGGATGCATCCCACTGGGGGGATCACTGTATGTCTGTCCTTTCCTCTGGCCATGGTTTACTGCTTCCCAGAAAGCCACGCCGTACACAGCAGAAAGCTGCCATCCATAACCCTAAGCCATAAGCCAGCGCCAATAGAACATGGTCCATGCAATATAAATGAAATAAATTGTGCTGCTACAATTAGATGTGTCAGCCTGATAAGTTGTGCTTTGTATTCTTGTTTTGTCTTTCAGGTTTACAAGTAGTTTTGAACTCCATTATAAAAGCCATGGTCCCTCTCCTCCACATTGCACTCCTGGTATTATTTGTTATCATAATCTATGCCATTATTGGTTTGGAGCTCTTCATTGGGAAAATGCATGCGACGTGTTTCTTTGTTGGCACAGGTAGGAGCTCGTCGCCTCGTCATACAGTTGGTCAATTTTTTTTTTTGTGCCTTTTTGATTTAACCAGTTCCCCTTAATTATCCCATATGTCCTTTAATGCAGTGTCTCTCAAAGCAGTCCTCGGGAATCCCCAGACGGTCCGCGTTTTTGAGCCCACCTAACTCCCAGGGAACTGGGAGAGACCAAAAATGTGGACCGTTTGGGGGTCCCCGAGGACTTCTTTGAGAAATACTGCTTAAGCAATTCCTGTATCAGGCTAGGGTTAATGGTGCCCAGGGTCCAAAATTAACACCCACCTGTTGCCAGAAGCGGATAGATTTTCTATTTTGTGCATAAATCCCAGAAGACTTTCCACCACACTAGTGGGTAAATGTTTGTACCAAAAGTCACGTAATAAAACACAATCCTGAGAGTCTCTACTGCATTTGATTTTTGGACACTCTGCTTCTGTCCTCTGTGTCAGAGTTTGACATACACAGACACACACACACTTATTCTGTGAAGACCCACCCCTCCTCTGACTCTGATTGTGTCCCTCAGCATAGCATTTTTTGTCTAAACCTATTTAATCAATCATCTGACAATAACCATAACCAAACAACGAACAATAGCCAGAGGCAGGTCTTTGGGTAATACCACAAGCCAGTCAGCTGCAAGTTACCATCAGGCAAATTAAAATGTGATGTGGTGATATTTACAGGGAGTAAGGCCACTTTTAAAATGAAAAGAAATGCATATGTGGCACAAAAAAGGCAGTTCATTATTTTGGCCAATAAAAAGGCATAGTTGTTGGATTCTGTTATCTACTAGCCACCAATTGGCTGGCGAGTGAAAAAGTTTATTTCAGACCCTGATGGAGCCAGTCCCAGGGAGAAAAGGTTGCCAGGGAGAATAGCTCACCTGGGAGTGCATGTCTGTGCCACTGCCAGTTCCTTGCAGGACATTTGCGTTGGAGAGGGTGCACCTAGAGCTTCGCCTCAGTTCTGTGGCAACTAGAGCTTCCACCTGTCTGCTCACATTGGGCCCAGGAAGACTCCACTCAGAAAAATGCTTAACAGTGGGGAAGAAATATTTAGCGGCATTATAAGCAGCCATGTGGGGGAGTGTGAGACTCCTTCATAGCCGTGACTGGAGTATATTTGTTGTTATTTTGGACTTACCAGTGTAATATTAGTGAATTTGTTCATTTATAATGATCTAAGTAACAGAATTTGGCCAACACTGACTGCAGATTATGTAATGTATCCCAGAGTGCTCGGCAAAGTAGTGTTTTCCCTATAAATTATATTACTATAATTGCAGTATTATTTCAGATCAGAGTTGCCCTTAATTCTCGCATTTGTGATTCTTCAGTCTAAAAAAAGAAACTTATTAAAAAGGGATGCAGTTCTTCTGTGAATGTTACAAGATTTTGAAGGCATGACACAGTGACCTTTACTGTGACCTGTAACAGTAACCTGTAATACTGTGTTGCCTAGCGGTGTGGCCCTGTCACCCCCACAGGGACGATGGCTGAGGAGGAGCCTGCACCCTGTGCTGTCTCAGGTCACGGGCGTCACTGCCCCAGCAACGATACTGTCTGCAGGGATGGCTGGCACGGCCCCAACTGGGGCATCACCAACTTCGACAACTTCGCCTTCGCTATGCTGACCGTGTTCCAGTGCATCACCATGGAGGGCTGGACCGACGTGCTCTACTGGGTGAGCTGTCCCCCCCTACCGGCCGCAACGCTTCATTAATTCGCCGAGCACTCTGGTCACCCTTGGTTGCCATGGCGAGCACATGCTAATGAACCCATCAAAGGGAAGGATGACCATGCTTATTTAAAGAGGAACGTCCATCCGCGAATAGAAAAGACTGGATTGTGAGGCAGATGGAAATGGGGGGGCGCCAATGGGCAGCTCTCGCTATGCATCCTGTGACCAAGCTAGTGCTGTATGTACTCTGTAAGCTAGCACTGTGGGAACTTCTTAAACTTCCACCATGTATACCTAATAAGCTAGAGCTGTATGTACTCTGTAAACTTGCACCATGTGTACCCAGAAAGCTAGTGCTGTATGCACTTGGTAAGCTAGCACTTTGTGTATTTTTTGGGTAGCCTTGGGAACATCAAATAAATTAGCATAATATGTATCCAGTTAGCTAGCACTGTATGTATCTAATAAGCTAGACCTGGATGTCCCCGATATGCTAGACCTATTATGTACCCAATAAGCTAAACCTGTATGTAGCCAGTACGCTAGCACTGTATACACTCAATAAGCTAGACCTTTGTGTATCCAGTAAACCTTACCAGTATGCACCCAATAAGCTAGTACGGTTTAATCTACAGGATGGCACTGTGTGTAGTATATAAGGGTCTTCGTTAATCACACGATTAACGCATGTTGTGCAGATAATATAGTTTTGTCGCCAGACCTCTGTAAAGGTGTTTCACTGTTCTTCTTTCAGATGAATGATGCCATGGGTTACGAATTGCCGTGGGTTTACTTTGTCAGCCTGGTCATCTTTGGCTCTTTCTTCGTTTTGAACCTTGTCCTTGGTGTGCTGAGTGGGTAAGCCCTTATCTTTTCTTCCCCACTAAATTGTCTCTTTTTCCTGTGTCTACCAGTCTAAAATGTGTCAAATCAGCCCCATTTCATTTGATCGCTGAGAATCGTCTTATATTCATATCTAATGCTTGTTACAACACTTATTCCAATGCAATTATTCCAAGCATGGCCATGAAAGCTCACTGATTTTCTTTGAGTTATATTACATTTGTAGCTACAATGAAATCCTTACTTAGTGTCTTATGTTATTGGATTCTTTGTATTTCTTGGTTCTGCTTTAATGTTGTTTGATTGCTTTGGTGTGTGTGTGTGTGTACAGGCTTTGCTATACTTGTGAGGACCAAAGGACTGTGGCTAGTGGTGTCTAGAGGCTGGTCCTCACTACTTCAGACTTCATTTTATAAAAGTCTGTGAATGCAATCAAAAAACTGAAAATGGCAAAAGAAATGAATGGATGGTCGTGACTAAGATAGGAACCCAAATGTGTGTGTGTGTGTGTGTGTGATGCCACATCAAACCGACTCTTTAAGCAGTAATGCATTGCCGCACTGAAGTACCCTCTTTGTAAAAAAAAAGAGAAAGCACTACACTTAATTGCATTGTGCTTGTTCAGATAGCATTGTGCCATGTTTTGTGTTTTTGCGGTTCTCTTATTGCCATTGTTTTTGTTTGGCAAAGACTCTCTGTCGACTGTTTTATTTTTGGTGCAGGACACAAATGAGAGTTACTGAGTTTCTGGGGGGTACTGAAAATAAATTAAAATGTGGGAAATTGTAATTAGTAACTAGTGAGAACCAGCAGAATGCTTAAGATAAAGTTTATTCTAATTAAATGGTCCTTCCACATGTGAATTATGAATAAATTGAGCATTTCAAAAACCTCCAATTTTGTCAAGAACAGACCTATGAGATATTGATATTGTCCCCACTATAGACAATGACCTGGTTTTGTTAAAAAGATTATGATGATGTTGTTGAAGAAACAGGTGAACATAAAGACATTTAAATCCTGGTGACCACTGAAGGTTTTACAGTCTGCTTAAAAGAACCTCAGGGTATTGTTGTTAGAAATGTATTAGTGCAGTGAGAAAATCAACAGGGAAAAATAGAAAATAGTTCAGGCATAGAACAGATGGCCAGTTATGTTCAGTAATCCCAAAAGCTAAATATGGCCGCGTCCACCTGAGAGAAACCTCTGTTCGAGGCTTTGCCTTGGTACGGCACAGACACCGGGGTCTGACTGGCCTGTGCTGCCTCTAGAGAGTTCTCCAAAGAGAGGGAGAAGGCCAAGGCCCGCGGGGACTTCCAGAAGCTGCGGGAGAAGCAGCAGCTGGAGGAAGACCTGAAGGGCTACCTGGACTGGATCACGCAGGCCGAGGACATCGACCCCGAGAACGAGGAGGAGTGCGATGAGGAGGGGAAGCGAAACGGCAAGTACTTTTAGCCTGTGATTTGTCTTCGTGCCACTTTAGTGCGACTCACATGTGCAGTGGTACAAACACAAGCCTACATATGGTGCAAAGAATTAGACACTTCACTGGCAACATGGACGACTTTATTTCTCAGTCCAGCCATCTGGTTTGGTCTGCAGTTCTACACCAGGGGTGGGCAGTCTTATCCGCAAAGGGCCGGAGTGTATGCAGGTTTTCGGGATTCAGGTCAGCTGTTCATACCCAGGTGTGGGCACTCTTATGCCAATCAAGTTGCTTATTGGTAACCAAATTAGGGAGTTGCGGAGAAAGCCCGCACACACTACGGCCCTTTCTGCCCACCCCTGCTCTGCACAGTACATAATGGTGCGCTGTGATTCCAGTCTATCAGTGACATGTACTGCTTGGCCTTTTCACCCTTGTTTTGGTCCTTCTGTTGTATTTTTAAGTGAAACTGACAAAATTGATGGGGTGATTCTCATGTCTAACAGCTTATCACGATCAGTTTTTTTGGCTCAGCTGTTTCATGTACCCCATCGTTAAGCTGACTAGTTATCAGTTTTTAGGTGAAAAATATTATGAGCCACTGCAAGGTGCCTTTGGCTGAACAATAACACATTGTTGTTTGCTTTGGTGGCATTCAGCACACATGCATACTTCTGCGAGCCGTGTCACATGCTGAAATGCTGTTAGTTTTAAACACATAGTAAATTCAGATTATGATGGTGGTTCTGAAATCAGATATCCCGCATGTTGGAGATGATTTCAGAGGAGGGTGTACTGAGCTGGACGGGGTGAAGCCCTTTCATTCTCAGTGGTTTCAATGTGGGCTTCCCACATCATTTGCCAGCTTTTCCATACACAATATTATTTTAAGGAACTAAACTGTTTTAATTTTGATAGTCGTCAGCTATGATTGTCTGACAAAGAAAGCTGATTTTTTCAAAATGGGCAGAAACATCTTGTGAGTGAAAGTAACAGCTGAATGTGTCTGAAAAAATATTCTGTTTTTTTTTATATTTATTTTTTTGAAAGTAAGAAGTTTCTGTCCCAGCAATGCATGCTGGGATTGAAAAAGCCGCACTGAAGATAAAATGGGCTAAACAGAGTGAAGTCAGGCTCTGCGTATACTAGTTAATAACATACTGTATGCAGTGCCCTGTGTAAAATACTAGTTACCTCTGAACCAACTGCTTGGTCCCTTATTAGCGCCAAGCCGCCGGGCACGGCTGCTGTGACTCATTTCAGCTTCTGTGGCTCTATACTCGCAAACTTGGCTAGCTGCTCATTCTTGGCCTGTGTCCCCTGCTGTCCCACTGCTTCTGTTTTCTGTTTTGATGTGTGGAATTACGTTGCACAAGAAGGAGCTACTCATGCCGGCAGAAAGGGAAGGATGAAAGGAAAATGTGGCCGGTCCATCCAGGCTGCTGAAACTCAGGAGGAATGTTGCTGTGCCGTGCATCGCGTGCCGCCTTCGCTTGGCTCTAATATGCTCCTCTCACTTCAAATGCCCGATTGCTTTCCACAGAAATACCATTGTCTTTTGCTTTTTCACAGTCACTGAACCTTACATCCCCTCGTTGGGCTGGTTAGGAGTGACTCTCATTACTGACTCTCTTAAAGGCCTCCTCCATCCAGAGTCAGCCTGCAGGGTATTTATAGAGCTGAATCGCAATTCAGGTGGAGTGCTTCCCCCATTGGTGGAGCAGCAGGGCCCCGGAAGCCCCGTACCTGCTTGGCGGCTCTCCCTCTGTGCGTCTCTCTGTTTTCAGTGGTACTGGCAGTACAGGATCTCTCAGTCCCCGCCGCCGCTGAAAGGACAGGTGCTCGGCTCAGCTAATGTTTTCATTCTCGTTTCGTTTTTGGAGCCATGTGAAGAAAAAGACCTTTAAGTGGGATAATTCGAATATTTGTGTGGACTAAGATAAATTACATCCATGTTATAGGCTCATGTTAAAAAATGACGGCAATTTTAAACATTAGAGCCGAGAACAGAGCGAATAAATGAATTTTAAACTTCTGCCCACAGATGAAATATGGCCAGTATCATCCATAAACAGGGCACCAAGCAGAGGACACCGGCGTGCTTTACTCCAGCTTGACACTGTATGTTTAGTGATGAGTTGTGTCACTTGAGCTAAGAGATTCCTTATCAGAGACATCATAACCAATTAGACCCTCTACCGTCCAGCTGCGCAGAGATTCCTGCTAGCTTGCGGTGATTCGTGAGCAGTTTTTTTCCGGTACCATGACTTACTGATAAGTATAATTCTGCCTACCATTAGGACAGTAATTTTTCCAAGCATACTATAGGTCTGATCAGGATGGTAAAATTATTGGTAAATAAGTCCATAGCACACAGTGAAAAGGATCAGTGCTTTTGAGATGCTAATGGTGTTGAGCCATGTAGCCTTTACCAGAAACTGACACATGTATTGTTTTTTGATACAATTTAATAGTCGTGTGCAAAGATTTAGGCATCCTTTACTTTTGGTAATTGTTTGTAGGCCTGAACGTCTGTTAGAATAACGACCCGCCTGCCCTTTGCCGATACAGCGAGCATGCCCACCAGCGAGACGGAGTCGGCGAACACGGAAAACGCGAACGGGGAGGATGACAAGGCATGGTGCTGCACCCCCCTCTGGTAGGCACAAAAAAACACAAAGAATGAAAGGATGCTTTTGCAGAGTGTAGTTTAAAATGGCGAGCTATCAATATACCCAGCAATTAAGAATGTACAGGGTGGTAACCTACAGCCCGGCCCAATACTGAGGCAGTTATTATAAGTACTGCTCTCAGTGGCCACTTTATTAGGTACACTCACGCCTACCAGGTAGGACTCCCCCACCCCTTTGCCTGCAGAGCCGCTTTCAGGGTTGACGAGTTCTGCATTCAGAGAAGCCTTTTCACACAGCGCTGCTGTGCTGAGCTGTTATTTTTACACTTCTGGGCTTTCCATTAGCTTGATCCCAACTGGCCGTTCTCCCTCTGACCTCTCTCGTTAACAAGGTGCATTGAGCTCCTGTGCCGCCCCATCACGCCGTTCTCTGTAAAGTCTAGACAGTTGTGTGTGAAAATCCCAGGAGGCCGGCTGTTTCTGAGATGCCGGGAACCAGCACGTCTGGCACCGACAATCAGAAAAATCACCCAAATCAGGCTTCTCACTGGGTCTAATGCTGCACGGCAGAGTCTGAACCACTTGACTCTGTCTGCATGCTGCACAGATTCTGTTTCAGCCGCATGACTCACTGATTGGGCTAGCATGCTGTTTGTGTTAATGAGCAGTTGTGCCTAATGAAACAGTGCAGGGTGTATATTAAAATAATTCCTAAATTCCTTAAAGTAATAGATATCATGTAATATTTTCAACAGAAGTATGTGTTTGTGATATAAACACTGCTTTGTACTGGGTGTGATCTACCTTCCCAGTTTACACTTCAATTGCATATTCCCTTCTCTGTTTTTTCAGTTGTATTTATTATAGTGAGTTATGTTTATAATAATAATGATTTTATGTAGAATTTCAAAATAAAATCACACTCGGATACTTTGGGTATCTCAGTTTTGAGATGCTACTCTGTAACTTGTCTGTAAGTATTATTTTTTTCATTTTTACAGTCAGAAAATAGCAAAGTCAAACTTCAGGTCAGTACGTCTGTTTTGTGTACATGATCGGGGACCATTGTCTGACCTGGGAGCATGTGGGAATCCCATTTGGACCATCTCACCACTTGTCATTTGTAATTAGTGACACAAGGTTGTGCATTCATGCTTGTGGAATGGTCTGTCCTGCTCGTTCTTCCACCATGTCATTCATTTTTGATCATTTAGTCTAATTATTTGGAATTCACACGTTTCCCACAATTATATATAATTTGGTTAGTATTGATAAGAAGTCCGTGCCCCATCCTGGGTTGTTCCCGGTCTTACCCCGCAGCCTCTGGGATAGGATCTGTACCCCCACGACCCTGAATGGGACAAGCGGGTACAGAAAATGGATGGATGGATGGATGGATGATAAGGATTACAGCCTGACGGTCTCTCTGACACCGTACAGAGTGCTGTACTCTGGCCATATCAAAGGACGCCTCATATACTAGGTTGTCGGGGAAGCTCCTGGGTGAATCTCAATATGCACACTTGACCGTACTTGTGTTCTCGTGTACCTGTTTCACGTCATCTTCCATTGCTGAAGACCAGTTCCAATGCTAAGATCACAAGAACAGAGGATGGTAAAAATCCCCAGATGATGTTCTTACTTCACCCCAAATATCATGGATCATTGGCTGTATTCTCACCAAACTAGACCAGTCCCATGATTTATTGTGCCCCAAGTTTGTTCTTGGAAGGCAAGGTAGCAAGACTGGTCTTGCCAAGACCACAAGAATGATCACCCTCTGTTTCATAGCCTTTCAGTGTTCTACACTAACCGTGTCAGATGAGTTAATATCTGAGAGAACTTTCTGACTGTTTCTGTACCGTTCAGTCGGCGCTGGCGTCGCTGGAACCGGTTCTGTCGCAGGAAGTGCCGAGCGGCCGTGAAGTCGGTGAGCTTCTATTGGCTGGTGATCATCCTCGTGTTCCTCAACACGCTCACCATCTCCTCTGAGCACTACAACCAGTCTGATTGGCTCACAGAGGTGCAAGGTGAGTGAAACGGGGAGGGGGGGTGCTTCATAGTGGGGAGATGCAGCCTCGGTGTTGTTGTAATGACCGACTTGTCCAGCAGATGTCGCCAACAAGGTGCTGCTGGCGATGTTCACCTGTGAGATGCTGGTGAAGATGTACAGCCTAGGCCTGCAGGCCTATTTCGTGTCCCTCTTCAACCGTTTTGACTGCTTCGTGGTTTGTGGTGGCATCACTGAAACGATACTGGTGGAGCTGGAGATCATGTCTCCTCTGGGGATCTCCGTGTTCCGCTGCGTCCGCTTGTTGCGAATCTTCAAAGTAACACGGTCAGTCCACTTTCTACTGCATAAAGTAACTCTTTGCTGAATATTCAGTATGTGCTTATTTTTCATGTTTTACACTATTGTCAAATTAAACACTGTGCTATTTAATATCCTGTACATATTCCTCCTGTGTTCTCTCTCTGTCCCTAATATAGTACAGTGACTATATTGGGGGCAGAGTGTGGCTCATTGGGTTAAGCCTCTGTGCCTTTTATTGGACGGTTGCTGGTTCAAGCCCAGCATCCCCACATCTGTGGGCCCCTGAGCCCCTGCGTCTCGCACGAGCTGGCTGCCCTTCCCGGCCAAGCTTGCTCTCTTGTGGAGAGCGAGGTTGGGGGAGGTGAGAAGAGAATTTCCCCACAGTGTCAATAAAGGCAATTATTATTATTAACCCCTTCACATTCGCGAGGGTTAGGGGCGGAAGATCCCTGCAAATGACAAAATTTACAGATAACACTTGGGCACCCCCCTACCCTCCCCACATAAGTCTGCTCTCCTGAGCAATAACATCTGAACAAAACAGTGTACTGTATACTTTGCACATGAAATTACTTTGTCATTTTCTATGAAGACCTTTTTATATAATATACAACCCATGTAAATTATACCTCTTTATGAACAAAGTTGCTACTGTATGCACTGGGAGCAAAATTAACAGCAAATGTAAGATCCCACCTTAGCAAGGATAGCTAGCATGTGAGTGCCGCTAAGATGCGTCACCTACCCAAGCCAGGACTTTTAATATCAAAGATATAGTAAGCCCTTACATTAAAAAATATTATTTATCAGCAATACTTATATATTATGATATTTACTGACGTGAATCACTTTGTTTTTGGCTTAAGCGTCGTCTGCGAGATTTTACAATCCTTCAGCATGCTGCCAAAGTATTCCTGTTTAACTGTTTGCAGCCAGCTAGAGAATGAGCAGTGAATGTCAAATGTGCATATGTCAAGGGGTCACTGTATAAGCCTCTTTGGCTCCTTGAAAAGCACTATGTAAATGAAATGTATTATAAGTATGTGCCGCCACTTCCTCCTGATGCCCTATGGTGTAAATTCCCTGTGTCTTTTACTGTGTGTCTGTTTGTCTGCATGCATGAAGTAATTCAGTGTGCAAATGAGAGCCGGTCCCCAGGTGTGAGCCACAGGAGCCTGGGCAGCTCTCCCAGACTCTCTGCCCCTGTCTCCCCCAGCCACTGGGCCTCCCTCAGTAACCTGGTGGCCTCCCTGCTGAACTCCATGAAATCCATCGCCTCCCTGCTGCTGCTGCTCTTCCTCTTCATCATCATATTCTCCCTGCTGGGCATGCAGCTCTTTGGCGGCAAGTTCAACTTCGACGAGACTCAGACCAAGAGGAGCAACTTCGACAACTTCCCCCAGTCCCTGCTCACCGTGTTCCAGGTACAGTCACGCGCCACACAGCATGTTTCGGAAGCGACGGGGCCACATTTACGACAGTGGTCGTGGGAGCATTGTACTTCCTAATGACCTGTGGCATTGTGGCCAGATTTTAACAGGTGAAGACTGGAATGCCGTCATGTATGATGGAATAATGGCGTATGGGGGGCCCGCCTCTTCTGGAATGATAGTCTGTATATACTTCATCATTTTGTTCATCTGTGGAAACTGTATCCTTCTCAAGTTTGGCCATCTTTATCGCTGCATTCAGTTGGTGGTTTGGTTGCATGAGCAGCAGAGGCTGAAAGTGTCTTTGGTGATAGGGTATGAGCCCCACAAAGGCCTGAAATATCAGCCCAGGCCTGTGGACCCGAGCCAGTAAAATTAACCAAATTTCTCATCCCGAGCCCGACTTAAACCCATCTTTTGTGGTGTGATGCCTTGTAAGCTCAAACATACAAATACTGTACACACACGTAATGACCAAGCAAGCACAAAAATGTGATGTTTCAAAAGCGTAGGTGATTAGCGTCGTCTCTCCACATGAGTGAAAATAAATAAGCTGCCATTAGTTACGTTAAATCAGGATGCGCTTATCAGTTGTTGAGATGAGAGGAATCAGTTTTTTTTTTAAATCAAAGGCTAAATCTTTTCCAATTTGGTACAACTTTAAAAAACAATAAGGGACACACAACTTAAGAACAAAATTTCTCTCTTTTTTCCTCCACTTTACCCAGTTTCCCCGAAATGTTCAGAATGGTCAGAATCTCTCTTCTATCACAATTAGAATTATTAACTTTATTCCAGAAATTAAACACGTCATCGTTGTGTCCTGACATTTGCATGAAGTGAACTCATATTTCCAGCTGCTGCAGCATCTAACCTTGCACAGCAAATACAAAATAATGTCTTGATGCTACAATGAGCCCGACCAAAACCGGATCGAGGCATGAAAACACCGGCCCGAGTCCAACCTGAATGTGTCAACTAGCTTGGGCTCTGAGATCTATAGTGTACTCCTTCACTGATTTTGATGGGAGAGATATAATTTAAAACCTTAAATTAATGGCTAACCTATTTTAATTCATCCACCTTCCAACCCCTTATCTAGTACAGGGTCATGCTATCCTGGATTATAGTTGAACTGAAATATTCTTTATTCAGCTGCAAAGTAATGTGTACATTTTTTAAATAAGATTTTACAAATGGTAGCTCATACTTTGCTGTTGCAGCAGAATAGTAATGTAGAATGCAAAATTATTATAGATGAAATTATTTTTCTTAAGAAAGCTGTTTAAATCAGACATCCTGCTCAATGTCTTCTTGGCTATTGCTGTGGACAACTTAGCAGATGCTGAAAGTCTGAATTCAGCCCAGAAAGAGGAGGAAGAGGAAAAAGAGAGGAGGAAGAGCGTCAGGTAAACCCAAGTCCAAGTGGCAAGGATAGAAGTGAAGTGAAGATATTCCCCTAAATTTCAGTTTGTTTCATTCTTTTTACAGAAGTGGCAGCATAGATAAGAGGGATGATGAGAAAATGGATGACAGGGATGCCAAGGTAACTGTTTGTATGGTGTCCATTATGGACATCGGTAGTGTTAGTACCTCATGTCCAGTGTCCAGTACAGACATTGGCAATGTCAGTGCCCTTTGTACAGTATGCATTAGGGGTTGCATGACTTCAGATAGTCGACTTTAATGTGATGAAAGTTAACTCCTTGAGTAGAGAGTTTACTTCGTGTCTGTGAGAGCTGACCTGTGATATGTCATCGACACAGATCCCCTTGGAGGGTTTTGATGAACGGGACTCCTACTCCTCCAGAAATAAGCCGGGTAAAGGAACCATCCTGGGTTTATGTGCTCAGTGTCTGAGATGGCATTCCGGTCCTGAGGGTGAGCGGTTCTCTGTGCAGGAGACGAAGATGAGGAGGACCCTGAACTTCCAGTTGTCCCACGGCCACAGAGGCTCTCAGACCTAAGCCTTAGGGAGAAGGTCACGCCCATTCCAGAAGGCAGCGCCTTCTTCATCCTCAGCAGTACTAATTCGTGAGTTTATGGCAGAGGCACATCGGCACAGACACCGGCGTGCGTGCAATCGCATGGCACAGAGTCACACGCATACACTGATCATCAAACGCTGGTGCACACCTACCTGCAAGGTGGTAGGTAGTCAGTGTCCAGAAGGTTTGCCTATGTCCAGATGGCTGTGGGCTCAAATCTTGTGGTCAGCAGAGTAATCGGGGTCCTGCTGGGCCCCTTAAGCAGGGATCTCAACCCTGACCACTCCAGGGATGCTGGTTGGCCCTGCTCTCTCTCTCTCCAAAGCATTCCACACTTGTTTGTCGCTTTGGACTAAAGCATCTACACTCCTGGGTGAAAAAAAAACTGACGAAAATTGCCTGATCATAGGCTAGATTTGAACCCTACCACAGATTAACCAGAAAACATTTTTTCAACTACTCATCAACTGTTTGAAGCCATTAACATTGAGTGGAACAACATTCTTTCTATAAAAGGCTGTCTGCAAATTTACCAACAAGACTTAGAGTGTTTTCACACCAGCAATTCTTAGTCAGACTGTGGGTCGATTTCCCGCTTGGCGCGATTCGTTTGGGCAGGTAGGGACCAAAACAATTGTACCGAGATCCTTGAGAGAGGATGGTCTCGATCCAGTCCCAAATGAACTTGAGTGGTTTCTTTGTGGAGCAAATGGAATCCAACCTCATTCTGACCCAAGGTCCAGGTGCAGCGAGGTACATCACCTTCTTGAAATCTGCGCAAATGATTATATCTGTCAGCAACTAAATGCAGTTCATGAAAAGTTTTCAAGATGTTCAGTCAACGGCTGAAGGAGAGAGGATTTGACCGGTCAACTGAACAGTGCTATGTGAAAGTAAAAAAAAAAACAACTGAGGCAATAGTACATAAAAGTGAGAGATGTTCAGCTGGATAGCCCAGGACATAGGATCTTCTTTCTGGATTTACCTTCTTGTTCCCAGCACAGACACATCTGACCAATAAGCAGCATGAACGTTCTCACGTGGTCTGTGATAGTGCATTGTTGCTTTGCTTGGATTTTTTTTTGTGTGAAAGCAAATTGAACCGAGGGGAAAATGCGACAAGTTTGTAAACTCAACTGATTTGAACCAGAGAAACCAAACTGTGTGAAAATGCCTTTAGACATTTAAGGAAATCAAATGGAAAAACTAGGTTAATTTGTCTATTTGCTTAACCCCTATCCCGTGTTTGGGGTCAGTGTGACCCCAGAGCATCATTAAACGGTAGGCAAATTTCACAAGGGGAAATTATCACGGGGGCGGCACGGTGGCGCAGTGGGTAGCACTGCCGCCTCACACCTCTGGGACCAGGGTTCGAATCTGGCCCAGTTCCA
>JAODKL010000107.1:12885780-12910853 GCA_026780765.1 Petrocephalus schoutedeni
CCCCCTCCCCGAGGGCTGGGCGTGACATCACTGCTGCATGTATTGTATCAGGACCGAGGAAACCATGCTTGTACTGTACGGCACAGGCAAGTATGGCCGGGTCAATGGCATGCTGCCCAGCCTGTCACCCCCTGCGCCACCTGTTGGTGACACTTGGTAGTGCTTTAAAATAGTCACTATAGGCACAGAGTAGTGACATTCCCTGTTTCAGAGACTACTAAACCATTTACCTAGTAGCTATTTATCTAAAACATGCTTTATTGCAAATATCAGTTCATTTATTATCTGTTGTTTAACTTATTTCGGTATGCACATAAATAAGGGGTGCACTGAGCAAATTATCTGATAAGCACACTCTATGTGATCGACTGTGGTATTGCCACTTTAGCACTGACTAACATTTTGTCATCGTTCTGGCAGCGTTTCCAGGGTGCCTAATTGCCCCCAAGTCATCATCCTGTGTGACACACATTGGGTATTAAAGCACTACCAGCTCTCTCGAGTGCCCCCCTCTTCTCCCAGCCCTCTGCACATACTGACATCTCACCACCTTCTTCAGAACACTGAAGACAGTGCCAGGATCTCCATTACCTTCTTTCGCCTCTTCCGGGTCATGCGATTGGTCAAGTTGCTGAGCAGAGGAGAGGGCATTCGGACACTCCTTTGGACGTTTGTCAAGTCCTTCCAGGTCAGAGGTCACAGTCACATACTGCCACAGCTAGGCATCAGCGGGAGTGTTTCAGAATCCACACAACTAGACATTCACTGACAGCCACGCACACACAAAGAGACCCACAAAAACAGTTACTGTACTGCACTGAAATGTACCTACAGTTAAATGCTAAGAAGTTTCCCTTAGAAAGCAGACGTTTCACATCCTGTTTTGGTATGCCTGAGATACCGGTTTGACTTTCGATGTCTGTAGGCCCTGCCGTACGTCGCTCTTCTCATAGCCATGCTGTTCTTCATCTACGCTGTCATCGGGATGCAGGTAAGTGGCAGCAAGGTTGCTCCTCCTGCCCTTCCTCCCTCCCTGTCCCTTAGCTCACCAACTGTAGAACAATACGGAATGTTCTTCCCCTGTCCTGCTGCCTATTTGTTCTGTACAGAAACTGTGCCACTTTCGTTCATCAGGTCTTTGGAAAGATCGCCATGGTGGACGGCACACAAATCAACCGGAACAACAACTTCCAGACGTTTCCTCAGGCTGTCCTCCTGCTCTTTAGGTTTGTGTTTTCAGATGTCTGCTTTTCCTCTCCTGTCTGAAATGATTTTAGAGTTTAACTTGTCAGTCAGACTGCAGTGTAATGAAAGTGGTCTACTCTGCCGTAATACAAACAGTGAAAGCAATAGAGACATAGTGAGTAACAATATGATAAATATGGAATTAATATGGAACAGAAAGTTTAACTGATAAAAGACGAGAGATGTGCCACACAGTGCAAATAAAGTGTATATAGACGACATATATATACTTGTTCATACTGATAGACAATGCTTCTACAACATGACTAGCTACCTGTGCGTTCCAAGCAGCTTCTTAGGCTTCTGATGTGTGCTACATAAATACAGAACAAATTCCACCCTCAGGCGATCAGATTAATACTTAACTGACAGTTAAAATAAATTTTAACTGTCAGTTAAGTATTAATCTGATCGCCTGAGGGTGGAAGCTCCTTCTGAAGCTCTCAGATCTCACTGAGAGACCACAGAAGTGCTTTCCAGACCTCCGCCTCATTTGGAGTTAGATTCCAGTGACCGTGAGTGTGTTTTAGTGCGTAGAGCAGGGATTTGGCGGCTGTTCTGCTGGCTGTTTCACACACCGATTCGGCCCGTGCCATAAACGTGCCCTTGATGTGAAGACGCCCTGCCGTCTCCCAGGTGTGCCACAGGTGAGGCCTGGCAGGAGATCATGCTGGCCTGCCTACACGGGAAGCTGTGTGACCCAGAGTCAGACTACAACCCCGGCGAGGAGAGGACCTGTGGAAGCAGCTTTGCCATCATCTACTTCATCAGCTTCTACATGCTCTGCGCCTTCCTGGTTTGTGGTCACGCCTTCTTCTGACGTCTGCTTTCTCAGGTCCCCTGTGGAGCCAGGGCGACATTTCTTTCGCCTATAAGCAGAGGTTTCAGATCTTCTGGTTTCTGATCTGGGTAATTATTTCTCATGGTTAGTGTTAGTACTGTATGGGTGCGACTGACTGTCCCCACCTACTTGCTGATATTGTATCCAGAATTTCTGGAGCATGCTTCATGCTGAGACACTCTCGCAAACCTATTTACAGACTCAACTCAGGTCTGCCAAATTGCACTCAGAGACGTAAACACACAAAATAATTGAAACCGAATAAAAGTTGTGTAAATCCTGGCGGAATCAAATGAAAGTGTGCCATAATAAGTCTCTTCCTAAGAATATCTGTGTTCCCCTTTCTTGCAGATCATTAATTTATTTGTTGCTGTTATCATGGACAACTTTGACTATCTGACTCGTGATTGGTCAATCCTTGGTCCTCACCATCTGGATGAGTTTAAGAGGATCTGGTCTGAGTATGACCCAGAAGCAAAGTGAGAATGGCCACAGAGGGCTGTGTCTGTTTTCGGGCGTCCGGCCCTTTCACCTGTTGGCTGAGTGGGTGTTCCCTCCCTACAGGGGCAGGATCAAACATCTGGACGTGGTGACACTCCTGCGTCGCATCCAGCCCCCCCTGGGATTTGGCAAGCTGTGCCCCCACCGAGTGGCCTGCAAGGTGGGTCTCACACACACACACACACACACACACACCCACGCACGTTTGTATTCCTGTCTTTGTGAAGACTGTCCATTCATTTCTACGGGAAAAACCCTAACCCCTGCCCAGCCCTGACCTTAACCGTAAGTAACCAAACCAAATACAAGACTTTTTGCATTTTTACTTTTTTCATCACAATGACAGATTTTTATAAATAGTGAGGACACAAAAAATTACTTTATTAGTCATGTTCTTTGAGGATTTGCTATACTTATTAGGTCCTTTGATCCTCACACATTTAGCAAAACCTGTACACACATACACACACACATTTGTATCTTTGTGGAGACTGACTTTTCATTTCTATAGGAAAAACCCTAATCCCAAGAATAACAACCTTAATCCCTACCCAGCCCTACGCTTAACCACAATGACAAAATACAAGACTTGGCATTTTTTTGATTGCTTTTACAGACTTTGTGACAATGCTGTGAAATCAGGTAGCAGTCAGCTGACTGCCCTTGGCCCTCGGCAGAGTGCTGGTTTAAAGTTGAAAGCTGCTCTCATAGTCTTAACAACATTAAAGGTTTCACCCGCTGCTGATTAAAGGCTGATGGGGCACCTCTTCATACAGCTGCGTTCCTTCGACAGCGTGGCTGAAAGAAGGGACAGCTGTCCCTGAAAAGTGTGTGATATCACGCGTGTAGTGCTTGTCAGTAGCATGGCCCTAGCTTCTGTGACTTAATGTGATTGCTTGTTACATGACCCCAATACCATCTTACTTCAGAGACTGGTTGCCATGAACATGCCTTTAAACAGCGATGGGACTGTCATGTTCAACGCAACGCTGTTTGCCTTGGTGCGGACAGCTCTGAAGATCAAGACTGAAGGTAACTGAGTGCTGTGTGGTAGGAGAGTGCCATGGGCCCCAACCACTATGTGGTAAAGATGAAACATAACTGTAATACAGTTTATCCCACAATATATTATCATTTAATTGACTCATCACTATTCAGATCTGTGGTCATATTCCTCGCTATGAAGCCGTCCAGTGAGTTTGTGATCAGTTGTTTGTGAAATGATAATATAACTGGGAGAGCATTTATTGTGGAATGTATTTTATGATGCATCACAAAGCAATGCTAAACATCAGTTACCGAAAGCCTCAAAAATACGTTGGGCAATAAAAAATGAAACTTGAAAACTCCTGTGCCCACTAAGCAGTTCATTCACGCTTTACATCCTTGAGATCTGTCTCCATTTACATCCTGGTCTGCTTCCAGCTCACAGCTAATATAGGGTCAGTGCTGTGGCTTTGGCTTTCCCATGAATCCATTTTAAAACACTTAACCATGTTTGGGTCCCCAGGAAACCTGGAGCAGGCCAACGAGGAGCTCAGGGCCGTCATCAAGACTATCTGGAAACGAACCAGCATGAAACTCCTCGACCAAGTGGTTCCCCCTGCTGGTGGTCAGTCACATGGCCCAAACCGACTTCCCCTAGAAGCCTGATCTCTTGTATCTAACCCCTGATATACACTGATACACACACACACATACTCATAAGTTAACATGTTCAGATAAAGGCGTGGACTTCTTAGTCTTGATATTTACTTCATTGGAAGTTTCGAAAAAACTTTTCCAGATAATGGTTTTAAATGTATTTTTATATCAAGAACTACAATCATCATACTGCTCCAGTGCTGTGTAAAAAGCTGGCTAGAGCTCCTTCCTGCTTTGATATCTTTAATTACAGATAAGGGCTGACGTCTTGTGGCCTGACTCAGTCTCTGTCGCGTCGCCGTCCTCTGACCACAGTGTGCCCTTGTGTCTTTCTGCTCTTCCATTCCTGTTTCTGTGAGGCCTCTGTGGGCTCACTGCACCAGTAGCATGTCAGACCTGGTGGGGTGCATGGTCTCTGTGTCAGAACCTCGCCGTGAACCCCCGTCCCCCCCAGCTTCTCCGCAGCTTTTGCCCCTGTCTGTGCGCCCTCTGTCCTTCTGAATATTCTGAAGCAATTCTGTTTCAAGGTGGTGGCATGGAACGGGTCTCAGCTCCGGCCTAACCTTGTCCCCCATTGCGTTCAAGAGACGCCCTCTTTGGGGTTAGCACCACACGGCCAGCTCCGCTTGCTTGCATGTGCTTCGTGGGATGTAGAGCTGCATCGCCATCTCCCCCAGTTGTGTCCTAAGCTCCTGTGTAATATATGTGGGTTTTTGACACCTTTGTTTAAATTGTAGACACAGTTCAGTGGCAGGTAGTGGGGCATTATAGATGCTAGCTATAAACTTACAGTATATTAACAATATATTTTTGGATTCCATCATTTACGATGATAACAGAATGCATTGATACATGTGTTCAAAATATTATATGTTTTATGTTTTATATGTAGCTGGTATTTGATCTTCAGAACATTTAGTTTGCTCAGTCTCCCTGCCTCGTGTTTAGTTTGCTACCTCTTGTCCTACGTCTTGAGATTTCTGTCTGTTTCTGTTACAGTGTAATATCCTATTTTTCTTAACCCTTCCGTAAGTTCTGACAGCTACCAGTCGAGAACTTAAAAACATGAAGGGCTAAACAAAGCTCGACAAAATAACGACAATCCCTGATATCCCTAGTTTTCCGCCAGCCAGCGTAATCACGATTTATTAGGCCTGCTCATCATTTGCACCCAGACCTTATGGCATTCAGTGGTCCATTAGAGAGCTGTCGGCTTCTCTCTAGCTTTTCTTCCCCTCTTAACTGCGGTCAGCTATAGATGAGGATGGGACAAGGGGGCTCATCTGATGGCGGGCGGGGCGGCCTTGTGTGGTCTGTTCACCCAGATGACGAGGTCACCGTGGGGAAGTTCTATGCCACCTTCCTGATACAGGACTACTTTAGGAAATTTAAGAAACGCAAGGAGCAGGGCCTTGTGGGCCGGCATCCGTCCAAGAACACAACTATGGCCCTGCAGGTGGGTAGACCCATCTTCTGTTTATTTTCTGATGGTGGGAGTGGGGGTGCTGGATATGTTAGTCCATAGAGTCAGGCAAAACATATGACCTCAAATTTTACGCTGAATGTATTTTACCTTTCAAAGTGGATTGCCCAGTTCAGTTGGTGTATTTCCAATAATGACAACAAGATACTAGTAGACAAGACACTTTCTCTTGTCTACTGCTGTTAGCCACTCCCATTCCCAAAACAGTCCAAACAGATTAATAAAAATGTGAAGTGTGCGAGGCAAATTAACGTGCGAGGACGTCAAAAACCCCTTCTGATATCAGATAAGAATCTGATAAGAAAGTGTTGTTTATAGAGATGCTGCATTGTGATATAAAGTTTTCAGGTTGCGTCTGTCAGGGAAATGTGTGGTTCTGCATTGTGCCTGATCATCAGATGTAGACATTACAGGAAGTCCTTAAGGTGGTGCTTCTGCCTCCATCACAGGCTGGACTCCGCACTCTACATGACATAGGGCCTGAAATCCGCCGGGCCATATCATGTGACCTACAGGATGAAGATCTGGTGGACCTCAATCCAGATGATGATGAGGATATTTATAGGGTAAGAGTCTGTACAGTTTATTTCACACAGTTTGTTAGCCTACAGCCTATGTCATTCAGTATTTTTTTGTCAAGCACATGTAACTTATTAAGGAAGATAATGGTTATTTGAGCATAGTTTGAGCTGTTTTGACCAGACTTTATGTTCACAGAGGAACGGAGGCCTTTTTGGTAACCATGTCAATCACGTCAATGGAGATCAGAGAAACTCTGTCCACCTGACCAAAGCAACACAACGCCCTCTTCAGATTCACCTGCCATCCAACTATGGAAAGCCCCCCTACAGCCACCTCAACAACTCGTGCTTCAAGTCACCAAAATCGACCAATGCCAACCTCAACAATGCCAACGTGTCTAGTTTCCCTGGGTCCAAGGTCCATCGCCCATCCACAAATGGGTTCCCCGCCCATGGCTCCTGCTTCAAAAATGACCATGACGCACGCCGGAAATCATATGCAAAAAGGTAGCCTGTATATGTGCCATTTGTTTGAATAGCTCACAAGGGCAGCTGCAGATGTAGATATGATTAATTTGATTACTACAAATCACAAAAAGCTAAGCTTTAAAGAGAGATTTTTGGAGAGCTGGGGAGAGTGGTAATGCAATAATAGACTAGTTCCTGCAAATAATGGGGTGGCTTTAGGAGAGGTTTTAAATGACTCAGCTAACTACTTTACTTTAATAGACGTCATTTTTACAGCAGTTTACACAAGTTAAACAATTCTGTACAGTACTGTATTTTATCAGTGCATGATGCATTGTGCCGTAGCTGGGTCCCATATCCCCTGATTACAATCTAAACAAAATGTTTTCTGCATGCTTCCTGGAACAGGATCCGCTACTGTGAGACCTACTTCAGGTATGTGGTTAGTTCTTGGTAACCACAAACATTATCATTCTTGGAATGCAGTTAGTAAGCTGGAAAACTGCATCTGTTTTCTGGTTCAAAAGTTCTTCCTTGGAAAACGTGTGCCTGCAGTATGAGAGCTGGCTTGTCTGGCCAAAAAATTACAGCTGTGCCAGTTGTTACGATTGTCTACGTAATACACTAATGGTACACGTCTGTCCATTCTTTGGAGAGGGAGAGTGAGGGCACTTGTATGACTTGTATGTTGCTTTGACTGTCTCCACTACTTGATGGTACCTTTGTAAAAGCCAGAATGGCGGTAAAGGATGGGTGGGATGGGTCTTAGCTCCCCTGACTCCGCCCCCAGTCACCATCTAACACCAAGTCTCACATAATAGTTTAATGGGAAACTGCATATTAACATTGTGTTAGCTTTTTTTGTACAAAAACGTTTCAGTATATTTTAAAGTTCATTCTGACCAGCTTAAATGAAATAAAATACTATGACATACTGATTTTAAAATGGTTGATTATAAGAATATTGTTTGTTTACCTTCGTTATATTCGTACAGTTATTTTTATTAAAGTTTGACCTCTGACCCTAAACATGCAGGTCAGACAAAGGGGATGGCTGGCATCCTGCCATCTGCAGAGAGGACCAGTCTTCGGAGGACTACTCTGACCTGGACTGTTGCTCTCTGGAATACTACAGTGGCGAGGAGTTCTGTGACGACAACAGGTCTGGCGAATGGAACCAGCACTCTCATTGTTTATAGACTCCACCAATCTCCAGTTCCGTTCTATTGGCACTGCCATTAGTCCAAAATGACATGCCTAATGATGATGTCATTCACAAGGGCTCTGCGGAAGTTAACTCTGTACTTCTCAAATGTAGTCATTTTGACCAATGAGGCAGGAAGAAAATAGAAGGTAATCAGCTAAGGAGATCACGGAGGAGATGATGACGTAGAAAATTTTCGTGCGGTTTGCAGATCCTGTAAAGAGTTTTCAGAGGTGCACAGCAACAGTGACCTTGATTATGAAACCCCGAGAGGTCACTACCGCCCAAGTACCCGCTTCGACCACGAAGAAGAGTCCTCTGTCTACCACGAATCACGCAAGTCGCCACAGAGACGACTGCTTCCTCTGACACTGCAAGGTTAGTGTGCTTAGCCGATAGCTTTCCCAGCGTAATCTGGTAGTGCTGCCTAGGGTGAAAAACAAAATACAGAGAGTCCTCGTTTTATGACACAGTTCCATTCCTGCGACAGTATTGTAACCCCAATTTTGGTTTAAGTCGAAACACACCCTAGCCTGAGTCACTTGCCTATCCTAACACAGTTGCAAAATCATAATCTAGAACATAAAAACTATGGAGTGGAATTCGTGCCACCCTGAAATGTAAAAACGACTTCGGCATATACGGGAAAAGCAGTCGACGAGACGTATTGTTTTACAGTGCGCCGCCGTGCGCAGAAACCGCGCCATGTGGAAATGCCTTTCCAGTGAGTGTCACAAAGAGAACAGAACATAACGATAAGCAAAACTATCATTCCATTGCTTTGCATCTTATTTAACTACCATCCAGAAAATAATTAGAAGGGTTTGCATTATGCTATATTAAACAAAGAAATCGTGCCATATCACACCGAAATGTAATGTCCACCTGTCATGAGAGGGACTTACTGAAGACCAGGGTTGACTGCAAGCGGGGTTATAAATATTTCTTTTAATGAGCGTACTTCTTTACACAGGACAACACTCCGTCTCTCATGAATCCTATGCCCAGCTTAACATAACGTCACGTAATGTACAATCTCCCCCTGCATCGGCTCATTTTCATTTTCGAAAAGTACATGCTGAAATCGTTCCACCACGAATGAGTGTTGTCGTACACAACCAAACTAGTTTGCCCACAGTCCGTAAGTATGATGCTAACGGTGTAAGCTGAAACAGTTTTTATGGGAGGTACAAAGGTATCTATAGTGTTTCATAAATGAGAGCTTCATAAAGCATTCATAATGCATAATAAACATGGCTATAATCTGTTATGCCTTTTTCTAAATATCTATAGCCATGTCTCTAATGCTTTATGAATGGATTGTAATGTGTTCATAGATTCTTATAGGCATGGCCTTCATAGAAAGTATTATATCTGTTGCCATCTCATCTTCAGCACACCAAAAGCCATCCTTCAGTTTTGAGTGTCTGAGGCGACTCAACAGTCAAGAGGAGATGCCGCTGTCTCCACGTCTCACGGCTTTACCTCTCCAACTAATGCAGCACCAGGTAAGGCAGAGGCACGCTGGTGAGGGGGATGCAGCACCAGGTAAGGCAGAGGCACGCGTGTGGGGGATGCTGGCGTCCTGAGGGATTTATGGCTTTTACACTCATCTCTAGGTGATGGCTGTGGCTGGGATGGACTCGAACCTAGCACTCTCCCCCACCTGCTCGATCTACTCCTGGGCCACGCCACCAGCCACCCCCATAAAGAAGGAGCATTCTCCCTGCTACACCCCTCTGATCCAAGTGGACCGGCCCAGAGGGGAGAGGAGGCGGAGCAGCAGCCAGATGTCCATGCACCGGAGCTCCTGGTACACGGAGGATGCCGACCGGCGGCAAAGGGCCCGCATGCCAAGGCACCTGCAGATACCCACAGAGTTCTGCCACCTGTATGAGCAGAAGAGGGGGAGTGCCAGCAGCCTGGTGGAGGCGGTAAGGTGGAGGTGATAGGGGCTAGCTAGGGTGACCACGGCATGGTCCTAGACAAGGATAAAGGAGGACTAAAGTTTAAAGAGGAGGAAAGGAGAACAGCCAGGAAAAGCTGTTGAGCAGGGGGTTGTCATGTCATAATCACACTACGGAAGCTGAGAGCAGTGTATCCATCGTGATGTTTATCTCACCTAGAGAGAACGGCAAAACTGCATCCTCAGCTACCATAGTATGTGTTTGTCAGCGTTTCCCGTTCTCTTTGCAGTCAGGGCTGGGAGAGAGTAGCGCTATTTGTCAACAGGGAGTCATGTAGCGGGGAGGGACAGTGGAGGACAAGGGGGCTAAATGGGGGACCCAACAGCAGTCTGGGCAGAGGGCTGACACTGAACTGTCCAGACGGCAAATGAATATGGGCAGAAGCCTGGCTAATTGTGACCTCCATCCTGTTGCCGTGCAGGTGTTGATATCTGAGGGGCTGGGCCAGTTTGCCAAGGACCCGATGTTCGTCACGGCCACGACGCGCGAGATCGCAGACGCGTGTGAGATGACCATCGACGAGATGGAGAGCGCGGCTAGCCACCTGCTGAACTGCGGGACGCTGCCGGGAGCCGGCGGCAGGGAAGGCGGGCTGGGCCGCGCTCGCCGAGGGGACTTTGAGCTACAGGACTTCTCTGCCGGCTACAGTGACGAGGAGTCGGAGCACTCCAGCAGGAGGTATGAGGAGGACCTGGCAGATGAGATGATATGCATTTCAAACGTGTAGCACTGGCCTTGACCCCAAACACGGGACGGTCGGATGTGTTCTGCTGCCTGCCAAGAGAAGTGCCTTTTCTAGTGGGGTGCAGAAAGGCAGATGCAGGTAGATGGGGGGAGCAGCTGCGAGACTGGGGGCCCGAGGTCACCCCCGCCCGCCCTGGAACGGCAGAGCCGCACGGCCACCTGACGGCCTACGGCGAGGGATCGGCGGCCATGATCTTAGCTATGAATGGGAGCATGAGCCACCAGAGTATTGCTGAGTCCAAGGGAATCGCAAGAAACCCGCCGCAGTGAAACTCGACAGGCAGACAGGCGCATGCAGGCACGCAGTCGCGAGTCTTACAGCTGACGGCCATCCTGTAGGCACGACTGCATCTTTACCTCAGTCGCCTCATTTTCCATTGGCATATCAAGGAAGATGGCCTTTGCTGAAGAACATATCATCCACAGAGGATGACGTGTCAAACCGAGCGCCGAGCGAAGCATGGAAAACCATAACGCTGTCCGTCTTTTGGTCACAAAACGAAGAAATTATGCTACTTTCATTTTTAAAACGAATTCAACCGGAAAAGTGAGATTATTTGCATTTAACCGATTATCATTCTAGGGAAAAAATAGCTAACGTGCATTCATTAAATATGCATATAACTGCTCCAACAGCCAAGTTATTTTTAACACTCGGAATAGCTTCTTTAGGAATAAACGGAGTGTAAATCAAATGTAATATAAAGAGATTTCTATATTTTGTAACAGTATACGACACAGACAGCAATATGTTGTGTATATATTGTTATACATGTGTGTTTTTGGAATGTGTATTTGCACATGACATGCAAAATGATGTTGCATCTGAAAAAAAAGTTTTTTTCCCTTCTACACAAGTCTTCTTTAACACTCTAGGCAAGCATAAACACAGACAAAAATATATATGAAGACCGCAAACATTATTATTATTTATCTAATATTGAAAAATATTAGATGATAATTTTCATATCATGTGCAAAGCCCGTGGCCCGGTGGGTTAAATATGATCTTAAACTGTTATAAATGCAGAAACTACAGACAAGATTACTGGGTTGCATGCTAACGTGACGTAATGTTAACTGGCATCCACTATTTTTGTTATTTAAGGGGAGAACTATTTTAAAGTCAGAAATCACTGAAAAAAAGCTTTTTATTTTTTAAATGGCCAGTTACAGGACACATTATGCATTCTTCTTCATTTACACATTTATTTTTCCTTGCCTTGTTGATAAGTGATGAGGTATGGATGGACTGTTGAAGATGAATGAATGGCCTGATGAATATTTTTCCTAGAACAGCTGAAGAGCAATGGAAAATGCATTTGAACCCACAACCCTTCTAAAATATTAAGCCACACAAAGATTTAAAATATTTTATTTTTGTACAGCATCTGCCCTTTAATGCTACAGAGCAATATTATTTCCATGCTAACCCCTGGTAGTTAGCTAGTGTTTTTTTTTTTGATAATCGCCCCACACATACAGCAAAATAGAATAATGCCAAACTGCCTAACACTATGCTGTATTATTCATACCACCTGCCTAGACTCCTCCGCATAGTATTACCTTCTGTTTTGTTCCAACTCCACATATACCTCCATTAATGCAAATATTTTACACACCTCTGAATAAAGAAAAAGTGTTTCTGTATTTCCTCTTAGATGTGGAATTTCTTGCTTAAATTATAACTCGCCTATTATTCAAAAAATATTTCTTTAACCAGAGCAACATATGAAATGTCTAAGAATAAAAGGGGAACATTTTGAGATTTTTGAGTTTTAAGGATGTGTTAATTCATTGCACACTGTGTTGTCTTCACTGTCCTCGCTGAGCGTTACCGTGGAAGGAAATCCTGTTTTGCACATTGGAAAAGTTTTGCCTCATTTAAAATTCCAGTCACATACTGAATTAATATATTTATCTGTATGTGTGTGTCATGTCTATATATATATATACATATCCCTTCATAGCAAAATAAACAAAACATAAAAATACTGTAAATGACAATCTTATAGAAAATTTAGTAATTGGAAAATAAATGACACAAAATGGCTCATTCTGCATAAATAAGTTCTAATATTGTCAGTCTCAATTATTCATTACTGAAAACAAGAAATTGTTCCTAGACTGTTGAAAAGTGGAAATTACTCAACTAGGTTAACTGCTTCTCCATAATCACATACAAACTACAAAGATATTTCCAGTTCTAACCCCATTGTTTGAGTATATATCATGAATATAATTTAAAAAGTATGAGATGCTTGTTAGTATTATTAAAAGAGCAGCTTAGTAAAACTATAAAAATTCACAGTATTTGGCAGTATTTCCAAGATACTTTCCTACTTCCATCTCCCCTGTAGAGAATCAATACTTAAGGATAATGCACGATTTCAATAATAAAGTCTATTAAAACTATAGGAAAAAATTAAGACTAGCATTAAAACGTCTTGTTTTTTTGTCCCCAGAGTTAGCGTCACATAATCACGGCCTAGCCCGCCCTGTTGTTCTGTTGTCCTTCTGCTCACTGCTGCCTCTCCATGGTTGGCGCCTGGTAGACGGGGACACCTCGATCCTGCAGCGACTGGACGCCCTTGATGGCATCGGCGGCTTTTTCCGCAATCATGATGGTGGGGGCATTGAGGTTCCCACTCACCATGCTGGGCATTATGGAGGCGTCTACCACTCGCAGGTTCTGCACACCCAGTACCTGTGTCTCGGGGTCCACCACTGCCAGTGGGTCTGTGGGCTGCCCCATCTTGCAGGTACAGGAGGGGTGGTAGGCGCTCTCTGCTTTCTGTCTCACAAAGGTGTCGATTTCCCTGTCTGACTGCACCTGACTGCCTGGTAACAGCTCCCGTCCACGGAACTTATCGAAGGCCCTTTGTTTGAAGATCTCCCTGGACAGCTTCACACACTCTCTTAGCTCCCACACATCTGTCTCTGACAATAACAGAGACACGTGTCAAAATAGGACCTCACTGAAGAGTATGGGCTGATGGAACACAAAGCAGCCTTGTTTTTAGCTTGTTTTACCTGTTGAGAGGTAGTTTGGCTCTATGATTGGATGTTCCATGGGGTTCTTGCTCTTCAACTTTAGCCATCCTTTACTGGTGCTTCTCATTGGTCCGACATGAACCTATAACGTCAAAATCAGAGTGACAATGCCTTGTTTCCACCAACACTGGTGGAGAACTGGTGCAGGTTCTCACTTGGAGCCTTTTGATAACCTGCCCACGTTTCCACTGGTTCAGAAAAGAACAGAACTGAAATTTTATGTAGGCGGACCTGAGATTATGATATTATGAGGTAATGGTTATGCATATGCATTTCATTTTTTAGATTTATTTTGATTTGTTTCTCTATGGTGACAAAGCCAAAACAAGGGTACTTTTGTCAGAGCATTTTTGTCACCTTAAAGGCTCTCCAGTCTGTTTATTCTTGCTCATTGTTGTACTGCTGTCCTTATATGTGGGACACAATAAAAGTCTGCTAAAAACTGAACTTTGCTGTCCGCTTCATTATTTCTTTTCCACTCGAGTACTAAAATATATTATTTATTCGACCTGTGACGTTTCTAATTTATTATTAAATATGGCAAGAAAATTGATCTTTTGCTTTCCACAGAATAAAAAATAACAATGAAACATTATTCTGATAATAAGCTGACCAGTTGTTTCACTGTCAGTACTGTAAATATTAGACAGAACTATATTGGTTATGGGTTGAATTTTCCGGGTATGTGGAAGGTTCACATATGATAGCTCATCCCACTCGATATGGTTCCAAATTCTGAAACCAGCTTTTCATGTTTCGTGTAACCTTCCTTGTGGATCTTTCTCAATGGGAAAGAGAAGAGGATAAAGGTAAGAAGGTAGTTTTCCCTCAACAATACACATTAAAAATGAGTGTTAAAAGTCACATTGTATGTCCTAATAAGACCACAGCATTGCAGCTGTCAAACAGTTCACTCACTTGGAACCCTTCCATTTTGGACTTGACACGCCCATGGTCTATTACCATGGATGGAAGGAAGTGGAACTGTACATCCGGATGGGGGACACTGGCACAGCTCCGGATAAAACCCCCACTCTCCAAGTGTGCAGTGGCACCATACCCTAAGAGACACCCAGGCAGAAAAGTCAGCTTCAACAACAGGAAGTGAGAAATGTCAGCCATTGGATGTTTAAAGCGGCTTATGCCTCACAATTATCTCATGAGAAAATCAAGACCAGTAGCCTTTTTTTTCCTCAGATACCATGAATAAAATGATCACAGAGGAAAGTCAGCAAAACTACGTAAAAACACAGGTAGGATTGAAGTGAAGGTAAAGCCTGTACCCAGCTGTGTCACACTTGCTTGATCACCTCCCCAGCAGTACCTGTGTGTTTCATGAGCCACTCCAGGCCTATCCTCATCATGTGAACATGCTTCTGGGCCTTGTACAGGGTGATTGGTTTGGTACACTCCTGCTGGACATAAATTTCCAGGTGGTCTTGGAGGTTACTGCCAACACCTTCACAAAGGCAGCACAATTTAGAATGAAGCGTGAAACGTGCAGTAATTTCTCAACTTTGTTAGTTAGTAACTATTGAAATGTGTCTTTGTGTGTTTATACAGTACATATATATATATATATATATATATATATATATATATATTAGGGCTGAATGATTGATCAATTTCAAACCGAAATCGCGATTTGAAACAACGTAATTAGCAAATTGCAAAGATATGCATCATATAGCACATATAGTCTGACCCAGGGTTTAAAACTGTCGTGAGAATAGTTTTACAAATTCATGCTGTCCTTCTTGTGTGACAGTCAGTCTAACCAATCAGAAGTGGCCCAAAGTGACTGTGTATACGCCCACAAACACAGATACGTGAAACCCAAGGAAAACGTTACATTCGCGATGCAGAAAAATACTGGTTCCACTGTTGAGCTTTAAGTGAGTTGCCTACCTTTTTATGTACATATGATGATCTGATGCCAATCGATCACTACATTAGTTCTTTGGTTTTGTTTCAAGGTTGCACTGAAGACTCAAAGTAAAGTCTTTAACAATTGTCTTTCAGTGCTAAAGTGTGAATGACATGGGTTCTCTATATTAAGCCCATACGTAACATAGCAATGGGCAGCAGTAACTTGCTCCAGGTACCTTGCTGGTTGGGGAATCAAATCAGCAACCTTTCAATCAGAAGCACGCTTTCCAAACCATTAGGAAACTGCCCCCATATAACTGAATTAATGAGTCCACTTTTGTCCTGAAATTGATTCTGGTACGTCAAGCCTTGGAAATTATTTAAGGGCCAAATGCAAGCTTAACCACATCAGCAGGGGGCATTTTATGATTATTTCCATGTCCCATACTACAATACAAAGCTTGTTAGATTTTTTTGACATTCTTTTTTTTAAATACCTGGGTCCCGAATTAGTTTTTCAGTTTTCGGAGAGGCTCATTTTTGCATGTTGTAATAGATGTAGCAATGGCATTCCCGATGATTCCTGCCATTTGAACACAGGACTTTCTAATTTATTTTAATGACTGCTTGGGGCAGTAAAAACAGCTCAGCGGGCTGGATACAGCCATGAGTCATGTTGTGCCCAGGTCTGTTGTTAAAGAACAAAGAAAAGTGGGATGAGGGGAAAGACCGAAGTCACCTGGGAGATGTGACACTATAGGAATGTCAAGTTTTTTCAAGTGGTCAGCGTTTCCCACCCCAGACAGCATGAGGAGCTGTGGCGAGTTGATGGCACCCCCGCTCAGAATGACCTCTTTTTCAGCGAATGCCTGAGCATAAACAAACACCAGTACACCTCAGTTCCAGCCAAAAAGCCACAGAGGAACTCTGATAGGGGTAAACACCGGCGGTACTAAACTTACAGCACACAGGAAACAAAAGCATCAAAGTGAAAATTTAAAAGGAGAAATAGGGACTGTCCTCTCACACTTCTTATCATACTGACAATTAAAGACTAACCATTATTAAAATAAGCGAGAGGTCTTAGTTCAAATGAAATACCTAAAATATGTCTAAAATGTTTTTATTTATTTGCAAATATTATTATTTTATTAACTTATTGAGTTTTTATTTTTTGAATTACTGTTAATAAACTGTACGCTGCTGGACCTGAGTCGCAAATTTCATTCTCTTCATGTGATAACATACTAAGCATGACAATAAAATGAACCTTGAACCTTGAAACAGTAGGCAGGATCAATCTTATATGTACTGTTAATAGTATATTTTCCCAGTTCATCTTCATCATCATCAGACATACCTTCCTTTGCTCTCCATTCTGTACATACTCAACTCCTATGGCTCTGGTGCCCTGGAACAAGATCTTGGTGGTCAGGCAGCGGACCTGTGCTGTCAGGTTAGGCCTGGCTAATGCGGGACGCAGGTAGGCACTAGCTGTGCTCCATCGCTTTCCTGTAAGGGGGGGGGGGGGGGGGCACAAGTCATTGTCTGCATGCTGTGAGGTGTCAGGCTGTGGTCTTAGAGATGTCTGGGACGAACACATCGAAAGTGTCACGTTTACAGAGAAGCCTCTGTACCTTTGTAGATGGTCATGTCCATCCAGCCTACTCCCTCCTGCTGGTAGCCGTTCATGTCATCTGTGAAGGGGTATCCAGCTTGCTGGCCAGCCTCAATGAAAGCATGGTGCAGTGGGTGGTCTGTCTTCCCCCGGGAAACATGCAGAGGCCCAGAACCTCCCCGATACCGGTCTGCCCCCAGCTCATGAGTTTGGGCTTTCTTAAAATAAGGCAAGCAGTGCTCATAATCCCAGCCAGTGGCGCCTTCCCCGTGCCATCGATTGTAATCTTCAGCATGACCTCGGATGTAGACCATGGCGTTGAGGGAGGAGGAGCCACCCCACACCCGGCCACGAGGCCAGTACATCACCCGCCCATCCATGTGTCTCTGTGGAGTAGTGTGGTAGAACCAATTGTACTTGTCACTGCAGAGGTTGTACGTAAGTGCTGCTGGCATGTGGATCTTCCAGGACAAGCGGGTGCTATTGAGGAGTAGGTCCTTGGGACCTGCCTCGAGAAGGAGCACCGATTCGTCTGTGTTTTCGGAAAGCCTGTTTGCCAGAACGCAGCCTGCAGAGCCGGCCCCCACGATGACGTATTGAAAAGACTGGCTCCTTTTTGCCGCTGGCCAGGTGCTGTAAGGATTGCCAAGTACCCGCCCGCTTGGCGTAGCAATGAAACATTGCCATGTCAACATTTTACTTAACTGAATCAATCCACTTGCCAGTTTTGTAGAAAACATTTTGTTCTCGCTTGTATTCCCTGTCCGTCTTCAGTCGACCTTATCTTTGATGGGCCCCCTCTTCAAAGGAACGATTTTGAGATATACCTACAAAAAATACGATTGCAGCCTTTTATATAAGTATTGCGCAACCCGTACACACAAAACGAACACCGTCACAGTTAAAGCCGAGAAATACGCGGAATATAAATTCCTCTTTGACCCAGCCATTAACAAAAACCAGTCCTTCGGCAATATTGAGAATTCGCTAGCATACTCAAAATCAGAATCAGAAACGGGGATTAGACAAGCATTTTTGTCCTCTGCTGCAAATTCCAGTTAGTCGTCCATTCTGTTTTAATTACATATGCAGCTTCATATTACAGTTACTATTTTTACTATGGCAGAGGTGTAAAATTGTTCAGTGCCGAAAACTGAAATGCACATACATGAACTGATGTCTGAATATATTATTAGGTGTTGCAAAACCATTTGCATAGTTTAAACGTGTTAAAGACTCTACATTCTAACTTTAGCGTCTAGTTCACTAAGCCTAACTGCCTTTAAGAAGTTTGCTGAGAGACGTACAGCGAGCTGCGTGCTAAAGAGTCCAGCAGACACCAAGGCCCGCCTCCCTGGCTCACACTTTTATTGCACATAGCAAAAGAAAGACATATAAGTTAATATATCACATATGGCAATACAAACAATGTGCCTAAGTAAGCCCTTTTAATAGGCTACTACAGAATTTACAGCGGAATATTTCACATCTCAGATGAGAAGAATTAAAGCCCGTCTTTCGCAAGTCGAGGCTGATAGGATACCATGTTTCGCTATGGACTGCAACACGGGACACTGACAACACTTATTCCAGAGAAATACTAATTAGCACAGGAGTAGTAAAGTAGTAAAGTCACGAAAGTAAGCAGACGGACTTTAACCGTACCGTATTAGTGTCCGATCTCCAGCAGCCCCGCTTGGATGGAAGGCGGAGTTTCTAGCCGTAAGTCTCTTTAGACACAAGCGCCGCACTCGCCAATATGCGGCTGGCAGAGAAGCGTGTCTAACGGGAGCAGAAGGCTGGAGAATGTTTGACATGAACGGAGTGATGCTCTTTTCGGTGCTTGCATGGATACACACTATCAGCGCACACCCGCAAGTGGTAAAGTATCTTGCCCACTATGATTATACGGGAAAGTTGTTATATGACGACGAATAGTCTTTAAGAATCATATTTGTCTTTTTTTCCCCAGAACGTAACCTGTGAGAGAACAACGGGTGAGCCGTAATCTATACTATTTTCAATTTGTCATGCATTTTAAACATGTACATACATTGTAGGTTGTCTATTTAATATTTTTAATAGCATTCTCAGTATTGACTCTAATATCGGTTCAGCCATCTAAGATGCGTACCAACCTGAAATGAAAATACTGGATCTATGCATATATCGCTCAAGTAATTCGATTTTAATATTTTGGTATAAAATGTCAATGACAACAATTCTTCTGTGTAAATGTCATGCCGAAGTTAGCCCATCCCGTCTTTAACTTTCTGGGGTACTAACATGTGTTAATTAACGTACGTGGTGTTAAAGAACGCATCATATTATACAGCGCAACTGAAATTAATAAAACTGCAGGCTTTTAGGATTTAACGAATATGCTCGAATGTCATATAAAATGAATAAGAATGTATATTACGATGCGTGTTTCTGCCACTGATAAATGTTGTGTACAGGCAGTCCCCATGTTACGAACAAGTTCCAATCTCTAAGTCTGTCTTGAAGTAAGTCGCAAAAATTATTATACACCACATAACTACAACAGCATCAAATATAATAATAATGATGATTATTATAAAAACTGCATACGATACTGTACTGTAAGTCTAAACGCTGAAACAGTGCGTCAAAAAGTAATGTGTGCGTTCGTTATTACGAACCACTGTATTCAACCGGAATAATAAACAGGCTATAGGCAATTTGTTCGTATTCTTCGTTAGTACGAGTTGTACGTAAGTCGGACGTCCTTAACCCGAGGCCTGCCCATATTGCTGCTGTTTACCACTTTTTGAATGCATCATGACACACATCAGCGACATCATTGACATTATACAGTACCCTAAATTATTTCGCCCCCAAAAATGTTTTAGTTCCAAACTCTGGAGCCAACTCAGATTTTGGTGGTAAACATAAGGCTACCCTACCATGAAACTGACTTTTTAAGTTAATTTCCGAGGATTGACCTTACTTGTGACGTCCCTTAAGGTATTCACGAAGGATTTTTCAATGAACCCAAGGCTACCCCGTCTGCCCTGCGAAACCTAAGTGTCTCCCTTATTGAAACTGGTGACCCCCGTGTTGGACACTCTAAACTACTGCTGAATATCAGCTGGGCCATCAACATAGATAGTAAGAGCTTCTTGTTATTCATGCAAATGGGCAAATATATTTGAATTTATTTAAACTAATTTCAATTCTTTATCGTCATTGTAGATGACAGCACAACAAGGATGAGCTAGCGACTTCCCTAAGCAGGAGCCTGTATCACAAAGTTGGATTTATTTCTAGATCAACTAGATAACTTAAAGTTACCTCGGTTTAAATGGACTTTATTTTCGTTCACTTACGTTTAGCCCAGACTACCTTAAATCCGACAAGTTACCTGGTCAAGCAAGTAATCCTGCTTTGCCATACAGGCCCCAGTGCAAACAAAAACACAAGACAAGACATGTAATTAATTAATGTGTAAGAAACAGCCAGTAATTATGTGCAGAATACACGTGGATAAATAGTACTTGGCTGTGTGTTGAATGTGGGTTATGGGTCCATTAGTGCTCAGCTTAGATAGGTACTAAATGATTCTTACATATTTAGTAAGTTGTTGAAACTGTATTGACATGATATTAGCAGTAGATACAATGCTGTATTTCATCTTACTTAAGATTTTTTTCTTAGAAAGCAATGTCTACCTTACTGGTACATGGCTCGACATTAACGGGAATCAATTCCAGTGTGAATATCAACCTCTATTCAGTGCAGTGAATACATCTGGCTATGAACAGGTAAAATGCCCAAATTTTATTTTAATTAGAAATAAGAAATACTCCATTTTGAAAAGCAGACCTACAGCATGGACAAACTCTCTTGAGATTCCAACTATAATTACGTGTTTTTTTCCCCCTTCCTTTTGCAGTTGTGGTTCCATTTTACTGGGTTTGTTGCAGAGCCAGGTACACACTACTTCGTCAATGGGTACAACCTTCCACCCCCAATCATTGGAAGTGATCCTGTTTCAAAGGACTTTAAGTTTGAAACAAGTGGTGTGTTATTTCTCATTTCTAACAACCACCATTTTCAGCATCTAAGTTTCTTACTTTAAAATGATGAAAAGCCTTCTGTCTGCGGGACTTGGGGGGGATATGAACGCATTTTCGGAAGAATATCATACAAATGATCATTTGTCTTTGTTTTTTTTGATATACAAACAATCCAGACTGTGGCACAGAAAAAATGAAATATTATCAGTCTTGCAGGAAGATAGGTAAAAGTCAAAATCTATCTGTTCAACAATCACTCTCTTTAATGAATGAACAGAAGTATGTCATTTGCTGACATTAATAATTGTAATTGTAAGTTCTATCTGTTTCTGTAGGATCTCTCTGGAAACCTAATATTACCACAGCTGTTTTAAAAAATGAAGTAAAATTAAATTTTACTTCAAGTCAATACGTTAATAAGTATCTGATTCAGTTGTGGAGAACAAGTGGTGCAGAAGACATAATGAGTTACAAAGAGCGTCATACAGTAAGAAAAAGATTTGTTTTTCCATCCATCCATTCATCTTCTGACACTGCCTGTTCTATTCTCTTGGTAATAAATGTATCACTTCCTCAGCATGTCATCTTCTGTCTGGTCTGACTGTTACATTTGAGACACTGTATCCAAAGGTTTTTTTTTTTTTTTTCCAAAGGGAGGACATGAGTCCAGATTGTCTGAAACTCTGAACTTCACAGGGCCATGTGAGTCTCTCCAGGTTGTGGTCAGTACTTTAACAGCACACTACCTTAAAATTAAGACCAGCCCTTTCTTTTGTGAGTGCTAGTTTTTGCAACTCGAGACTGTTGTGCTTCCTCATACTCAGATCTGAATTTCAGGTGGCACCTTACTGTGACGCATGCTACATACAGGCCGCTGCCAACGTCTCCTGCAGCACGGAAGGTTTAGTGTCTGCAAACAGCAGCTTCATCCTTTTCAGCTTTTCCCTAAGTATTTCTGATGCATAAATACTAATTTTAAAAAAATCCTTTTTCTGAGGTGTCAGGTAACAGTAGTTGCTGCTCATTATTATGGATCGGAATCTGCTGTGCTGGTGTCGCTATGGTTCTCTTAGCGGCCTGTTTATCTGCACTGCGTAAGTGGCATCCAGCTGTTTCGTCCAGGCATGCAGATAACATAAATGGAATGATTCACTTTTTGGGGCATAGGAATTTACTTACGTGGTCATCACTTACCACCTGGCTGATGTTTTACTCCAACGTCATTTTAGGTAAAGCTCACGGCACTTACGCGCAGTTCCCCAGACTACTGGAGGAGAGCGGCCTTGTCTCAGTCCTCATCATCTACCCAGCGAAGAGCCGCGCTTTCCAGCGAGCGGTAGTCACCTTGGCCGAGTTCCTTACGTCGCACGGCTGCTGCAGGGTCATCATAGACGTGTGGCAGAGGAGAAGTGTGGCTGAGAAAGGCCTGCTTCGCTGGCTGACTGAGCAGATCAAATCTGCAGACAGGGTGATCTTTGTGACCACCCAGGGCCAAGGCGACACAGGGGTGAGGGGGGCTGATTCGGACCTGGCTGATTTCACAGTTCCAGCCTCTGTGGATAACATGTTCTCCTTAGCTCTCAATGTCCTTGCCAGTCATGCCCAGGAATCTCTGAGCTGTAGCAAGTATTTCACTGTGCACCTTGGCGAGGACCTGGATCTAATCAGCCTCCCTGTGGCTTTAACCATGTGTAGATCATTCAGGTTGATGACAGATTTGGATAAGCTCTGCTGGCAACTTCATAGGAATCCTTCCAGAAGAATGTATAACTTTCATTTAATTGGATCCAGGTTAGGGTTACTGCAGGGTCAAGATAAAACTGCAGAACTGAGAGATGCAATAAGGGAACTGCGAATATGTGAAGACAGTGTATAAAGCTGTGCAGGTGAATGTCTGTGAATGACTGCACATTAGTGACACTGCAGGTCTCACCTGACCAAGAACGTATGAGCAGTTATTCATTTTATTTCCTCCATATGTTCTTACCCATTTATTCTATTTTCTCAGAAAATATGAAGAAAAATAGGAAGATTAACAGACCTTGGGGTCTCATTGACCCCAAAGCACTTTATATTCTGAATTGCATTTGTTTCACAGTGGAGAATGAATGTTGTAACTATGGATATTTCAATGTACATTGTTTCTCTTTGATGACCCTGATGTAATATTTACTTGGCGATACATATGACTTTCTTATATATGGAATTTAAACATTATGTCATTTTATTATACATGCTGAGTAACAGTTTGCTTCACCTTATTGTGCTTTTTTTATTTTGCTTTCCTGGTAAAGAAGGTAATAAAGTCATCACTCACTTACTTCTCATGTAATTCCAGTAGAATAAAATAAAGTGAATCTCTGCAGGGGTATACTTAGACCTGCTATGTTTACATTTGACAGATATGTAAATAGTGCCAGTATCAAAGGTCTCTTTCACCTGTCACACATCCATCAAATGCTGCAACTGGGAAATTTTAACCTGGGTTGGGATTTAAATTGGAAGACTTCTAACCCTGTTGTCTTGTGCATTGCTGGTCCACTGCAGACACTTTCTTGGTAGCGTGATAACTTGAATAATTTGACAGATCTAGAAGATCTAGAAATGAAAGGGGAGGTGTTTTTGGGGGGAACAACCTGCCTGATCTGAACCCGAAGAATGTTTTGTTATTGGACTTCTATGCTAACAACAGTTTGTCTGTAACAAACACCACGTTCATCACAGACTCCTCCTTGACCCTCTGCAGTTTGCATACAGAGCAAATCGCTGTGTGGAGGATGCAGTCAACTCCATTACATAGTCCACTACATTCTCCAAAATTTGGACTCCCCCAGCACGTGTCAGGATCCGATTTGTAGACTTCAGTTCGGCCTTCGATAATTGTTTCTGTACAGCAAGCTGTCTCAGCTACCTGCGCCCAAGCACCTGTCAGTGGATTACCAGCTTCCTCAAAAGTAGGGTGTGTAAGGCTGTAAGCCCTTAGCAGGGGATCCCCAACGCCTATTCCCTCATCCCTCCTATTTTCACGTTATATAACTGACTGGACCTCTGCAGACAAGTCTGTTCGGCTGTGGAAAGCTGGTGAGCTTAAATTCTCTGCCTATTTACTGGTCTTGAAAACCAGCTGCTGACTAAGGATCAGAAATAACTAATAACTGCCAGACCAAGCCCACGTGCCAACTGTGAATGCAAGTGTTGTATTATTAAGTTGTTTTATAGATACTCTGAATGATTTAACGATATTCTAAAGTATTTTCACCTAATGAATGTATTTAAACGTAAATCTTACTTTAAGAAGCCCAGTTATCACGGGTTTTGATAGAGATCTAACTTCACATATTTGCAAAGTAGATGACATGGCGAGTTCTTATGTTCTGAATGATCCTCCGGCTTTGGGTGGCAGCAGCTATAGTCAGGTATTTTCTCTTGTTTCTGCTTGCCCCTTTTCTTTAGGCCAGGGGTGTTACATTTGTTTTTGCATATGCCATATTATATACATTCTCTCCATTTAAATGTAGCAAATAAATAGCAACTGTGCATTATACTCTGAATATATTCAAGTTTGTAGAGGCTATATTAACTTACTTTCACAAAAAAAACCCCAAAACAGGTTCTACATAAAACTACATGTGTGCTTTAAAAGGAAAAGGAAAAACATGTAGTGGGTTGGACCAGCTAAGCGTAAGTTCGATCTTAGCCTACGATGGACATAATTGGCCTTACGTTTGAGTTTACGCACTACTAAAAAAATAATCCGTTGCGCCACGCTCTTAGTTATATCGTAAATTTTACACTACTTTAACATTAGGTGTAAAGTCCATCGTAAGAAAGACGTAAATGATGGCCCTTCATAGTGAAACAGGTGGAGTGTATTA
>JAODKL010000107.1:12917427-12945031 GCA_026780765.1 Petrocephalus schoutedeni
AATAATCATGTCTCCCCCTAAATGGGTGAGGACCTCAACCCCCCCAATGTTCAAACCAAAGTTACGCCCTTGACAGATACAGACCAATACCCAAACTGATACAATGCACACACAAAAACAGAGGAATAAAGAGTGTACACTATGGTTTTCACTGCGTTCACTGCATTCACTGAAACTTTGACTTACAGCTGAGTACACTGGAGGCTGGAGTCTGGTACTTACATTCAGTCCTTCTCGCAAGAGCCAAGGGTCCTCATAGCTGGGCTGGCCGGGTTGCTTCTGTCTTCGGGCGATCACATGTGGAACCAGAGCGGGAAGGGTGTCTGTGGCTCGGCCAATGCGTAGGGTTTTAGAGCCGGGATTTATCACCACGATGAAATTACTCTGGATTTGCTGCCGAAATACACGGAAATGCAATGAGCGCACAATGAATCTTAGTCTGCCAAGTTGAAAAGTCATTCCGAATCATTGATTGTTCACTTCCGACACATGCCCCTTGATTAATAAACTTGGTTACAAATGTATATATACAACTGAAAGTGCTATATATACATATATATATTCTCATACATATTTAATATTTAGGTATGTATTATTTCAAAATGTGCGGAACTATGAATAACTGATTACTGAACGGATCAGCGCAGTGATTAGGATAATTCGTTCACTTAAAAGATTCCATGAAAAGCTGAGAGAAAAAAAAACATCTTTAACTTGTAGGGGACCCTAAACAACCTTTTTTCCGGTTGTTATGTAAAGAAATGTGATGAACCGTCACCGTCCTGTATGATCCGGGAGGCTACCGGAGAGGGCTGCAGCTAAGGACCAGACACTCGCTGCCTCGCAGTGATGTGTAGCGGCGGCGGAATAATGAGCAGGTGAGCCGGACCCCGCGTAAGCGGAGCTAAACGCGCCTCCGCCGCCGCGGGTCCCCGGCTCGCCCCGGCTACCAGCCGCTAAGTAAGAACCATACCTCCTGAACCGGCTCCGGGATCACGGGGGGTACGATTGGCCTTTTCACACCGCGCTGATCCTTCTCCTTTTCCTTCTCTCGCTCCTTTTCTTTCTCTTTTCCGTTCTCTTGCTCCCTTTCTGCTTGTGTCATGTCGCTGGTTGAGGTGCATCACAATCGAACGCCACAATGTTGTGTAGCCGGAGCATTGCAGGCTGACGTTCCCTACCGAGTGTAATGCTGCCCCCTAGCGCACCGGATGACGAAGCGCTACCTGGCGCTTTTTTCATAAAGAGGTCCCTGACACCGAAACTGTTCTTCGTGGCATATGGTTGGTTATTGAATATGATAAACACACAGATACAACATCGTTACAGCCGGTACAGACACACACTAGGAAAGTAAGCTGTATCTTGGAGCCAGGTGAAGGATATACATATACACATCCAGCAGGTTACCATAGGTTGATAACTAATATTAATAACATTTGAATATGCAGTCACTCCGAGCATAACTCTCAAACAAACATCACCCAGACTTTAACATCACAAAAATACACCTCCTCCCAACACCCCTTATCATGAAAATCCTTCCAAATAGCCATGAATAATAATCTGACTTGTTTTTCAAAAAATGGATTTACCAACTTACAGCGCACTACAAAAATTATTTCACATTTGGGACGTCTTTCAACACATACATGGACACAACAATGGCATCAGATTTTAATTTTGCAGGAAAAAGGCAACATGTCAAACTGACAGTGGAATTAACCACAGAATGCAAAAGTCATCTATCAATTAAAGCTTAAATCAATGCAGAAGGCAGAAAAAAACAACACAGTTCATAAATATCCAGTTCTCTTTTTGTTAAACCATTTTATTTCTTTACTGCACATGCCTACATAACCAAATATATGCCTAAAAAACACTATATTCTTAATAAGCAACCTATACATTATACTGTATACAAATTACAGATGTCATAACAGAACAATTAAGAAGGTACAAAATAAACAAGCAGCTTATCAGCTGCCCTGGCCCCTTTCAGAAGGAATTCCCAGTGCAGCGTCATGAGTCTGCAGCTCTGCAGAAGCTACTGGAGGAGGAGGATGCTTGTGCCCCACCGCTGACCAGGCATTGGCCCTTTACAGAGCCCCCCACCACTAACACCCAAGCGGCACTTTGCATCCACTGCCCACACAGGAAGTGCGGGCATTTACCTGGAAAAGAAGGGGGGGGGGGTTCAACATCAATAAACATACCACTGAAATTCAATTTAAAAACTGTTCACAAAAGCATACAGTGCAAGAACGCAGTATGTGGCTCAGTAGTTACTCATCTACTTCAGTGTCTACAAGAATACGGAAAATGACAGTTTATCACTGATCTATACCACAGAAGTAGGAAAACTCCCCCACCTTCCTCATCCTCCTCCCCCCATTGGTGGGGCACTAGGCCCGCCCCCATGGTTTATCCTTCCCATTCGCCGTGGCCCTGGGAACCTTGGGGGACTAAAATAAATGGAACAGAAGTTTATCTGAACACCCATTTAACCATGTATTGAGAGTTATGCTTCATTACTACTAAAAATTATAAATTATAGGGCTGAATATTTATCTCCAGCAAGGTCCTTCTTAGACATGGATGTCAATGTTCTGTGACAATACTACCAAGTGTCAGGTTAAATTGATACTAAAATTAAAACATTTCATGAAGCCAGTTGTGCCGCTACTGCGTACCCTCTGCCATCATCATATCTTGAGGAAGACCTGGAGTTGCCATTCTTTGACAGATCAGGCTGAAAGAGTGTTTGGAAGCTGTAAAGAAAGAATATGACATAATTTTAGCTGTAAAACACAGTTTTCCCCCAAAGATATATACAACATCTACTAGAGTAAACTATATAAAATGCCAACGAATTCTACAGAAAATAAGTACAATAAAGGAAAAATGACACACAAGCACTTACAACAATCCAATGAACTCCACAGCACCCCAAAAGAGGTCAGTCCAAAAAGATAACCTGAAAGGGGACTGACTCCTGCTATCCAACACCTGGCCTGGGGGCGTAACACAAGACTGCTTCAGACAGAAACAGACAGTTGACAAACCAAGTAGCTGGAGACATACAGGCAGGCGCAAAAAATATGAAGGTGGCAAGTATTCTCAGGACATAAGGTACCTCTTTCAGTGAAGTACCAACAGGTCACCATTTTGCTCAGTATCCATCATTTAGAGTTAATTCGTCAATTTTGGCGCGACAAAGTAATTTTCTCTGAAAATACATGAACTCCTTACTTTTTGCTAAATATGTTATACTGGTTTCAATTTACATACTTGACGGGTAACTTTACCTACTTTTGTATAGTTATTACAGATGTAAATACATTTTCCAACAAAAATGAGGTGGTATGTTTGCTATACTCGCTTAAACAGCAACGCGATCTTAAAATATTTGCCTTACTCAAAAGCTTTCCATAGGCCATAATATACGGAGCAAATCATAATAAATAATAATTAATAATAAAGTTAACAAGTAAATACAGTTATTCGAAAAATAAAATGCGTAGTACATATACGCAAACCTAACTGACAACATACCGAACAAGGATTCAAATTAAATTCGTCGATTAACAAAGTGAGCAACATTATTGCACGGTATTCATATAAAAATGTTAGTATTGTTGATTTGAAAGCCAAACAAATAAATTTCTATTTTTTGCTTACCATTAGACACGTACACCATTTCTGTGTTTTGCATATACTGGCCTGGCCTCTCACTTCCGGATGAGTCGTCAGTACGTATAGAGACGTTGTGCGTGGCGTACGTCATGACGCTGCGGAGTGGGTGTGGCTGATGCTGGTGTGTTTTTACAAAACGGTTTGTCAACGCCATCGGCCCGAAAACTGATCGAAAATTCATGAATTGTCAGGTTCTGTCTTGGCTTAGCTATAATAGTTTTTTTCATTTGACCTCAGTTTAATAGAGACGGAGGTGTGCTTAAAAATTGGCCATACCGAAAAATATTGAGGATATCGATAGAAACAGTTGACTATCTGATGCCCGCTTGTCATTATGTAGCATTTTTATCTAAACGGTTAATTTTGCCTCTGGGGTAATCAGATTTCTTCTGCTACAATACATTTTTGTAATAAAAGTGCTTCATCGAATCGAGAATTACGGAGATGAGAAAAGATGCCAAAATTATCCAAAAATTGAGGCACAATATAAATCTTATCATGTAAATGTATTGTTTATTGTGGGTTACAAGCAGTAAAATTGAAAGATGTAAAAGCTAGTTTGCGTTCTCTGATTTTTGACTACCAATTTGGGGAAAATGGTTAAAAAATCATCAATCATAGCAACAGGTAGCAATTTTCATATGCCTAAAAACAAATGTCAGTTGCTTACACAAAAACAAATACTGTATTTCTCTGTAACACTTTATTTTTTTGAATTTCAGTGTATTCAAAGAAGGTAAACGCACAGATGGCGATACAGAGATATAGATATTGTTAGGTTCATCTTATTGCACAGCTTGGACTCCTGGAGAGGGGCTGGACTCTATTACACCCTGGAGTTGCCTTTGGTGAGAGGCCCTGGGCAGGTGTGCAGGTACTTGTAGCCCCCCAGTTTGGTGGCAGTACGTTGGAGTTCACCCCGGTGAATGAGAGGTCACCTCTCTTTGACTTTGATTCAGAGGACAGCCTCTGACTGTTATCTGTGCCTATGCACTGAACACCACTTCAGTGTATCTGACCTTCTTGGAAACCTTGGATGCCGTGCTGGAAAGTGGACCCTCTGGTGACTCCACTGTTCTCCCGGGGGACTTTTAGGCTCATGTGGGTGATGGTAATGACAGTGAAAACAGGAAGAGTGCTAACCCAATCTGATATCCAGTGTTGCTCGAATGCTGGACTTCCGTGATAAACATATTATGACTATAACGAGCACCATGTTTCAGCATGAGTGTTCATAAGTGCAGATGGCAACTGAGCACCCTAGGCTGCACGCAGCTCAATGATTGATTTTGTAATTTTACTGTCCGGTCTGTGTCTGCATGTCTGCATGTTAGACACTCGGGTGTGGAGAGGAGCTGAGCTGTCAGCTAATCACCACCAGGTGCTGAGTTGGGTCAGATGGCAGGGAAAAATGCCAGACAGATCTGGTTGACCCAAATGCATCATGAGGGTGTGCTGGGAGAATCTGGCAGAGGTCCCTGACCAGGAGATATTCCACTCACACCTTTGGCAGAACTTCTTTTGCATCCCAAGGGAGGCTGCAGACATTGAGCTAGAAGGGACCATGTTCTGAGCAGCATTGCTGAGGTGGCTCTGCAGAGCTGTGGCTGTAAGCTTGTTGGTGCCTGTTGCAGTGGCAAACCTCAATCCCGGTGGTGAACACCCTTGGTAAAGGGAGCTGTCAGGCTGAAGAAGGCAACCTTCCAAACTTGATTAGCTTGTAGGACTCATGAGTTTGGTGAGGGCATGGAAAATTACTTTCAGTCAGGGATTATGGAAATTTATCAAGTGACTCATGAGGGGGAAGCAGGACTTTACCCATGCTGTTTATATCTACCAATATGCTTCCCTTGGAGGAAGTTGAGCTGGAAGACTTACCCGAACACTGAAGTAGTCAAAAAATTCTTCAGTGGTAAGGTTCCGGGGTGGATGAAATTCTCCCTGAGTTCCTGAAAGCTCTTGATGGTGTTGGACTGTCTTGGCTGATATAACTGTTCAACATTGCATGGAGGTTGGGGACAGTGCCTTTGGACTGGCAGACTGAGGTGGTGGTTCCAGTCTTCAAGAAAGGGGACTGGAGGATGTGTTACAACTTCAGGGGGGTCACACTCCTCAGCCTCCCTGGGAAGGTCTATGCTGGAGAATCTTGAATGCGGACTCCATCCTAGTTACAGAATTCTGGACCAGCTCTTCACCCTTATAAGGATAAACAGTCTACATGTGTTTTGTGGACTTGGAAAAGGCAAATGACCATGTCCCTCAGGGAGACCAGTGAGGGTGGTTCAGGAGTGCAAGGTACGGGGTCCATTGTTACGGGCCATTAGGTCCCTGTATAACTGGAGTGGGAGTTTGGTTTGTATTTCCAACAGTAAGTAAGACTTATTCCCGGTTGTTGCCAGGGCTGGCCTGTGTCACCAGTTCTGTTCTTTAGTTTTATGGACAGAATTCAACAAACTCCGGATAGAGCTCTTTCTTTTTGCAGATGATGTGGTCTGTTGGCTTTGTTGGGCTGTGACCTACAGCATGCACTGGGGTGGTTTGCGGCATGAGGCGGCTGGGATGAAGATGAGTACCATGACTCTTGACTGGAAAAGGGTGGATTAGTTTAATTTTTCATTATTATATAAATCATTTCGAGTTTGTTCTTGGGGTTGCTGTCCACCCTGTCATATTGGCATAATTGCCCCTTTAAGAGACTGACCTTTGACATCAATCATATAATAACCTTTAAAATGTCTTTCCCTGAATGGAGTAAGCATAACTCCCACATGCTCAATTGGTCGTTGTCCATCTTATTGCACTTCTTTCCCTGACGTGGTGGACATGCTTTTTATGACGTCACAAAGGCTCCCTATATTGAGAATGACCCATATGATGCCCTGTTGCTTATTGTTGCACAGTGTTATGGTATGTGGCTTATTGGGTTAATTTCATTAGACATTTAGCAATTATTTTAAAATACATAATTTAATATTTATGAAATTTTAAGTTAACATCTAGTTTGTGCCCTGCTTTGTGCCCGTAGCCTCCAGGATAGGCTCTGGACCCCAACACAGCCCTGAAAAGGAGAAACAATTTCAGAAAATGGATGGATCTAGTTTATGGGTTGGTGGTGTTGGTCTGTGTGTATGTAGAATGTGCAGATTTTCCCAGGTATCCCCAGGAGATGCAGTTAGTCTTCATGTCGCCTGTGGTGTGTATGGAGTGTATGTGCCCTGTGATGAACTGGCATCCCATGCAAGTTGTACCCCTGCCCTGTGTCCAGTGATGGGCTGGCATCCTATCCATGGTGTACCCCTGCCCTGTGTCCAGTGATGGGCTGGCATCCTGTCCATGGTGTACCCCTGCCCTGTGTCCAGTGATGGGCTGGCATCCTGTCCTGGGTGTACCCCTGCCCTGTGTCCAGTGATGGGCTGGCATCCTGTCCAGGGTGTAGCCCTGCCTTGTGTCCAGTGATGGGCTGGCATCCTGTCCATGGTGTACCCCTGCCCTGTGTCCAGTGATGGGCTGGCATACTGTCCAGGGTGTACCCCTGCCCTGTGTCCAGTGATGGGCTGGCATCCTGTCCAGGGTGTACCCTTGCCCTATGCCCTGTGATGGACTGACATCCCATCCAGGATGCACCAATGCCTTGTGCTCTATGCTGCCAGGGAAAGGATCCTGTCCAAGAAAACCATCTAAGAGATGGATGCAGGATATGGGGTTATGAAATAGAAACAAATTAGTGTGAACATAAAAGCTCCAGGTTTGCCTGTGTTATGTACAGTGACATATAAAACACCCCTGTCATATCTCCAATGCATATATGGATTATGGTATTTCTGCTTGTCCACAGCCATCAATTACAGGTTACACAGTTTTTAGGTTAAAAAGACATCACAGTCGAATAGTCAAGGCTGGTTTTGTGGGAGGACACCTGTCAGTAAAGCAGGCTCTGTCTGCAGCAGCAGTGTACCCCGTCCCTGCGCTGTTTCGAGCTGTTTGAAGCTCGCACACAGTCATTACGTAATTCCTCTGCGGGAACACTTTGTCTGTGTGCATGTGCCCGTGCGCGCACATACAGGTGGTGTGTTCAGGTCCTTTGTCTGTGTGCATGTGCCCGTGCGCGCACATACAGGTGGTGTGTTCAGGTCCTTTGTCTGTGTGCATGTGCCCGTGCGCGCACATACAGGTGGTGTGTTCAGGTCCTTTGTCTGTGTGCATGTGCCTGTGCGCGCACATACAGGTGGTGTGTTCAGGTCCTTCGCTGGCACTGTTAATGCCACCTAAGTAGTTGCAAATGGCTTAAAAATAAATGTGTTACTTTTGCACATTCTGAGAGTGAGAGGCTCTGGCGAGCTGCTCGGAGACCCTCCAGAGATCCTTTCATCCGTAATGACTCTTTGATCAGACTGCTGAGGCCTCCCGGGCAGCACATGGCTGGCAGCTCGTGCACGGCAGCAGCTGGTGCCTGCCCATCTCTCTACAGCCCCATTCACTCGGGGGCGGGGCTTTTTCAGGTCCGACACAATGCACCACCAAACCAGCTAACACATGAAATGTAAGGAAATTACATTTAGTCCAGGGCTGCCAACTCTCACACATCTGGCGTGACACTCGCGCTATCAGACTCTCATGCTCAAACCTTACGCCAAATCTATATTGTTCCAGTATAAACCTAAAATGAGCTATATCAAAAGTGTTGAGGGTAGTTTCCAAACCCTACAGGATATTTACAAGGTAATTAAACTTCTACATACATGTGCAGACTTGTCACGAATTGGAAATCTCACGTCAGCTGACCAAAGCTGGCAAACTGTCGTGCACAGGTTAGACATGCATTAGACATGGTTTTATTTGGGTTGGGATGAAAATAAACATCCAGCTATCATCAGTTACCGCTAAACCAGTTAAATTTGACTTGAACATGATGCTACTTCATGACTACATGACTTGCCAATCATTTCGTCTTTTAAGAATGAGAGCAGAATCTCCAAAGAATAAGTTATCCCCACTAAGGAATATAGATGTTTGCAAAAATTCTCGCAAGTTACATTTTAAAATGAAAATCATGCCCTTTGGATGTCCTTACAGCTATTCCGGTCATGGCTCAAAGTTTATGCAAATGTATTTTGATACTTATATTTTTTCATCTGAAGTTTACTTTTAATCTTCCTGAGTGCTCACACGTCTTCATATTTTTGAGGACTTGGATTAAGACTGAATATATAAAATTTAATTTTGTTAAAAAAAACAAGCTGTTTTCAGTCCATGGCTTTAGGCTCTTGAAACATGGATTCCTGACTGAAATTAGTCACATTGAAGCCACCCACATGCTCCTTTGTTATATAACTAAATTTAAACCTTTACTCACCATCAAACCTCGATCATGTGTGTTTTTGTTGTTTATATCTTTAGGTATTTCTACTTCCACATTGCTTACAGCTTGTACACAACTCTGGAGCGTATAAAACATCCAGAAAAGCACATTACTTGGATTGTTTCCGGCTGTGCAGGCTCTTAGCCTTTTCTCCCCCAAGTTCCGTCTTTAGTGTTTTCATGTGTACACGCTATACTCTAAAACTAGCTTAAAAACATTTTCTTGTTGTTTGCACATACTTTTCATCCAAAGCACTATATTTAAGTTGCTTGATTTCTACCATGCAGAAATGCAGCTGGATGTATTTACCGAAGCAATAAAACTTTGCTGTCTTGCTCCAGGGTACAATAGCAGGCGTGTCTCAGACGGAGTCCGAGTTGCATTTGCCCACAACCCCACCAGCTGTCCTCAGCTGTTCATCTCCCCAAGCATCCAGATCGGATGGAAGCCAGATGATATTCCAGCTTCCCTCCCTTCCAATCCAAATTATTTTGATCACAACGGCATTTATTTCCTTATACCACTATTGCAATTCGCATTGGCTCAGTAATGTAGCCTTACAATGGATTGATTGCACTAAATGTTTATTACACTAAATAAGAATAGCATCCCATAATGACGTAAATGTTCCTGTTTCTAACATATGATGAAATGGGCCGGAGTCTGTATAGTGCTGTGTACTCACCGCTTCTACATTTTTTAACCCTTTTCCCGTGATAATTTCCCCATGTGAAATTTGCCTACCGTTTAATGATGCTCTGGGGTCAGATTGACCCCAAACAAGGGATAGGGGTTAAACTCGTACTCCTACTAAGGGCTTTTGAATGGATGCATTAGGTCAGAGGCATAATATTGAGACTGTAATTTTGTAAAATTCTGCATAACGGCAGGAGGTGAACAAGCTACCCTGGCTGATTTCAGGAAAATCCACAAGATGTCAGTAGTGGGCTGAAGTCTTGCATGGCGCTTTGGGTTCTAACTGCTTACTGTCTGATTCATTAGCCTTGGGAAACTCCTCTTTTTAATCCACCAATATCGACGCCTGTTAAAATTTTTTTTTTACTGCTGGAAAAATACTGCATCTCCTCTAGTAAGCCATATGTGATGTTTTTTTACTGCCATCGTTTTTGGACATCAAATGCATAGAAAAAATTATGTATGAGGTTTGCTTCATCTGACTGACCTGTAATTACTTGTTTTGGATTCCTTTCAGTTTTTCTAATGAGAAAATGTGAGTAAATCATTGCATCTCCATGACACCAGCTGGCAAAAATCCTTTTTTTTTTTGCACGGCGTTGAATTGGCGTTCAGCTGAGACGGGGAGTTTTTCATTTTGTCCCCCATCTCTGACTGAGAGTCAGAAGTAACACTGGTCACTTTTTGAAACTCATTACACCTACGGTAAAGACTGTACGAAGAACCTCAATTTATTTCGTAATTATTGTGAAATACTGCGACCCCCCCCCCCCCCACCAAGCATAAACACAAGCATGTGAGAGTTTCGCACCATTTGTTCTTGACAGGCAAATTTTATGTATATATCCTATGCTGTTAATCGTATTTGAATTGTGAAATGTTCATGCTGAGTTGTGAGAAGGTCCTGGCATCAGACCATCTCCTTCTCCAGCTCTCTCTGCCATGTGAGCAGGGCTCTTAAACCATGGGTTCCCTAGAGCCCTGCTGCACTCATGCTGACAGCAATGATCCCCCTGATTGATTGCAGCTCCTTATGTCTTGTCTCATTATTTTTTTTTGGGATGCTTTTGGAGATGTCATTAAGCTTTGTTCCAACCTAACTGCTCCAGAACCGCTTAGCACTCATGGTCACACAGCTACCGAGCAGAGTTTAAAAAAACATCATCACTAAAAAATGTTAGTAAGGAAATTTTAATAATGGACTCCTTCTGAAATTGAAACATCTGATTATTTAGAATTATGGTTATGGAAACCAATACTCAACTGATATGTAAATTAGCCTCTTTTGGGATGTTTTATACTACTTGTATTTAACTTTTTGCAGTTGGGGTCTGAATTGCCTGTTCCTGCATTTATAAAAAAATAAAAAATAAAATTATGAAAATAAATGACAAATCTCATTATTTCTGTACTGTGGATGCATATTGATCCCCGATGCTCTGTTTTTTTATCCACACAGCAAACTGAACATTAAAAAAGTTGTTCTGTCAATACTGGTTCTCACAAACCTCAAAGTGAATGAATGAATAGACTGATTATTACTGTGTATCTTACATTATGGTTGCTACACTTTTAATTTCATTTTATGAAGTGGCATGAGGTGTTTGGTTTTCATAAAAAAAGTTTAAGGCATGCTGCAGTGAATTATTGTTCCCAAAGACTGATTAACAATGACGTTTTATGACATGAATTTAAGCCTCCGCCTTGCCAGTCGAAAAAAGCGGATAACTTAATTGTCCTAACAGAAAACGTTGTCTGATCTTTTGAAGTGGGAATCCTTGATGTACAACAGCCTATATTTGTACTCGCAGGCTTGCCTGTGTTTTGAAAGATAGGATTGCCTTTTTTACACTTAAGCTGCCGTGCCAAATAAACATGGAAAGGCCTAGAGAAAGGGGTCGATGTGTTTAAGCTGCTTTTCTGTGGGGTATGGAGTCTGCCTGTGGAGGACAGTGGGCTGTCTGTTTTAGCTCAGACAGGCATCAGACACAGTCTGATTCCTGCTGACATGGAGGCCTGCAACCACAGCTGGCTCCTGCTACTGGGTGATAGCGGCCTGTTGGCGGTGTGGGAGTTCTGCCTCTTCTCCAGTTCAGCTCCAGCCCTGCCCTAGAATACGCTTTGCCCGTCACGGCACTCTGAAAAGAAAACCCATTTATTTTGAATCCACCATGCCAGCGCGGCTACTTTTGTGCCTAGAGTCTGTTTAAAACTGAGCGTAATCTGCCTTGTTAGCCAACATATGTTTTCTGCGACGATTCTGCTCTGAATTGCTGTAACTCAGCATGAGCCGTATGGTTCTTTTGCTAGTATATGTAGCTGGGAGTTGCTGCCGTCACAGACCATGAAGGAATTTCTCTCCTAGAAAGACTGAAAGTTTATTTGCCTTAATTATACAGTCCAACTCTGCTTTCACCTCTCAATAGCTATATACACAACATGCTAGAACAATATTGATGCCATTACAATTTTACAGATGAGTAAATCAAATACTTATTGCAAAATATAACAAAAATGTCAGTTATCATTGAAATCATGAAAGCGCATGTCATCCTGTATGGAATATGATTAATTAAAATAATAAAATAAATATAACTGGGACTAGATGAGCTTCAATAATCGATACTTTTAAATACTCAGGATGATAAAGATGTCCAAACAAAATGTAGGTTTTCAGTCCATATATGAACAGTTTATCATGATTGGAGGTATGGGGCCTAGGGCCAATCCCAGGCAGTATAGGGCACAAGGCAGGCACACACCCTGGATAGGATGCCAGTCGGTATGCAATCATATTCTGTGGGCATTTTGGAGGCACCTATACTGTATTAGTCAAACTGCATGTTTTCACACTGAGGGAGAAAACTCACTCAGGCTTGTATTTAACTTTACTAATCTGGGCACCATGCATTTCTTGAGGTCTGGGCTCTCCCAGCAAACTCATCCAACCATTTCTTTATGGACCTTGCTTTGTGCATGGGGGCACAGTCTTGCTGGCACAGAAAAGGGCCTTCCCCAAACTGTTCCCAGATTGTTTACTGAAGGTTTACTGAAACCTTAAGTGTTTCAGGGCCTAGCCTAACCCCTGAAAAACAACCCCATACCATTATCCTCCACCAAACTTTACAGTTGGCAAATACACTCAAGCAGGTTACATTCTCATGGGATCTGCCAAACCCAGACTTGTCAATCAGACTGCCAGACAGAAACATGAGAGAAACATGATTCAGAGCATTTCAGAATTTTCATTGCTCCAGAGTCTAGTGCTGGCATGCTCAACACCACATGTGATGCTTGGCATTGCGCTTGGTGATGTGAGGCTGGCATGCTCAACACCACATGTGATGCTTGGCATTGCGCTTGGTGATGTGAGGCTGGCATGCTCAACACCACATGTGATGCTTGGCATTGCGCTTGGTGATGTGAGGCTGGCATGCAGCTCCTCGGCCATGGAAAATGATTCTTTGAAGCCCATGCTTCCATGACCCAGGTGCAGATTTTGTGCGGGGGCAATAGGATGTTTGGAACTCTGCAGTTTTTTTAATCAACAGAGCGTTGTCGACTTCTACACACTATGTGCCTCTGCACTAGGCGACGCTGCGGTGTTACTACACATGGCCTGAGTTTCTGCTGTTCTTAAACCCTTCCACTTTGCAATAATACCACTTACTGTACACTTGACTGTGGAATATCTAGCAGGCAAGACATTTCAAAACTGAATTATCACAATGGTGGCATCATATGAGGGTACTATGCTTGAATTCACTGAGCTCTTCAGAATGACCCATTCTTTCATAAATGTTTGTAAACCTGACTGCATGGTGCTTCATTTTAACAGTAGCAAGTGGTCTGAATAAAACACCTTAATTCAATGATTGAGAGATGTGTCCCAGTACTTTTGTCCATATAGTGTATATGTAAATCTGTTAATTTTGTATTAGAAAATTGGTGGTTGTCTATTACACTGGTACATAGTGATTTTGGTGCCAATGATGTCTGAACAGTTTTATATTAAGTTTATGGTGTTGATTAAGAATACAACTTTGGTTTTGCCAGATTGGCTCCAGTTTTTGAGATATTTAATAGTTAATTAATTGATTAATGCAACATGCATTGGGGGAATGCATTATTTTCATGGATGTCCATTATCTCAAAAACTAGAACCATTTCAGCAAAAGTAATGGGATTTTTTAATTCAGCACCCTCAAAATACCCTATATCCATTCAAAAAACCTTGGCACCTGGAAAAAAAATTGTAGACCTGTGTTATATATGTACTAAGCTTTATCAACAAAATTATGATGCTATTTTCTTTAAGAAAACCCAATATAGATATATAGATATAAATGTACAATTCAGGCATTCATTCCTCACTTTTTGCCTGCTGGATTTTTCTTCTCACCACAAGTTTTCAGTGGCTGCGGATATTATATGCCAGGTGGCATGTGAGAAATTTGTGGCGGATAAAGTCTCTGACATCTTTCATTCTGCCATCTTATAATATCCTGATACTGTCAGATACCTTTAGTTGCCCGGGTCTCCAGGCAAATGATATGTCCTTGATGGATGAATTAAGAATATACATTTTAAAATTGTGCAACGAATTGCAGAATATTATATTATGAAAAGCTATAGATGAAGGTTGCATGTCTTATATTAAGTGGGGTTGGATAAAAGCCAACTTTCTGACAAGCACATGATATTTCCTGCAGAAGAAATCAATACGAGCATGTAGCCTCTTCTGCTGTGTCATCGCGGCAGGCACAGAAGTCTGTCTATGGTTATTTTCCCTCATTCACTGTACCGTGTGCTTCTGCAATCCCTTCTGAATATGTATTTGTTTAGTCTCCAGTTTTGTTACGCCAAGAAAGCCTTCTATTTTAAAGGCTTAGTCACGTTAATTCAGAGAAGAGACACAAACAACAATGACGTCTGTGGTTTTCTCCAAGACAAACTTGAAGTCAAAACTTTCTCGTAGACTTACCTATTAAACAGAAAGGCCCGACTTCATTGCTATCTGGTTCCGCCATAAGATGCTTTCTATTTTTTCTGGATTCAGCCGCTCGAAACGATGTGCTTCACAGACAGGTGAAGTGCACGGAAAGGCACGCTATTAGCATTTGCCATGCTAATGATATGCAGTGGTGCTTCTCACGAGGTGTGTAGAGATGAATACTGATCAGGCATGCCTGGGTTTCATACATTCAGCGCCGGTATGGATGATGTACTCCATCAACGGGCGAGTCGAGTGTCCGTAGCAGGCACATGGAAACAACGTGAAAGGAAACGGCCGTGCTTGGACGACACTGGCCTGTGAGCCGGTGGGTAACCTGACGTGAAAGCCTGGCAGATTTCGTAAGGAAGAAAATATGTTACTTTGCTGAAAATTCTTAGAGATAGCACCAGTATCATTACAACTTTTTATACTTATTTTAATCCTTTCAGTTTTGTATGAGATTCTGTAAACTTTAAAATGTTTAGGTATTTTGGGGATATATGTGTAGGTTGACTTGTCCTCCTTTTTGGGATCTAAAATGCCTGAAATGACCAGGATTTTTGTTTTTCTTTCATGCTGACATTTGCCTTTTACAGTCAGAATATTTTCTGTGTCCATATAAGAACATAAGAAATATACAAACAAGAGGAGGCTGTTTGGCCCATTGAGCTCGTTTGGGGAGAACTCAACTAATAGCTCAGAGTTGCTAAAATCTTGTCTAGCTCTGATTTAAAGGAACCCAAGGTTGCAGCTTGCACTACACTAACAGGACTATTCCATACTCTAACAACTCACTGTGTAAAGAAGTGCTTCCTCAAATCCAGCTTAAAATGTTCTCCCGCCAATTTCCACCTACACATTTGCTTTGACTCCTCTCTTTGCATCCAGTACACTGGTACTGAATAACAAGGGGAGTACCGGCACCTGGTACTGAATAGCAAGGGGAGTACTGGCACCTAGTACTGAATAACAAGGGGAGTACCGGCACCTGGTACTGAATAGCAAGGGGAGTACTGGCACCTAGTACTGAATAGCAAGGGGAGTACTGGCACCTGGTACTGAATAGCAAGGGGAGTACTGGCACCTGGTACTGAATAACAAGGGGAGTACTGGCACCTGGTACTGAATAGCAAGGGGAGTACTGGCACCTAGTACTGAATAACAAGGGGAGTACTGGCGTAAAAAACAGGCCTTTATAATATGAGGTACTCAAGAATCCAGCAGCAAACAGCAAATCTGCTTTATTACTTTCATTTATTTTTTGTAAAACTCTTTGCTTAGTTTTCTTGGTTCTTGATTCAGATGGCTTGACTTGTTAAATTGTTATTGTAATGTTTGGTTCTGTTATTTATCCTCAGTTGTGACAGTAAAATATCCCTTTGTATAAATGGGTAAAATGTTTGCCTTTTTAAGCAACGGAGTAACAATGCTCCAACCACAAACAGACCCAAAGTCACCATATAAAATATAAAACAGGATTCATGTGCTTTTCCAAATATAGCTGGGATGGTTTTGCACTACCTCTCACAGAAGTGATGCTGAAGTGTTTAAGGGGAAAAAACTTCTCCCAACAGCTCTATAACTTCAGACCACTTTACTAGAATCTTAAATATTATTAAAGCTGTTTGTTGCTGCCTAGCATAGGATGTACAGGATAATTGGTTTTGGCAGATGGATGGGTGTATATTATAAGGACAAAGCCCTCCTGGGACTTCTGAAGACCTTGTGGTGACAAAGTCTAAGATCTTGCAGTGAATGAAAGACATTTGTTTTTAAATGTTACCTGCTCTGTATTTCCTGTATCGCATCTGAGCAGGGATTTTGTGCTGTAGGGATAGTAGTAGGTTCAAACTCCTCTTTGCCAGCAGATGTATTTCCCATCGTGTGCACTTTGCTTTTGCAGAATGTTATGAAATCTGTAAGTACATTCTGGCTTCATTTTGTATAACTGCTTCTTTAACATATAATGAGTACCTGGGGGGTGGCATGGTGGTGCAGTGGTCAGCACTGTTGCCCCACACTTCTGGGACCAGCTTTCAATTCTCCACCCAGGTTCTGTGTGTGGAGTTTGCATGTTCTCCCCATGTCGTTGTGGGGTTTCCTCCGGGTACTCTGGTTCACCCCCCCATAGTCCAAAAACATGCTAAGGCTAATTGGAGTTACCAATTAGGTGTGTGTGTGTGTGTATGTGTGTGAGCATGTGCGTGTGCGTGCACCTTGTGATGAACTGCCCCCCCTCCCCCCCATCTTGGGATGTTCCCTGCCTCGTGCCCTTAGCTTCTGGGATAGGCTCTGGACCCCCCACGACCCAGAACGGCAAGTTGTTTCAAAAAACGGATGCATCAATATTTGGCAGTTTTATTCAGCTGTAAACAATGCAATGTATTTTTTCTACATGTTTTCAACATCCATGGAAATGGATAACTGTAGCTTTTAAATTTTACATTTTAATTACATTTCGTAATTGTAAAACATGTTTTGTCATATTTGTGCGTGAAAGAACTGTGTGAATGAGCATTTGTACAAAGTTTAATACACAGAAATACCGTATGACGCTGTTCATATATACCTAAACTGTCCACATGATGGCAGCATTTCAAAATATTTATGTCAGGAGCTTTTTTTTCTTAATCACCAGGGAAACAAGATTTCCAAATTCCATTGTACTTCTATAAAAAAGTGCTCTTAGCTCTACTCCAAATTCTTTATATTCTCCATATTCCATATTCATATTCTTTCTTTCAGATATCACAACTGGATTCCTGGATGTGAAGGTCTTGATCCAAAGGGCTTGCAGAGAAGGATTATGGTGGATGTTTGATAGGAAAGATTTGTGAAATACTAAAAAAGATTAGAATTTCATTAAAAGAAGTGTAGTGCATGCTTGAAATTAAGATAAGATGAGACAGTTAAGTATGAAATTACATTTTAAATGTCTGCTGTCATTGCCTGGGATGAGATCTGACACATTATGCATGCATAACTCCAGAACAATAGGCATTTGAGAAGAGAATGTTTTGTGATTAACCATACATTACTGCTTCTGGCTGTGTGTTGTGGATAATGTAAGTCGATGTGAAAAACATTGCAGATCTACATGCATTTCCTGTTACGATGTTGGTTTATCCACAGAAAAAACACACTTCTAATTATATGAAGCAGAAACTGGCTGATTTGATTGCTGGAACCACAGCGCATGATGTAAATACGCATCAGTGGTGCAATTCCAGCCTGCATTTCCTGCACTTGCGTAACAAATTACTCACATTTCTTAAATTATGATTAATATAGCAGGCATAATGAAACGTCAGTTATGCACTGAGAGTGATTAATGTAGGTGATGTGAATGCATCGGACAATGGCCTTAATTATCACTCTAAAAGTATAAATTATTTGTAATTCTGTTGGTTAGAACTGAGAACCAAAATATTTTATGCTGTTCTCTCAAACAGCCTACTGGGCAAGTCTGATTTTCAGAGACATGCTTCATGCCAGTAACTTTGTGGGAATTTTACCAGTGTATTCTGCTTTTTAGTCAAAGCAGTTTAGAATGTGAATATAGAATTTAGAATATGGAACATGGAGCCACTAACATATATAATGTTAGCCCAACACTGGCCTCACTTTGTCCTGAGCATGCGACTTGTGCTTCATCAATGTATTAAGCATGTTCAGAGAAAAGCACACTCATGAATCTGTCTTGCTAAAGCTTCACGAAAACGGAAATTAATCTGAATAATAGAGACCTCGCACCATAGGGGCTCGTTACAGCCAGTGAATAATAGTTTATCCTTTCACACATGACATTAGTAAATTCGGAGAGGTCAGAGACTAGCTGCCACTTTCAGGTCACTAGATGAATCATTTCCCAATCAACGCCTCCCCCCCTTCCCATCCCAGTTTTAGAAGGTGACCTTCAAACATGTCAAAAGTGGCAGCCAATGGCCAGTGTGGACACAGAAGAAGGCCAAACATGGACGACTCGACTGCCTGTTTATTTCTCTGACGTGGAAGTCTGGTGTGGGTCAGAATGGGGGGCGAGTTTCTCTATGAGATCGATTCCAGTGCCACAGAACCGTAAGAGATGTAGCGGCAAACACCTGCCCAGGATTTCTTGTTTCAGTGCACAAAATTCAATGAATATAAACTGTTTATGCATATGAGCAGCCCATCAGCAAAGGCCCGCATGTCCCTGCTGGATGAAGGGGCTGGCCACTCCTTGGCCAGTCTGTTGTTCACCTCGGGCGAAGGAGCCGCACCAGAGTGCACTCCCACGCTTCATCAGAGGATCTGGAGGATATGAGCCGCTGATCTGGCACCAGTCCCCTTGGCCACTGCGCCGCTCTCCAGCAGAAAGCTATGTACCTGTCTGGCCAAGGGCGCTCAGAGATGTCTGACGCCCTCAGACTCTTTTTTATGTTACCTTACTGGATGTTCGACGCAGTCACTTGCATAAGGAACAAGAGTGAAATATATATGACTTATGTGCTCTGCTCGGTGATACCCTGACTTGTGTCTAGCCCAGAGTCTGCTCCCTGCCCTCCCATCTTCTCCTTGTTCGTCCTTCTATATTTGGAATAAATGTTTTAATTATTCATGTTGTCGTAGGGCTTTTAGAATTACATGCTGATTTTGAGAATGGCATTGCGTGTGTGTCAGAATGACGGTCAAAAGTCCCGAGCGGATACATTCAAGTACTGGGGTGCTGGGTGTTCAAATATCTGCTGGAATTATGGAATCGAGTATAAGATATCAAATGTAAATAATAGAGGCATATTAGGTGACCAAAAAAGGGACCTGATATTTTGAAATTGTGCTTATGTTTTCAATTTTGATCTGAAGAAACAGCACCAATTTCTGCATATGCATAATATCAGGTGAATGTGGGGAGGATTTTGTCAAGTCAACAATAAACATTTCATGATATGCAGGCAAAACACCAGGACAGGCTAACAAAATGGAGCTAATTCAACTGAACTTTCAAAAGTCTCTCTGCACAGAACTGCAGCAGTCTGTTTTTCAGTTACTGGATGGAAAAAAGAAAATGTGAACAGCTATTTAAACTGAATACTAGAATGATGGACAAGTGGAACCCATCATGGCAGAAGATAGTTTGTAATGTCTGTCATCTGATTGCCTCTATATCCCAGTGATGGCGGCCCCTCGCCACCCTGCTCAGTCACACAGGGCATTCAGCCAGACTGCGCCATTGTTATTAAGGTTTTCACCTATCATATAAAAGCACTATTTCTGGCCCTGGGTTGTTGGGCTTTTAATGTTCTTCCTACTGTCAAAATATAAGAATGCCATAATATAAGTGGAGGTAAAAATTCATAGCCACTTATCCTCAATGCATTTGAGTAAATAAATTACGCTCAGATATCGAGTCTGTTTACAGAGCCTTGTGTTAAAGTATAGGATATCATGTCCTGCTTTGAGCTTTCAAGCAGCTGGCAGCAGCCATTTCTGAGCTGTAGTCTTGCTAAACACAGGAGCAGACATGGTTTTGACAAATGGCTCTGACTTTGTGTCATATGTGTGTGGGAAAGGGTTGACCAAAAGGATCAGCATAGTTCCCATAATGCAGCCTTTTTTCCTTCCTGGAGCAATGTCTTCTGGGACTGAAATGTTCAAGGGCATAGGGCACATGTTGTCCTAGGTTGGTGTGTTTTATTAATACGAATTCTTGGCTACCAAGAGTTTGTTTGTGCAGCCTGTGCCATAAAAACATCAAAGTAGGACAAATAATCATTTGAGAGCCAACTTCTGTTTTCTGTTGTGTTCTGCAGCTTAGGCTAATTTCTTTTATGCATCTGTGAACCATGTAGGAAAACTGAACTTTGACCAGCAATTAATACACATTATGTTAGTGTCTATAGATGTACAGATAGAATTCAGTTTGGAAATTACTAGGATTCATTTATATTAACTACAGTATGTTTGGATGCTCTTTGCAAGATACCAAATATACATCATATTGCAGTTCACAGTATAGCTTTTGAGTTTGTGGTGAATAATACATTATAATAGTTAATATAATAATTAAGGAACAGGAGTTGCCATTGTTCTGGTTAGCAGAACTGCTTCTGTAAAATTATCAAGGCGGTTAAATATGTACAATACTTTGGAATTTAGTGAGCAGTAAACAAGTGTGTAATGCAGAAATGGAATTGGATGAAGCAAAAACTGAATCATGGCATTTTATAGTGGAAGGAAGTGTCAAAGTCTCTCATGCTAATTCTGTACTGTTATTTCATGGAGTTAACTGGCTTGTAATTAGGCTTCCTCTGTGAAAGATGCCCAGTGCATTGGGATGTAATGACTCAGTTCATTCACTATACAATAAGTGTGGCTCTCTCATAAAGGATCATTATTTAAGGAACTGGTGACCACATATCTGTAGAAGTTCAAGGGAAATCATAGAACTAATCAAAATAGAACTAAGAATGTAGAAACACATGTGACTACTAGATAGGTGATTATTTTGAATGAAAAATGACACCTTCAGTGATCTTTTAATAAAGCATTGCGCATAAGCGTTGCTAAATCGGTCACATTTGTATTCATAAGTCTTTGTGGCTGTCTAAAAATGGTACTCTTTTGGTAAATTCATTTTTAAGATTACTTACACAGTCGTTACTTTTTTGTACGTAGTGGATCACTTTATAGTTTTAAGTGCATATTATTGTCAGACAGGTTCACAAGTGCCTCACTCCATTATCTGCAGTAAAGTGAAAGACAAGCTCTTAGCGACGACAAAGGCTGCCGGCCCCCGTCCTGACTCTCCATCCATCCTGTCTGACTCTCCTCAGCTGAGTGCCGCCAGCCTGGTGATACACACGCGTAGCAGAGCCATGGAGAGCGGAGTCAGTCTCTGCACTATTACCATATGCAGGTTGATTAAAGTGTCTCTTACCAGATGATGGCTACGCCAGTCTGGGTTAAGAATCCAAAAAACAGAACTGAAAATATCACGGGGGAGAAGAAGCAAACAGAAGGCCGAGCCTAAAGCCAACTTCCTTCATCTTTGTGGGGCCCATGCCCTTTGTTTCCGAGTGCAGGAAAGAGCTCCTATTATCGGTATGCTAACAGATAAGCACCTTCCTGGCTCACATTGAGAATATTCTGGGCAAAGACCAGTCATCTCTTCAGAACCCCTTATAGCAGCATCTCCGCCATCGGACGCTCCCTGGCCCCCTGCCCGTATTTACCACCGTCGCCAGAATTTCGGGACGCAACCTTAATATGCCAACTGTAAAAAAGAGAGCTGGGTTGCTTTTCACCTTTTCCTCTGGCATGCTGAAATGTGTTACCTTAATCCTCAATGACATTAAACCTCTTTAACTTTTTGTTACAATGAATTGTTCTTTGCTATGTAAGCATTTTTGTATTACAGAAAATGGAATTTAAGAAAAAAACAATGTGACAATGAGTTGACCTGCTTAGGTGACAGAGGTTAATGGACTATTATTATCCAGTTTTATAAATGTATTCTATGTTACGATTTTTAACTGCATGTATAAGAATGAGTTGTGTGTAATGGCCTTACAGTGCAATTAAGCTTAGTAAAATGCATTCTACAGTAATTTTATTTCATTATTTTATTTTTGAAATGAAACATTAATCTTTGAATTCCCATAAGATGAGCCAGAGTGGTCTGCCTCCTGTGCAGAACTTGTCTTCTGTTCCAGTGTCGACTGCAGCGCCATTTTTAAGGCAGTATAGGAATGCATAGCCTGTATCTTCCATTTGTATGGGGTGACACCATCAGAAAATTTGTTTATTACCTATAGCTGTGGAGATCATGATTCTTTCAGTTCCTTAGAGTTTGTTCAGACTGGTTTGTTGATTTGTTTAGTTGATTGCTCACTCCCAACATGCCCTATTTTTCCTGTCGGGGGGTGGGGGGGGGTCCCTTTTATATCTAATTAACTGGATTTTATTTTGTTTAATTACATGGATATTTATACATTTATATATTTATATGTATACCCAGCATTCTCAAACATACCTCATTTAGCATGAACGTGGCTAAAAAATACATTAAAATTATTTTTGCCATGGATCCCTCTGCATCATTGCACCCCAAGGTTGTGAATAGCATGATCTAGTTGACTGAACTCGTTCATGAACGAGCTGAATGATGACTCACTCACTGAAGAAACTGAACGAAATGAATGAATCGGTGCAGTGCCTTGGATTATTTTGCTCAAAAAGAACAAAGAGGTTTACAAGTCCAGACATATGTGTGACTGATTTAATTTAGGCTAGCCCACATAATCAGTGTGAATTCAAAGCTGTGACATTGACATGAGAAATATGCCCTTTATGCATGAGGAAAGTAGTGGTTAAATTGAAAAGGGGAATATTCCTACATTTGAATGATTCAGAAAGCCAGTGGGCCTAGATCTAAGATGGATACAGCAGTTAATGTCTTCTGAACTTTTAGTGGGTGGTAAGGATCATTCTTATAGTCAATGAGGCTGTTGCAGCTGCAGTTCTTCAGCATGGGAGAGCACCACTGTCTGTGTTTAATGCAGCCTTTGCATGACAGTGATTTCACAAGCTTTCACAAAACCAGGTCAGACCATACAGCAATTTGCCACAAGGCTCACAGAAGCTTCTAGAGACTGAAAAGCAAATCTGTAACACTGATGCTGGTAAGTGCTTATTATTTTGTTCATGCTGCAAACTTCTTGATGAAGAATCCAGTCCCACACTCACTTGCACACCAGAGGATGCCTCCCTCTGTGAGTGAATTGAGGAACAGATGTCTGCAAAAACTGAGACTGTAAAAATGGGGAACGTCAACTGCCTCGGACGAACAGGTAGAATGAATCTGAGAGGGCGATTCATAGGAAAGCAGAAATCAATTCAATTAAATATTTTTTTTATATAGAGCCCTTCACAACAGAGTTGTCCCATTGCGCATTACATGGGAGTGTTGGGATACATAACCATATACTAAACAAAGTAGAACAGCGAAAATGAATTACAAAGAAATCGAAGAAAGAAAGCCAATTGACAACAGAGGAGAGGAACCAAAAACTTCCTAGTAGGGGAAAAAAAAACCTCTGGCTGCCCAACTAGCTGCCCAACCCCCCTGGGAATGCTAGCATCACTGACAAAGAAAGAGTGGGCTGGTTGCTCAAAGTGAGAACTGTCATCAAAGTCCATCAATGAATCAGTTCTCCATGCCAGCCCTTTTACGATGGTAGATTGAAGGCTACACCCACGATGTTGAAGGTCGCAAGCCATATCCACAATGTCACCCCTCCGTGGGACTGGACCAGGACTCCAGCTCAGATGGTGCCTGCCCCGGGCACCATCCAGACATGTGGGAAGGCAGTTAGTATGGATGGTCAGAACATGCATTGACACACTAATGGATAAGCGCAGTAGGCAAAACATGGCATATACAGCAGCACCAGCAGCCAGAGTTACGGTGTGTTAGGTGTTAGTTGTGGGTAAGCTAAACTGAAGTAATAGGTCTTCAGTCGAGATTTAAAGACTGTGACCAAATGTCAGATAAATACTGTTACAGATGTGGAAACAAAGAGATAAGAAATACCCAGCAAGTGGCCAGACATGTCATAAGTCTAGTGGCCGAGATCACCTCTCCAAGATCTGCTGAACCCTCCATCCATCCATTTTCCATAACTGCTTATCCTGTTCAGGGTCACTGGGGGTTTGGATCCTATCCCACACTCTCAGAAAACAGGGTACCAGTTTGTACCTTTGCTTTTCACTCGGGTCTGCCAAGGGTCTGCCAATTGTACCCTCAGCTGTAGGTAATTGTACCTTTTAAGGTACAGAAATGCATCCCCAAGGTACAAACAACATTAATGTACCCCCAATGGTACAAAACAGTTCCTCACAGTCCATTTATGTATCTTAAAAGATACAAGACCCTTGAGGGTACAGCCCCAGTGACAAGCAAAGGTACAAATTGGCACCCATTTTTCTGAGAGGGCAGAGGCTATGGGCGCAAGACAGGGAACAACCCAGGATGGGGCACTAGCCCATTGCACATGTGCTGAACCACAAATATATAAGTAAGAAAACTGTCAACAATGTTGACTTGCCATCTGACTATGCCTTGATCATTACTGATGGCAATATGTCGAGCAGGATGAACATTTGCCTGGGGGGAGTGACCCAACAAACACTCATCAACTCAGCTGTCAGCTGTATTGATATGTGACATTATTGATGTGAGAAATTGAGCAACTGAAATCAGATGACCTTAAGTATCATTCTTTCATCCCAGAATCAGAGAGAAAATTGTTCTTCTATTTATCTAGTCAACCACTGCCAGTAAAAAGAGCAGATGTGTTCCAAGGAGTGGGTAATGTAAAAACCATGCAAGTCAGTCTCAGTATAAATCTTTTTCCCCAGGCAGTACCCCAGTCCCTAAAGCTGATTCCATTAAACTTGAGAGGGCCTGTTGAAATAAAGATAAAGGAGCTGTTAGACATGGACATCACTGAAGCAGTAAATGCTCCTTCTCTGTGGGTTAATCCAGTAGTGGCGGCACTCAAAGCCAATTCTGAGATCTGAGATTTGTCTTGATGTGAGACAGACAAATTGCACCATTATTAGAGAACATTACCCCTCACCAAAAGTAGATGAATTTGTACAAGACCTGAATGGACCTATGATGTTCAGCAAACTGGGTCTGAAATGGGTATATGGCCAACTGGAGCTGACACCAGAACCGTGCCAGATGAAAACATTCCATGTCATTGAATATACAAATATAAGAGACTTATCCTTGTGTTCTCTGCCAGTGAACAATACCAGCATGAGATTTCCTCTGCTCTGGCTGGGATTGAGAGAATGAAAATGCAGAGAATATCTAATGATGTCATTGTGCAGGAACCAGATCAAGAGACATCCAACAAATCCTTGCATGCTGTCCTGAAGCATGCGCAGGAATGTGGTCTGACACTAATTACTGGGAAACGTCCATTTAATATGGATTGCTTAAACCTCTCAGGTGTTCTCCTCCCACAGAAGGTCATCAAGCCATCAAGGAAAGAGTTAGAGCTGCTGTGGATGCTAGAGAATCACATAAAACATCTCAGGTTTGGATAGTTCTTGGCTTTGTTAGCTACAGTAGTGACGTGTTCCACCATTTGGGACTTTGCTGGACTCCCTGAGATGCTTAGTTGGAAAAGAAACAAAACTCATTTTTAAACCAGAAAAAAGAAGAGCATTCATTGTTCTGAAGGATGGAATAGCAAAAGCTGGAACCCTAGCTTACTTTGATGCAGATGCACTAATTAAAATAATTCCTAATGAAAGCCTGTAGGGATAGGTGTTGTGCTAGTTTAGAGGCAGTGAGTAAGGATGGTTCCAGTTTGTTATGTTGGTAGACTATCTGACAGGCTGTGAAAAGAAATGAATTCAGAATTCTTATGGGCTTGTGAGAGATGACATCCTTACATATACAGATGATAGTTAGATCTAACAGATCATAAACCATTGGAATCAATACACAGCCCACACTCCGAACATTGTGCTTAAATTGAGTTCTGGGTTTTGTGGGAGTTGTTCATGTGCTATGGAGAGACTTTGCAGGCCGGTGATTGCATCTGTTGCAATTAAGGAAAGGCACCTCTATGGCTCAGATAGGCTGGTGTGGTTTGTTGTGTTAGTGCCAAAGCCAAAGCGATAAAGATGAGAAAAGTGGACAAGCCAGAACTAATTGAGGCAAAGAAAGCAATTGAGAGTGGACACTTTGAAAAATGTACGGCATACACAGCCATAGCCTGAGAATACCAGATAGCAGGATATCTTGTCCTATGGAGCACATGGAACATGTTGCTAAGAAAGCTACAGGTGAGATCATTCATGCTAGTGCATGAGGGACGTAAAAATAATGGGAAATGTGCTAAATGTAATATAGCAAAGTGTAGTGGCCTTGCAGGAGCACGGTAGCAGAGAGACACTGCAAAACCTGCCATGGATGCTAGTGCTAGCCCTGAACTTACTGGGGCCCCTACCCTCAAAGCACTCGGTCGATGCTGAGACAGATCATTACAGTAGGCACCGTGAACACGATGTGTGACCACGACAAAAGTAACTGATAGTCTGGAGTCCGTATTCAGCCAAGATGGACTTCTTGTCGTACTAAAGTCTAATAATGGCCCCAAAGTTGATGGACTCAAGCAAATTGCAAAGTGCCAGAATGCTTCAATCATGAAATGCACTGGGATTATACAGTCAGATGGATGTAACTGGGAAAAGCATGTCATGGTGTTCAGGGGGACTGTGCACAGGACAGCAGGCGAAGGCCTGTCACACTGCCATTTAATAGACAGATTAAAGGCAAACAACCACACATAGAGTGGGAGGCATGCAACCTGGATGCAGTATAAAATAGGTACAGCAATATTAATTGAATACAGATGGCCAATGCAGGGTGGCATGCTGCAAGTATCTGCTGAGTGTCTTTCTCCTTTTCCGGCCTGCTTGTCTGTGTGAAAATGGATTTCAAACATCTAAACATGGCAATGGGAGTTATCTCAGGTGTCTCTCTAGACGTCTCTTTAGCTTTCTGGGTGATCCCCACCCTTCTCTCCATTCTTGGACCACTGACCCTGTTGTAACCCTTATTACGTTATGATAATAGAGTAACAGGCAAATTAATATCTTTAACTATACCTGGACCAGAAACAGAAGATACTAGGTCTGAGAGAGCTGGTGGGTTGGTATCAATAAAGACACAAAGCAGCAGTTTGAATTGTGATCACTTCTTTGTTAAACAAATAAGAGAAAAATGACAACAAGATGACAACTTTTGTGCAAGGAATGTGCATAGGAAATAAATAAAAATAAATAAAGCCGGCACA
>JAODKL010000107.1:12946487-12956525 GCA_026780765.1 Petrocephalus schoutedeni
AATGAAATATCTACAAAGTGATCATTATGCTCTATAAACGATAGAATAGAGCCTTCATAAGGAGAATCACTGTGCTGAGTCCAGACCTCCAGACATCAAGCACATTTGTGACGAGTTGGAAAATAAACTGGACAGATCTATTGTACATTCAAAGGAAAGCCTTTGGCTTGAGCTGCAGAAGGCATGGGATAACATTGAAGTTCTCAGGAAATATATTGACACCATGCCAGAGAGATGTGCTGCTGTAATTGCTGTAAAAGGTGGACATACCAAATATTAAAGTTTAAAGTGGATGAAAACAGTAGGTCTCACTTCATCTGATATTTGTTGTGCTCAACCATCTGCATATTTCATGGACATTATGAAATGAAACCATGTTTTGGAGGCAACAAAGTCAAGATGTTCAGATCTGTCAGGTGCTCTAATAATTTTGGCCACCACTGTGTGTATATATATATATATATATATATATATATATATATTTGTCTGTGTGTATATATATATATATATATATATATATCTGTCAGAGGCAAGGCGCATCTTCCCAAAGCCTTCAGAGGTTCCTTTCTGCCTGCTGCTGTTTGTTGGCAAGGCTTCCGATCTCCACGTCCTTCAGCCCACCCAGATTGTTGGCCACTAACTCAACCTTCTTTTCACTCACTTCACTGTTACACCTGTACTAAATTCTGCACCATCTATGTTTACGAGGTATGTTCCTACTCACTTGTACATCCTGAATCCTGCCTTATAGTTTCTTGGTACATACTTATCAGTCATTTATTTCATTTGGCAGGCACTGTTGTCCATCCATGCATCCTCAATTGCTTATCATGAGCATGGTCCTGGTGCTTTCCCAGGAAACAAAGTAAACAGGTCACAATATCAGCAATTTATAGACACCATTTGCATATCTTGAACTGGAGGAGGACACTGTAATCCCTGGAGGAAACCCACAGGAACACGGGGAGAACATGCGAGCTCCACACACAGCAGTAGTTTTATGCTGGAGAGGATCATGTTTTTCCAATGACTGAATCCCACAGCAATCCTGTCAACTGTCCCTGCTGGTCTTGTGCTGTGACTGTTGATGACCTCTCTAGTTCTATGCAGTGCTATGCCATAATGGCAATATATTGCACTTGGTTGCCTTGCCCAGTGCAGCTTGTGCTTTTTGTTTCATGCATCTTGCCTAAAGAGTGGCTTTTACCTGTCCTCTGCTAAGTCTGCATAAATGACGTCCACCTGTCTTGCCACCTCGATGCACTCACAACAAAAGTGCCCCCACTGTGGACTAACTTGAAAAACTTGGCCTTGTCACGGCTTTGATTCATTATAACTTTCCCTCCATTTACCCCCCCCCCCCAATCCTGCATGACCTTCGCCTTAATGAGATCTTTACGTGGAGTTAGCCTCCCTGGGGTCAGCTTGAGGCAAACCCAAGGATGAAGGGCATCCTTCTCTTGAGCCAGGAGAAAATATCAGATAAAGTCCATGTGATCAGCCTTCTCTGACACATTTGCTCGTTCATTACAGAGCAACGCATTTGTTTCCTCTCAGGGGTGATGATGTGATGCGGGGAGGCTTGGTTGTGTGGCACACAGGTTTTTTTCCTCTCAAGTTCAATGGACTTCATTTGCATATATTTCAATGGGAAATGCATATGTTTGCAGTTCCTTTTCGATATATCAGCAGATAACCTCAAACATTTGCAAAATATCCAGTGCATTGCAACACATTAATTATCTTTGTAATATTGCACTCAGCTCATGGGCGGCGAGCCACTGTAGTGCACAATTCACAAGGTGAAGTAGGAACAAAGGATAAAGATCCCTTTGGAGTTTCAGCCTGGCACGATGACAGATGTGCATGCTTTGCTGTACACTTATTCCTCTCTGGTGAGTTTTTGGGTGTTGACATCACATACAAATATTATGAATCTACATATGGACCATCACTTCTGCTCTGCTCACATTGTTAATAACTTGGGCTAACTTTGGAGGGGGAGCTCAGTGGTGTACATTATGACATGCTATAAACCAATAGCGTTTATGAATGATGTATTTATTGCCTGGTTTTTAAAATTAGTTTTATGTAGGAAGCCCATCAAAAGGTATGGTACTTTATAGGAAATATCAATCAATCTTTTTTATATAGCACTGTTTTAATGACATGGTTTACAAAGTGCTACAGGCACTTTAAAAGAACATTTTAAAAGAAGAAAAAGAAAGAAATAAAAATAAGCACATTAGAAATAACAATAAGCACAGAAAAATTTAAAAAGAATACATTTTTTAAATAATAATAATAATAATAAAATACCACCAATACCACCAGGGACTGTAGCCCCTACCACACTGGGGACTCTAGCCCCCTGCCTCAAATGTGACTCTGGCCCCTACCTCACTGGGGACCCTATCCCCCACCTCACAGGGGACTCTAGCTCCTGTCTCACTGGGGACTCACACTCTACCCCTACCTCACTGGGGACCCTATCCCCCACCTCACAGGGGACTCTACCCCCACCTCACAGGGGACTCACACTCTACCCCTACCTCACTGGGGACCCTATCCCCCACCTCACAGGGGACTCTACCTCCACCTCACAGGGGACTCTACCCCCACCTCGCAGGGGACTCTACCACCACCTCGCAGGGAACTCTAGCTCCTGTCTCACTGGGGACTCACACTCTACCCCTACCTCACTGGGGACCCTAGCCCCCACCTCACAGGGGACTCTACCACCACCTCGCAGGGGACTCTAGCTCCTGCCTCACTGGGGACTCACACTCTACTCCTACTTCACTGAGAACCCTATCCCCCACCTCACAGGGGACTCTACCCCCACTTCACAGGGGACTCTACCCCCACCTCGCAAGGGACTCTTGCCCCTGTCTCACTGGGGACTCACACTCTACCCCTACCTCACTGGGGACCCTAGCCCCCACCTCACAGGGGACTCTACCCCAACCTCACAGGAGATTCTAGCCGCTTTGACTTTTTCATTTTTTAACTTAAAGTGAGGCTCAAGTCATTGCTGTGCAATGCTGCAATGCTGTGCAGTACAATACATCACCTCAGCCCAGCATCTCCGCATCAGTTTCATAGATAGAGGAGCGCCTATATTTTTTACGGTACTAAAAATAATACCTTGGGGTTTTCTAAATACCACGGTATGCCGTATTAACTTCAAACGCCCAAGCCTAATGTGTATAATTCACCTAATGGTGACATTTTAAGAAGTCCAAGAGCATGGACATGTGACATTGTGAATCAGTGGGTAACATTTCTCTCATACATTCAGGGTGAAAGGTCATGGGGGGAGTGAATGTTCTATCTCTGTGTCACAGGGCTCCTGCAGGTAGCTCTGTTCCTTCCTACGCTGAAAAAACACAGTTTGGTGATTCCCAGTTGTTCTTAGTGTGTACACTACGAAAGACTGGCATCACCTCCAGGGTTTTTCTATGCTTCCCCCTCCCCACTTCAGGCCTACTGCAACCTTGTGTTGGATAAGTGGTGAGAAGATGGATTGATTAATAGCACAAAAAAATATACTTCTAATTTATAGCTCTAACATCACATCCTAGTAGTATACAGCAATGACAGTTAGAAGGATTTTCTTAAAGTAAAATACACCAGCAGAAGTGTAGATGCTTAATTAGGCACAGTGATATGCACCATGCAAGCATTTAACAGTCTCCACCCCCTCCCCCGCTCCGCACTGACATAGAGTCTGCCAAAAAAAAAATTACATACGGGCCGTTTGCCGTCTATCCACCCTCTTTAACCAAGAATGCAGACTTTAACCAAGAAGACAGTATTTGTGTCTGGGGACATGGATGACTGCAGAACATCTAAATCTCTTTCTCAGCCACGACCAGAACCTGTTCTGGATAACATGCACCAGGCCCCACTAGAAAAATTCACACCCCTGTTCCTGCCTTGGACCAGTGCTGTTAATGCAAATAGACATCCAGAGAAATAACTGAGTGGGAGTGGGATTAAGATGCTGCACAGAAGCACTGGCGCTAATTGCACACTCTTGCATACAGATGACTGGATGTGTGATTGATTCATGGGGGTGTCGCCCCCCCCCCCCCCCCCCCCCACATTCGTCTTGAAAGGAGTGACAAGTAAATGAAATGGTTCATTTTGATTATTACTGTTTCTTTTAAATGCATTAATTTTAATTACACAACGTACATTTCACATAACTTGGTTATGGTATTTACAAATTGCTGATAATCCGAATGCAGGGGAACGTGCTGTGAATAATATGACAGCTTCTGTCCCATTAGAGCGAGGGAGAGTATGAGAGTGAAAGAGAAGGTAATTGAGGTGAGGTAATTTTACAGGATGTGTGCAGATTCTGAGGGAGGAGAGACGCAGTTGAACCCTTGACTCACCGTTTTTTGACATGTTCTTCCGTTATGCTCAGTGCAAGTCATCCCAAGGGACCAAACTGTACACTGATCAGATGTACCGTTACAAAGCACAAGGAGAAGCCACTCTCTAATCATAATCTTACATTTAAATAAATGTGTCTACCTCTTTTCCTGACATTATAAAAAAAATTTAAACTTTTGCCAATTTTAATTTGATAAGCTGAAGCTAGTTTATTGTTAAGCATTCAAAGAAATTATTAAGAAATTTTAAGAATATTTGTGCTGCTTCAGCTGGAGTGTGGTAACTGTGGTCTAGGGTTAGGGTTAGGGCCACATTGTTTTACTTATTCATAGCTGTATGGGTATAATGGAGGTCAGTATCAGTTTTATTGGCCCCATAAAACACGTGGGGCAGATTTTTCTGACAAATGAATTTTCTCACTCAAACTGCAGGATGAAAAGTCTTCTGTGTGGCTGCAGATGCATCAAATAGCCAGGCAAAACTATAAGCAGCTCACATAGGGGCCAAAGCACCATTCACTATAGGCCTACTTAACAAAAGTCAAGCTTTTTGCCCTTTAGCATTTGGCAAAGCTGAAGAGATGTTCCATAAACAGCTGATCTCTAGCCACGGGGAGCTTCCAGAAGTCAGTGGTAGATTACAGGATTACTTTCAGTCTGACCAGCAGATTGACAGACAAGGCCAATATTATTTGTGTCCGGGAAGGAATAAGCATTTTTGCAGTTCTTTATAGACAATTTGCTGAGAGTGTTGGCTATCTTCCTACATATACACTGCAATCTAAATGAATTATGACACCATACTCTTTTGCTGAAATGTAGTATTCTTGTAATATTTAATCATCATTAGAATCCACAAACATATGTATATATAGAAACTGTGAGTTGCATATGTATGTATGTCATGACATGCAGGACAATGACTTGGGGGCTGCTGTCTGGGTGAGACAAAAGTGAGTTTTATTAAATGTAAACAAACAGGGACTGGAAATGATCAGATCACTAGGGATCAAACGCAACGGCTAGAAGAGGGTTGGAGACAGGCTGACACGATGAGTGACCAGACTGATACGAGGAGTGACCAGGCTGACACGAGGAGTGACGAGACTGACACGAGGAGTGACCAGACTAGCAAAAATGAGACAACCAGGTACTTAAATGCATAGACTGATGAGGGGTAACAAGCAACAGGCTTGGCTCATCAGGGCCATGTGAGGGAGGAGACAGAAGGACATGCCGGGCAGGGCGTGACAGTGTATGTGCGTGTGTGTGGACATGCATTCTTTCAGTTTTGTTTACTGCCATATGTAATATATCTGCTAATGACAGCTGGTATGCAGGTTTGGTCTCATTCACTACGTGAGAGTTGTCTGGACTCACGGACCTAACAAAACTACAAGATTGCCACGCCAACTTCTGGATCCAACATCTACCAGGCATTTGGAGGCACTGTAGTTCAATTCAATTCAATTCAATTTATTTTTATATAGCGCCCTTCACAACAGAGTTGTCCCAGGGCTCTTTACATGGGTGTGTTTGAATACATTGCTATATGCAAGGCAAAACAGAGTGGAATAGAGAAAATGAAATATATAGAATGAAAGAAAGACAGAAGGGAAAAAAAGAAAAGAAATAAAAAGTCAATTGACAACGGAGGAGAGGAACCAAAAACATCCAAGCAGGGAGAAAACCTCTGGGGGTCCAAGGTCAACTGGCTGCCCAACCCCTCTGGGCATGCTAACATTACAGAAAAGGAAGAGTGAGCTTGCTTGCTCAGATTGAGAACTGTTGTTGGGAGCAAGCCAAAGACCGCCAATGACAATTTTGTAGTTCTAAACAATGGAGGGGGGGGGGGGGGGGGGGGGGGGGGGCATGGTGGTGCAGTGGTTAACATTGTTGCGTCACATCCCTGGGACTGGGGTTCTAGTCTCCACCCTGGTCCACATGTGTGGAGTTTGCATATTCTCTCTATGTGTAGTCATGGGATTTCATCTGGATATTCTGGTTCCCCCCCCACAAATTTCTCTTAGATGTGTGAGTGTGCCTATAGCTTCTGGGATAGGCTCCATACCCCCCGCCCCTGACCTGGGTTGCTCCCCACCCCATGCCCATACGGACCCTCCTGGACCTGAACACCAGCAAGGCAAGGCCCATCAGGACAGCAGGGTCTCAGAGCATCAGCAGGGCCAGAGCAAGCAGGTACCAAGGAGACTGCAAGACAGGTGCAGGAGGGCGCAAAAGGGACTTCAGGGCAGGAGCAGTAGGTCACCCATGGGTCTGCAGGACAGGAGCAGGAGAGCATTAAAGGGACTGCAGGGCAGGAGCAGGAGGGCACTGAGGAGCCCGCAGGGCAGGAGCAGGAGGGCGCAGAGAGGCCTGCAGGGCAAGAGCAAGAGGGCAGCAAGGAGGCTGCAGGACAGGAGCAGGAGGGCGGCAAGGAGGCTGCAGGACAGGAACAGGAGGGCACTGGGGGGACTGCAGGGCGGGAGCAGGAGGGCATTGAGGGGACTGCAGGGTGGGAGCAGAAGGGCGCAGAGAGGACTGCAGGACAGGAGCAGGAGGGTGCAGAGGGGGCTGCAGGACAGGAGCAGGAGGGCACTGAGGGGCTGGCAGCAACTGGGGAATCGGGCATCAGGCTGGCAGCGGCCATTGAGTCAGGCTGGTGGTGACTGGGAAGTTGGGCGTCGGGCTGGCAGTTGCTGGCAAGGGATGAGGCGGGCGCTAACAGGACATCAGAAGACGAGGCAGGCACAGACAGGACACCAGGAGGTGAGGAAAGCGGGATGAAGCTGAGACAGGACAGCAGCAGGGTGAGCTGGTGGGCTGAACATCTTCATGCTTGACCACTTGCCCCAGTGCCGTCATCAGGTGCCAGTCTCCACACCCTGTGGATCTGAATATAGGGTAAGTCCGGACAGCACATGGAGATAAGCGTGGCTCAGCCAGGACACCTGGAGATGAGCATGAGCAGGAGCCCCCCTTGGACTGGGAAACGGGGACTTGGGCTGAGCGCCCCCCCATGTTTTCCTGACACCGTGGCCCACTAGAGGTTGTTCGACGCTCACTACTAGGCCGTGAACCAGTGGTTGAGAAACACTTATCTATGACGTATAATGGACTGGATTAACAATACTTGATTGGTCCTGTTTGTCATGTGATGCACATGCTTGGACAAAAACTTCTGTAGTTCTGCCCCATGTTCCTTTTTTTTTCTTCTTCTGACTCTATATTTACTAGTACGCTTCATGAAATCCCAGTCCCTGTTCGCTATTTTGGCAAGCGACCTATAAATATATCACAAATTCAATTCAATTCAGTTTATTTTTATATAGCGCCCTTCTCAGTGTATCGGAATACATTTGTCTATATGCAAGACAAAACAGAGTGGAACAAAGAAAATTAAATACATAGAATGAAAGAAAGAAAAGAAAAAAAAAAGCCAATTGACAACAGAGGAGAGAAAATGGCAACAAGGTTTAGACAAAAACATACAGGAAGGTGTTTAATTAATAGAAATTACAAGAAAGTTAATTACTGAAGCGGTGGATGCTTTCAAGTAACATCAAGCAAGTGAAAATGTGTGTTTTTCTCCATAATGAGTATTAAGACTTAGAAGCTGTTGGAAAACCTAATCTCTCCCGGTACACCAAGTGCTGTGAGCTTTGATAAACTGAAGCAGGTATTGTTAGCTCATTACAAGCCCAAACTGTCATTGGACAGAGGCTTCGTTTTAAGCAATGTGTGCAAAGATAGGGACAAACTGTGATTATGTCGTGGCTTAAACATGTAAGATTTTGAGGGAGTTGCTCAGAGATCAGTTTGTTAGTGGATTACACTCAAAAGGTTTACAGCAAGCATTGGTTGCTCAGGAGGATTTTTTGCAAAGGCATATAATCTTGCTGAATCCATGGAGTTAGCATCTAAGAACACAAAGTAGGCGATAAGATACAGCAGATAAATGTGGTAAATGGAGGTAAAATATTTCCTAGGGGAAGGAAAGGGCAGTTTGAGAGACAACTTCCAAACAAAAGTGGCAAAAGCAATTCAAAGCAAGAAAATGTAGGTCAACAGGCATCCTACAGTTGCAAGGGAAAGTATTCTGGTCATGCAGATTCACAGCAGAAAAGTGCAATGCATGTTCAATAGTTGGACACATAACTCATGGATGGATAGGAACTGTACATCAGCTGCACAATATTCAATCTGCAGAAACAGAGTTTCCTCTGAATTTATGAAGGATATACAGCTTACACCGCCTCCATTGGGCAAAAGGGTGTAACAGTGAAGGCTAAAGGATACAGACAACAGGCATGCATGGGAACACAGGGTTTGTTTGTAACTGACTGGAGAAACTTCAGCTGGATTGGAAAGACATCTCAGCAGAAAAAGTGGCAGATACAGATCTAGCAGTCAAAGCTGTTCTACTGAATTGGAAAGTGGTTCTTGTTAAAAGGCCAAGTGTAATAATGGAGATCAAAGCCAAAATCAAAGTCAGTTCAAATGCTCAAGCCCAGTTTCCAAAAAGCCAGACTGGTGCCATATGCATCAACGGGAAACAGGGATTGGGTTTGGGATAGATTGGCAGAGGGCAAAATATGTCCTAAGTTGAAAGGAGTGAGTGGGCAGCTCCCATTGTGACTGTCCCAAAAAGGGGCCACTCGGCCCAGTTATGTGGTTAGTACAGAGTGACCATTAATCACAGCTATGCTACCAAGTACAGAATGTTGGACGTCTCCTATGCCTTTTAGCAGCACCAGTCCAATTCCAATATAGAGAACAATACATACACTATTGCCATTGCTATGGTGCCTTCAGTGCTCCTTCAATATTCCAGTCAGTTACAGACCACATCCTACAAAGACTACATTTTCAGATTATATCCTCATAACAGTTTTTTCTAAAGAAGAGCACATCTGGAGATTGGATGAGGTGCTTACTTATCTGGAGTGAGACAGTTATCATGACAGGAACGAACGAGGGACGGGAGCTGGAAATGGGGAAACAAAGCAGCCTCGCAGGGCAAACTGCAGGAGCTCAGGAGTAGGGAAACAACAGGGGCTATTGTCAATGTTCTGGATGGCCGGAACCCTGCACATTTTTTAATTTACCCTCATTTAACGCACATAATTCAACTCCTCACAGCTCCTTGTGCTAATTACCACGCAGCTTTTCAGCACAATCATTTGTGGTGGAACAGGGAAAGAACTAAGCTACATAGGACACCGGCCCCCCAGGACTGGAGTTTGACACCTCTGTCCTAGAGCAATGTTGGCTAAACCATCTTTAGGAACCCACAAACAGTCCATGTTTTTGCTCCCACCAAGCTCCCAGTAGCAAAAATTTGCACTGTCTGGCAGGGAGCTTGGACTGAGAAAAACCATGTAATTTTTGACAGGAAGAACAAAGGTGGAAGAGTTTGCAGTGAGGGACACTGCAACACACACACACACACACACACACTGACTTATCTACATCCATTCATTCCATTCATTTCTATGGGAAAAACCCTAATCCCAATCATGATACCCAGCCCTAATCTTAACCATAAGTAACCAACCCAAATACAAGACTTTTGGCATTTTTAGTTTTTTGATTGCATTCATAGATTTTTATAAAATTGAGGTTATCCAAATGG
>JAODKL010000107.1:12986073-13000388 GCA_026780765.1 Petrocephalus schoutedeni
CAATTAACCTCAGCATGTCTTTGGACTGTGGGGGGAAACCGGAGTACCCGGAGGAAACCCCACAACGGCACGGGGTGGAACATGCAAACTCCACACACATCGAACTGGGCCGGATTCGAACCCCGGTCCCAGAGGTGTGAGGCGACAGTGCTAACCACCGCACCACCATGTGTGTATATATAGTTTGATATTCCTGTTATGCGCTTTAGGAATAATTTAGTACTTTAGGAATCATGTTGACCTATTTGGCTCTCCAGAATGTCAGTTGAATGCCATAACATAGCAACGTTTTCTTTGCGTTCAGCAGAAATTAACACCAAGAAAACATTGTAGACCATTTCAGCCGGTGAAGAGTGCAGGAACTGAGAAGGACGTGGACATCTTTCAAAGGTGACACTTTATTAAGAAGTAAAAGGTCATTACGCGTGACACCGTGACTCATTACGCTGTGATGGAGATGGAACTCCTCACAGAAGCTCGGTGGTTGCTCAGTTACTCAAACACCTTAATAAATCCCCTGGCTGAATACTTTCCTTTTTATTATATACATCATAGCATTGATTTTTCCCACGGCAAAATGGATGAAAATTAATTATTATTATTATTTTTTTTTTGATAGCCTGACACTTCAGGCAGGTCCGAGATTTCATGAAAGACGTTTTTAGTTCTGGAAGACTTTCCAAGACATTATGCAACTTACAAAATCACACCAAAAGTGATAATTTGAGATGCTTTACACACATTATATTTCAAGTACAAGTATAAACTATGGGAATAATGGATCCTTCGATTTTTCATAAACCCTGATGCAATGCAGGGCGTGGAACCTATCCCATGATGGACAAAGCATGAGGCAGGGGACAACCTGGATGAGATTCCAGTCCACCGCAGTACTGTATGCACAAACAATCAGCGCAAATCAGACAGAGAAGCAGCTTGTGTTTGGGCCATGGGAGGACACCCACGCAGACAGGAATGAGACCCACAGCCCTGGAGGTGTGAAAGGCCACAGTGCTACCCACTGAATCACCTCGCCCCCCGCTATGGGAATATGAGTGTGTGATACAAGAAAGGATAGAAAAAAAAAGAAAAGGTGGAAAAGATTGTTATAAAATGAAGAACATTTATTACAGTTTGCTCTCCAGCGTGATGTGATAGAGGTTGTTTCTTGCAGGGAGAATATGAATCGTATGGAATGTTTCACATCATGAGAGCAGCCAAACTCACTCATCAAACCCTGACAGTGAGTTGTGCTGAATATAGGGTGTTATCTTTGATTATGCCTTGATTTTTTATTGAAATGGTATATTATGACCTGTTCAGTAGTGTGTTTACATATCTGACAGGCTATACACAAACGATATTTGGAATGACAATTTATTTAGACCTATAAGGGAACATTTTGTTGTGCTTTTGCATGTGGATTGTGGGAAGATGCAGAATGCAGGTTTAGAACATGTTTGGTCACAGGATGGGAGCCAGGGAGTCAGAAGCTAATGGTGGTTTTCTGGTGTTGGTGCTGGTGCATGGGTGTGTGTGTGTGTATGGGGTGGGGGGAGTGGGGGGGGGGTGTAAAGGGAGTCTGGCAGCTGTGTGGAGGGTGGGATTGGTAAAGTGAGCACCAGCCATCCGTAAAATTAGCTAAAACTTGCAAACTGGGGGTTGTGTGTCTCTGTGAAATGAAGTTTCCTTTGTTCATTAATCACCCACACTAAGCTGCACAGTTGTCACCATAGGTGTTTGCCTGGCGTCGCATTTCGCTGTGTCTTTCAGGGCATGTCAGAAATGATAGGGGGAGAAAAACACCAACAAATTACTAATGCTATAATATTAATGATAAACATGCCAGAGAGTGCTATGCATATCGTGGCTGCCCAGCAGACTCACCTGAATATGTCTGAATGTATGGGGAGGATTTGGGGCCCAAAGTCGCTTCTGAGGGCTGTCTGCGGCTTTGGGGGCTGTTCTCTAACTGGGAGGGTGACACCACTGATTGGCCCATGCCAGTGGACTGTGGCTAGGCCTACAGGTGTGGTGTCTGTGCAGATTCTGTGTGATGCTCTCTTTCTGCACACATGATGTCTGCCAGAGCAAAGTGCCAGAGCCCTGTACCGTATTCTGGAGCCAGGCTGGTGGATGATGTCATAATTCTGCTATGCTATTGGCACCGGAAGTCCAAGCTGTGGCTGCTGGTCTTGCAGGCATATTAATGTGACTCAGACTAAAACGACATACCACTCTGGCGTTGGGAGCCTTGCCTTGCACTCTGGTGTCCCACCTGCTCAGGTGCACCCATGTTCCATGCCTAGGATGCTTCAGAATCCTGAGCTCCTCCCGCTTTCTCCCAGGGCTGAAATTCAGGGGCATCCAGAAAATAACATGAAATAACCTCTGTGGGCATCTCAGGTACGTGGCTCGTAGGAGAAAAGGTTGCATTCAAGCAGTCTTCTTTTAACAAAAACAGACAGTAGAGCTTTTGGCCAGGACTTAATTATATGTTTTATATATTTATCTCTGTAACACTGAATGCAGAAGACTACTTAATCTAGAGGTAAAATAGGGTTTGTTTAAGTATGTGTTCTGTTTAAACTGGGACACTGACCCAATGTGGGCAAACATTCTTTTACTGTAAATAGGCATTGAGAGCCTTGTGGGCATTGTTTCCTGGGTAGGCTCTTGAACCCCAAGATCCTGCAGTGGACAAGCAGGTGTGGAGGCTGGATGGATATATAGATGGATAGATGGATGGGTGGGTTTTAATAATATCATTATAAAGTAAAACCTTTCTCTCACATCATAATAATACTATAAGAGCTATATCTGGGATCTATGGATACAAAAAGTAAATCAGCCTTATTTCCAGATTTTGGAAAACAAGAATACCTTCTTGAGTATGAGACTAATTTGTTAGTCTGCTGTAAGTGGGCCAGGCACATAAATGTGATTTGTGATTTAAATGCATAAGGTGAACAGAATGGTACAAGGGGTTAGAGAGGTGCTGAACCAAAAATACTAGTGTGTTTTGATGAACAACTTAGGTTGCTTTCAGGTATTAAAGCTGAATATTTGGTACAGTAAATGTTGAGTTAATGGTTAAATTTAACAAGGGAATGGTTGTGGTGCCCCTGAGGAGGAGTTAGGGAACCAAAGCTGCATTCTCCTAGTCAGCCAACTAGATATCAGTAACTTTTTGGAGAACAGAAGAAGTTCCTGTTAGTTTAAATTGCCTTATTGCTAATTTGCATGTCAAATTTTGTTTTACACAATACATTTACTATGCAGATAAATAGCTTTAAACATTTTCTCTTACTGCATAGTACTCTAGCAGAGTCAGGCTCGGAGTATATATTTTGAGAGCGGGAGTCTTATACACAAGACCAGCCCATTTTGTCCTCGTTCAGGTTGAACTTCTCTAATTGATGTCATACTTTTGTTATCCTGTTTTATGTACTTTTACATACTGTTTTATATATGTTTACATCACTTTTATATACTGTTTTGTTATCCTGAATAAATAGTAAAATAAATAAAAAAAATTATAATAATAAAATAAAAGAAAATAAATAGTAAATAGCACATTGATCACGCTGTCTGATTTCTTTAGCCCCCCTGGTCTCTTTTAGGTGTGGCACCTCAGCACCTCATCTTGCACTGCGCTCTCTCAGTTGTACCTGTAAATGACAATGAGACGTATTTGCTTGTTTCTCTATGCAGAGTAATCATGGTCTATTGTGTGTGTGTGTGTTTGTGCATTTGCTTGCATGACAAAACTCACTGGTTAACATTCTGAAGCATTGTTTTAAAATTATTGTTTTAAAAAGTTGTTAAATTATTTTACTTCCAATCGGCTCATTTTAAACTTGCCAAATTATTTTGTTTCTCACCGGTACAACATCTGAGTGGCCCATCAGGAAGTTTCCCAAGTTTCCCGAATGGCAACTCCGGGCAAGAGCACAGTGCTAAAGGGTTATAAGCAGATCTGGGCCTGTTAACATGACTTTTTAAGGGACAAACTATGGGATCAAATAAATGGGAAGAAAAACATCCATGTCTTGGATAGGGACTGAAAAATAGTGTGTCTTATGGGTCAGGAGAACCCCAGTGTCTGTAATTGTCAGCCAAGTTTCAGAGTGATGTTGTTTTCACAGGTATCAAGCTGAAGTTTAAGGGAAATGAATATTTAAGTAAAAGTACAGTAATCATATGACCATACCGATGATGGGGCGATGATGTGGGGTTTCCTTCTGTGAGGTCCTGGCTGAGTCGGATGGAGCTGTCTGAGCATATGTCTGTGGTGACTATGCCCCTGCTGTCCGTGTGCTCAGGCTTTGCACTGTTATCTGCGTTGTCTTCAGTCCTAAATCTTGCCAAACATCCTATAATGTCTTCCAGGGGCACTGAGCCCCCACCGTCCTGTGGTTGGTCCCCAGCAAGTAGTTGCTAGAAGTGGGGGAAAATGCAATAAGTGAGGAAGGTTCCCAAAAGCATGGGGGACATTAGCCACCATGACAGTGAGGCAGTGGTTTTGTTGGCCAGGCATTTGTGTGAAATGATGTGCTAAAACAGAGGCTGGGGGGGATTCTATTTCTTATCCCCCTCCTCTGATGATGAATGCTGCTGTCTTGGGACTGGAGCTGTAAGCAGATGCTAATGTTTCATAAGAACAGCCCCCCTACCACCCCGCCCCCTACTGGTCTGCCGGCCCACAGAGGATGCCGCTGTGGTCTTTTCCCAGAGATCTACTCTAACCCCTTCCCATCTCCCTCCATCTTTGAGAAGACAAAGAGCATTGTTGCTTTCTATGGGAAAAAAAAAGCTGTTACCATAGCAGCTTTTATAATCTCTTCTTTTCTTTGAAGGCAGAAATATGAGTTTCTATTTTACTGCAAAAGAAAATGTATTTTAAACATGAATATTTTAAATGCAGTTTTTATTTTTGTGGCGTTCTATCTTGCCAAGACTACTGCAGATTGTCGGTTTTTTTTCTTGTAAAAAGTGGAACCTAATAAATGGAAATTATTCTCAGAGCTGATATAAAATTTGGATAAATTCCACTTTGCCTGATTTCATGCTCACCGATTGGCACTGTTCAACAGCAATTTTAATTAATTTTGCCAAGTTTCATGCTTGCCGATATTTTTACTGAACATCATCACCTTCAACTGCATACATGATTCATCATAATATCGACTATTAGGGAAAATGTTAGGAATTGCTTAACACGTAGAACTAAATTTGCAATGTGAAACCTATAACTAAACCTCTAACCTCTAACAAAGATTGTTTGTGGTGCATATTTTCAGTAAATTAAAGTTGTTAACCCTCACACTGAATTTAATGGAAACAGTGTTTAAGAAAAGACCCTTTAGGATTATTGAGATTATATGGCTATTATATGGCAAGTATATGGCTCCATTTATGTGTGTGAGTTTAATATAACCCCACACAAGGGATGGGACTGAGCATAACTCTTCATGTTTGTGAGAATGTATATAACCTTATCTGTGTATTTGTGTTTATATACAACCCTATTTGTGTGTGACATTGAATAAAGCACTCCTTGTGTTTGAGATTAGCGGTAATCTTGTGTGTGAGAGATTAAATATAGCCCAGTGTTTGTGTGAGTGTTATGCCAGGGCATGGAGAAGAAGGAAAAGGAGAGAGGATCCACGGAGCAGCTCACAATAAACAGGGTTTATTGACAAAAACAGAACACAAAGGGGAAAACTACAAAATAAATGGACCAGAAAGGGTCAAGTACAAAACAGGAAAATATAAGAACTAACTAAAAGAACCAGAAAGACGCACACTAGGGAACAGAGCAAAAACTGACAGCAAGATTGGAGAACAACCACCGCTACCAACACGCATTAACATTGATGATGACTGACTGAGGAAATGAACAAAGGCAGGCTCTGAAATACACAGACAACAAGGAGTAACAAGGGACAGGTGTGGGCTATAAGGAACTAGGGCAACAGACCCTACAACAAAAGGGAGGTGGGATGATGGCTCACTGCTTAGCCCATTAAGCCACACGGCAGCCTACAGTATGTATAAGGGAAACACACTAGGGACTGAGGGTCTACAAGATAGAGGAGGGAATGGGATGACCAGCGACATCAGATGATTACTGCCAGAATTCTCATTTTTCAGAGGACAATACTCACCTGCCATCACCTTCCATTACACAGCAATAGCCTTAGGTGCTTTACATTACACTAAGCAGTTATGTCCAACACACTGAGAGCTGAGGAATAGCATGCACAGAAATTTAATATAGTCTTATTTTAAATTCTGAGACCATTTTTGTTGGATGTGCCATGGGTAAGACATCTGAAAGGGATCACTACCTTCTAGAAGGAACTGTAACGTTCTTTCAGCAGAGCGGACCCGCTCTGCCATTCTACTGTATTAAGGCCTATCATTATGAGCAAACTCAATGCAATTCGTGTGACTTGCTGATTTTTCTTGTCCTCTAGCTATTTACATCCTCTGAGTTAGACCAGTAGATGGCTAAAATGTCAATGTTGTGCTTGAAAGACTGCAAATCCCCTTCTCATTATAATATCCAGCTCCATGACTGGATTATAATATGAACTGTAAGCTGTAACAGTTGCTGTGGGAAAACATGCTCTACTGAGAGAATAAAGATTTTGGAAGATAACCATGCTTTAATTTTTCCGCAGAAATACAAGGAATTTGAGAAGTTTGTCAGAGTTGAAGAAATCGACGGTTTGAAGCTTGTTAAGAAACTGGCCAAAAACATGGAGGAGATGTTCCACAAGAAGGCAGAGGCCATGAGAGTAAGTACTGAGGCTGTATATCTTTACTTTTGGGTATTGTCAAATCATGGGTTGCATTGAGGCAGCTAATTTTCTTTACACAAATCTTCCTGCTGAACGCACTCGAGGCTGATATGACATTACGGTGCAAGCATGATTTGTTTATTTATAGTTGCTTATATATTACTTTTATTGATCTTTGGAGGGAAGAAAAAACAGGTGATTCAGATTTTACACCTTCGGAAGTGAATTTGTGTCAGAGGGAGGCCAAGGGGTGGGACCTGCATGGGTTGTGGTTGTGATAGCTGCCAATATTCAGTGTACCACCAGAGCATGTGTGTACAGGCCGAGCTCTCTGCAAGCCCTAGTGGTCGTGAGCACTCACACAGCTGAGCACGCCTGCCTTCTACCTGGAGAATTATACAAAGAGGGTGGCCACAATGGTTGGGTGGATCTGGCAGATGCACATTGCATTTCAGTGCCTCGCACAACAGGCTCCGGTGCTGTAATCAATTTAATAGTGCACCCTGTTCCTGTTTTTTGTGGTTCATATGGTGCCCCCGGGACATGGTGGTGGGAACCAGAGCAGGGAATGAGGTGAAATGAGGCCGTGCCTCAGATTATACTGGCAAAAGGTCATTTTAACAGAGTACCAAAAAAGTTAAACAAATTCCCTATTTCCCCAGGATAGTTAGCCTATGCAAATATTTTGTTTCCCTCTGCTTGTATTTAGGTACCCATGGAATTCACTGAAATTCGTGGGATTGCTGTTAGATGGTCAAGATCGCATATGTCATAAAACAGTACACGAGTGTCACTATGGGAAGTGTGTTTGGGATGCTGGCTTTTCCATTTGAAGGTGTACACTGACCCAGTTGGTGGTGGGGGCCAGGCCTCATCTCGCCCAGATCGAGTCAACTTGCTACTGCTTGGTTATTGTTATACAGATGCAAGTATAATGAACTATAATGTAGAATAATAACTTACAAATAGCTGACAGTCTACAGTGTGACCATTCTGTACTAGTAAGCGCCAAACAGTAACGTGGCAGTGTAGTGTACATTAGCTTAGGTTATGTGATCACTAGGGATGTATCGGGTCGTAAATTTTGGTTTGGCTTGCAGTACGGTTTAAGAGACAAGGTTTCGCTTCAGTATGATAGCAAAAGTAAATATACTGTAAAAACCCCTATAGCCTTTAGCTATTTTTCAGCCCAGTCAGAAATTCCTGGTAAAAGCCCCTTTAAATGCCACAGGGAGACTAACTTGCAGAAGCTGTTTCTACCTTGCTCTGGTCGTCCTCACATTCAGATGATATCGTCTCAAATGAGTTAGCATGTTGGATATGTTTTCAGCAACATATCCGAGATTGGTTTAACAGAGCCGACAGAAAGTCGATCTTGGTTTTATCAACTATTCTACCTCCAGGGCTGGTGTACTTTATTGGGAAACCAAAATGTTCCCAAACCTCTCATTTTAACTGACTGTAAACAGCATTAGACATAACCAACTCACAGTTTCAATTAGAATAATGTTTTCCATTGGGGGACATCTACTTGTGAATTTAGGTGCCTGTTTCAATAAACATACTCATTCGTTTCATTTCTTCAGATTCATTATGCATACTAAGTTAAAATTGATGTACTGAACTGTACACGACTAAAATGTGTAGTTACAACCCTAATATTTAGCCAAAATGTATTTAGATGTAATGTAGCTGCATATAATCGATGAAAAAAAATATTTTTAATAACTCGATATTACTTAGCCCCTCATTACCTAGGCAAGGTTCACTTTTGAATGGGCCCCCTGGAGTGCAGGTGCCAGTGTGGCCACAAGACGGCTCTGGTGGGGGCAACGCAAAACCAAAGGAGCCATTTTGGTGAAAACAGAAGGTGCAAATCAAATTTGTGTCTCTGAGGCAGGGAACAATAGAAACTGAGGCAACGGGAGAAAAAACCGCTGGGGTCAGACTGGATTTTAACTTGGGCCAAAACTGCCTGAATGGGGGACAAGAACAAGACACGGGAAAAGCAAATCAACGCGCGCAGCCAGGGTCACGTGATTCTCGTCTGGCGGCAACCACCCCCTTCCCGCACAATGAAAGCAGGTGAATATGTTATTATTTGGTGCTTTGATCCTCCTTCCTACGGCTTATGTAATTTAAACAAAGTGCTCCCGGAGACAAAGAGGCAGAGCAGTAAAAAAATATATATCTCTGCTCCAAAGTTTGCCTTCCACCAAGCGCAGTTTCGCTTAGCCGCCGTTGTGTAAAAAGTAATTGTGGCGGTGCGGTAATTCAGTTCCAGCGCGTCCGAGCGCCAGTCTGCTGGCGCGCCCTTATCTCTGCCTCGCCGACGTGCTCCTGGCTCTTTATCAGTAAGCAGCATGGCCGCGTCCCCGCTGTGCTATGGCATGATACGCGCCTGTCAGGCTCGGGCTTTTACAGATAGGGAGCGCGTGTGCGCGAGTTTTTTTTTTTTTTTTGTTCAGTTATCGCCGTAATAATGGTGTAAAAATTTGAGTCTCTCCGGCATATAAAAGAAAACTTTATTAGGGGGAAGTTGTATTTCAGGTTTGCTCTGGGTCTTTTAATTGCAGCTACCATACAGAGATAAGAGACACAATCAAAATGCACTTCAGACTGGTTAGTAGTAAACAAACTCGCTAAAAAAAAAACACCCATCGTGCTTGGCTGCAGCTAAATCGCAGCGTACCATTGTTATTTTTAATTGCTATTACCTTTAGTGAGTATGCTGTGGGATGAGGTTATCTTCAGCTGCCAGGCTATTCGCATGGGGCATTTTGCCGAAAATGGTTGAATAAGCATTGCACCTTGGAAAACGGAAAATCGTGGGATGGCGGGCTGGGAAAAGGTAGAGCCTGTACCACACTTGCACAGACTGACGTGGAAATGGTGCAGACACACTGACATTATGCTCCCACTCACTACTGTGTGGGGCTTTGTTTTATAAATACACCAGAAGTTTTGGAATTGCACTGGGTTTCTTATACCCTCATCACCCCTGCTTGGCGGGGCATCTTGACTGTGGGCTCACCTTCCGGGCGCGACAGATCCACCCTAGCTGGGGTCACTGCAGTTTCATCTGGATGCTGCTGGTGTGTCTCTAGTGATGGGCCGTGGCTGAGCGCTTCACAGCAGTTAGTGTCAGGCGAGGGACAGGCTTTTTCTTTGTGTGACGCTGAAGATGTCAAGATACCCAAAAGCGAGGTAGAGACAGGAAATCTGCTGCCAAGTGTAATCAGCATCGTGGGATGCATGACAGACCCTAAGTAGAATTGCTAAAAAAAAATGACTGTTGATGAACTTCCCCTTCACACTGGTGCAACATGCAATTTCTTTTGTCATTGTGCTTCAGGGTTATTATCGCAGCAAAGACATTTAAGGTGAATTCAGGCTTATTCCAGAATGATGATCTCATTTGCTTCTAATTTATCATGCCTCATCTGGTCCCAGCCACCGCAAGTGTCTGTTTGTCCGTGTCACATCCTGCCTTCTTTCACAACTTAGACGAGTACAGAATGCCGCAGCTGCAGTCCCCAACCAAGCCTTTAGCCTCTAGCAAAAAGCACAAAGCCCCCCCCCCCCCCACCCTGTCTCCACAGGCTTCCAGTAATGTTGGAGATCGACTAACAGGTCCTGGCGTTGAGCATTGCATATTCTTACCCGAACTATAGGGAAGTATCTAAACCCTGCATTATCATACAACACAAATAGCATGGCTGCATCCCCTCACCCAAATGGAGAATGATTGTGGTGTGCGGCTCTGCAGGTTGGGATCGGAAGGTCTCCGGATCAAATCCTGTGGCTGAGTGATTTTACAGTGCAGCCTTAATGCCCTCACCCCCATTTGTTCCATGGACTGGCTGACCCTGCTCTCTTTACTCGTCTCTTTGGATAAAAGCATCTGCTAAATAATTAAATGTAAACCTTGGGAGGACTCCCAGACATCTTTTCATTGTTTACCACCTCATAAATTCCAGTTATTCAGATAAGCTTGTGATAACAGTTAATAATTACTTGGGATAGATTAAATCATTTGATAAATGATTTCAAGGATAAGGAACATTAAAATTAATTTTACAGCTTGTGCCTTTAATCACAGTTACCTAAAAATTATAATCCAGGTATTAATAATATTCAGTTTGTGGTACATTAAAATAGTTACATTTCTGGTCTCATAGTGAAGTAACTTGATGACTATTTTCATGGTCCTATAATATGAACTTATATTTGGATACATTGTACCATTAGCCATTGCGTTTTTGCCAAATGTATTGGTTGGAATTTTCCATGACGAAATGACAGTCACAAACAATACATTTATTTAGGGGGCCCTTTTGTCCAGAGTGATGTACCAGAGAGGAAAGCTTGGAGTCAAAGAACATGCTGAGCCGTTTGGCCCTGGGGCAAGTCGGAATTAGGACCCAACAGCCTTGCTCAAGGACCCAACAGCTATACAATTACTCCACTAACAAGGGGATTTCACCTGACAAACTTCTGCACAAGGACCCAGAGCCCTAACCTGTAAAGCCGTGTATGACCCCATCAACAAAAAGACAAAGGCACACAAACATAAAGTGGGACAAGTCTTTGATTCCCTGCCGTCCCACAGACCCTGCTGATTACCCCTGGTTCAGCTGAATCTCAAAGCTTCCACAAAATTTGTATCCACTAAAAATTCCATAAATGAGTCCCTGATTTTTTGGAAGATGGGCTATTTCCCTTTTTCCCTAAATGTAAGTTTCTCCCTAGTCAGTCAATACATCAACACATCAAGCCATTATTGAACTTTGGGTCTACGAGCAGACTTTCAGTACTAGGCGATGGCGTGTTTAGCTTCCAGCAAACGAAAATATTAATTTTATCCTTTGTACTGCTAAGGTTACAATCTCTGTATTGCATCATTGTTAATGTATCTGGTTTGCAGTCACCTTTGACAAGGTACCACATTCATAAGCTCTCTGCTGCAACACAGTTGCAACTTCCATCAATCTACCATCCGCTTATTCAGAACAGGGCTGCAGGGGGGCCTGGAGTGCTGGTTACTAACTGAACACAATGCCAGTCTATTGCAGAGTGTACATGCACAGAAATTTAGAGTCGCGTTATCTTAGAGCGTGTCTTTGGATTATGAGGGTATGGCAGAATACCTGGAGGAAACACAGGGAACTCAGCACAGAACGGAGAGAGAGCAGAATGTGGAGAACAGCGCAGGGAGAACAGCATGGCGAGAACACATACCATAGATTCAACGCACAAAGAGTGACAATCAAATATGGAAATAAGATCAGCATTGTATTATATGAAAAAACAGTGATGCAACATTATTATAAGAACATACAGTATAAGTAATTATTTAGCATGTATGCGTATCTTTTGATTTTGATGCATTCAGGTAAATACTTAGCTACAAACAAGCACATATAGGGTTCGAGTCATGATTGTGACACATGTATGGATTCTGACAGGGCACTGATGGCTTCATTCAGAAGGTGCTAAGAGAATTGGAGTGGATGTGTCACACAGCAGTTTGCAGTGCCATGTGTTATGCTGCTACAGTCCCGGGGCTCTGGGCTGTGATATTAATTGCTTCCCCAAACACTATTGATGACTCGAGATTATTCTCCCTTGCGTGTTGTAGCTTGGCCTCTCTTGCTCCCGTAAATAAACAGCCAAGCACATTTGTGGGATGCAGATCTCGCTGCGAGGCTAATGCACCTCACCTTCTGATTCCCCATGGGCATTTGGTGAGCCAGTTGCTTGTTGTGGATACTGTTGGAAATCTCGAAGGAAGGTTCAGACATGTTGCCTTTTGGGAACAGTAGGGGGTGGGCCAGGAATCGGAATTTGTATGGTATCCGAGTGGTTCATACTTTTGAAATTGAAAAGCACTGCCACAACAATATTAGGTTGTGGAAGTCTTAGAAAAAGGGGTAATCAGTGGTCTCCAGAGTATAAGAGCCAGGCTATAAAAGCTTTGATTAGGATGCAAACGGAATTCAGGAAGTGCTCATTCCTCAAGGGGGGTGGGGGAGTGGTGCGACAGGGCTTGTGTCCAGCTGGGGTGACAGTGACGTAAGCTGCTGGGGGGGGCTGACCTCGGGGCCCAGCCCAGCGGGTTGAATGAGTGCTGAATGGGGGTGGGGAAGCTCCATGCAAAGAGGCGATCAGTCCCCCTGGCGACACCTGGGAGTGCCCATAGCTTTGGTCATGCTACTGAAAAAACAACAGCACACATTCACATGTATGTATCATTTTATTATCCTTTTAATTAGGATTTAAATTTTAACAAAAACGTACTAGATAGACAGCATGTAGTGTTAAGAATACAATACAGAAGATTGCCTTACCAACAAAGGGCCTTTCTGTTCTGGTATTATGAAGGACAATTATCCTGGATTCTTTAATAAATAAAGCTCCCCTACTCAATAGCCAGTTAGAATTAAGCGACTTGGGATATACAATAAGAGCAGAAAGTGCTGCAGCGAGGACAGCGGGTCGCAGGCGCTCGATGATGTGGCAGCGCTCCCAGGCCAGCCTTTTAGCGCAGGTCAGCTTTATAAGGCCCCTCTTCCAGCACAGTCTGCATAGTTTTTCTTGCATTAATAATGAATTTAGATTTTTAAGGTCAAATGACTGCTTTGGAAGGTATCAGTCAAAGGAAAGTGAGATTATGGGGCCAAAGAGGCAAATCAGGGGACTGCAGCAATGACCCTAGACGTTGGTTGCTTTAGGTTAATTTTAATGCATTCTATCTACATTTTTCAGCTTTAATGACTATGTGAAAAGGAGAAGAAGGGAGAGAAAAAAGAGAGCTGGATATCCTGTTCCTGTGGGATATCCTGTTCCTGCTGGATATCCTGTTCCTGCTATTTCTTTGGGATATTGCATGCTCATTTCCTAGGGAAGGTATCCCAGTTCATCACAGCTCTGGGTACCTCACACAGGTTGATTTGTTAAGCAGATCACTAGCAAGCAGGGCTTTTAAGGCAAAGACAGAGCCTTTGTTACAGTACCACATCTTCCTTGACATACAGTAGACATCTTCTTAATTCTGTTACAGTTTTAATGAAATCTGTGACAAATGGGATTCCCTCTGGTTCAGGTAAGATGGCAGTATTGTCACTCTGTAGGTGTGGATATAATTGTGATTAAAATATTGCCAGAATTCATTAAACTAACTGCGAATTGCTGTAGCAGGCTTTTTCCCACAGTTACTCTGTTAGGGAGTATTTCTTTCATTGAAGCAACTAGTACACGCTTCTTGAATGGAAAACGCGTCTATCTTATTTATCCTTATTTGTATTTTTTTATTTGACATAACTTTCACTGACAGAGGGTGACCGTAGGACAGAGTGCTTCATAACACTGGTTAAATTCATTACTCAAATTGTGCAGATTTCGTGGGAAGTATAAGAACCAGGTTGGCTGCCTTTTGAAATCCTCCTTGTTAATCTTCAAAACCTGTTCTTAGTGCTTTAATGTTTATTGGTATATTTTTAATAT